>CM052899.1:25862193-25895623 GCA_028534135.1 Potos flavus
TCTCTCTCTCTCTCTCTCTCTCTCTCAAATAAATATTTTTTTTTAAATGCATGCCTTTCTAGGTAGATACATACCTAGGTGTGGATCGAAGAATACCTGAGTAAGGAGAAAACTCAGGAGGATACATCCCAGCTTCTCAGCATAGATGGCCTTGGGCACTCAGGTGGGGAAAAGGAGGAAGAGAGGAAGCTGCTGGAACTTAGCAAAACAAAAACACAGAAAGAACAGACTGGCCACACCTTTTTACAAAGCACAAATGTGACCACGTGTACCCATGTAAAATTATGTATGAATGAGGTTATGGACAGGGAGATTAAATTTTTAACTATTTCCTTCAAGGAGAAATGGAAGAATGCAATAAATTCCAGAAACTTGGTGGTTAAACCTTTCGCCGTACCGCTCACGTTTTCGGAGACCATGAAGGGTAAGATTTCCTCATCAGGAGAAACAAAAATGAGAGAAAGTAAAAAAAAACTAATGTTTGTTCCCTTTCCTTCTCTGAAGAGTAAAAACTGGTGTGTTCAGAGCAAGACGGTATTTGCAGCTCTGGCTTTCAGGGTTCATGTGGTCTCGGCGTGGTTAATAATAGGATTGGGAACACACTGGAAGGTAATTACTGCTTGCAGCAAAGCCACTTTTCTGAATACGGGCCAACTGGAAAAATGAGAGTCCAATATTTACAACCCCTGAATGCCTATGGAGAATGAGGTGACCAGTATATCCTTTTGCCTGTGAGGCTACAAAAGTTTTAACATAATGAAGGCTGGTTTGGGTGAAAAGAGTATACTAGTTATTTGAAAGGCTCACATGTTCATAGGATTTGTAGGGGAAGCACCGAACGGCGTTTAATGAACCAGAATTCTTTGAAACAGCGTGGTAAAGAGAGCTATAAACAAAAGAATCTTGTAAACATAGAATACCCACCAGAATAACGAAAGTCAGAGCCATGTTGAAAATTTGACTCAAGGAGTCAGGTCTCACTGTGCTATAAATCCACATCTCCAGTACCCCTTTCTCCTTCCTAAACGTCTAGGTTCACTTAGCTTTTTCAGATCCGTGCCGTCAGCTTAATATTTCTACATGTGTTTTTTATTAGAATAGCATATGATCTAAGCCCATCTTACCCAGAGGCTGTTCCTTCCACAGGGACTGGGCTCCCGCTCACTGTGTGTCTTTGAGGACCTCATTCCAATGGCATTCCCTTCCTGTGCTCTAATCATTCCCACTGGTGCCCCAAAGGGCTCACTCCATTCCACTGTTCGAATGCTCTCCCTGACGCCATGCCCTCTGCGGCTAGGACACTGTTTCTCTGCTCAGCAAAATGTCTTAAGACGGAAAACAAAATAACAAACCCACCTGTGTTGCCTCTCACTCCCCACCTATATCTCTTAGAAATTTGTTTATTATGGGACACTTGCTCCTGGTTATCTCTCCTGAGTTTTGAAAACTATATAATGCTCCCCTCTGGTTTTTTGTTTTTTGTTTTTTTTAAGATTTTATTTATTTATTTGACAGAGAGAGAGATCACAAGTAGGCAGAGAGGCAGGCAGAGAGAGAGTGGGAAGCAGGCTCCCCGCTGAGCAGAGAGCGGATCCCAGGACCCAGAGATCAGGACCTGAGCCGAAGGCAGAGGCTTTAACTCACTGAGCCCCCCAGGCGCCCAGCTCCCCTCTGTTTTTGAAAATGCCAATGAAGAAACAAGGCCATTTGTCTTGTAAAAAGGACCGAAGCTCTGGATTTGGCAGATTGCTGCTTCTTTCTGTCAACGAATTTTTCCCTTTGTCTCCCCCATTTCCTATAGAGAGATCGTCAGACCTAGAGGCAGGATGTGAAGTGGGGGATCACCCTTGGGGGGCAGGGCTGTGTGCTTTGGATTCTATCACTGGAAGCACGTGATTTCCCACTTTTATTGAGGAGAGCGCGATCTGCTATAAAGTTCCCCATCAATCTTTCCCCTGATAGTTCAATACAGTTTGTACAGGAAAAGCAGGATTTAGGCTTGATTCTTCCCCTGTATTGACCATGTTTTAGAATGAGTTCAGCGCCCTAGTAGCCTTCAGTGGAAACCTGATATTTTGCTGTTGTTAGTTTCACGTGATCTCAAGGAATTTTATAGATTTGATGAGTTTTATTCCATTGTTATTATTCTTTTCACACTCAAATTGTCCTATCTCTTGCTAAAGGGACGCTTTTTTCTTTTAAGATTTATTTTAGAGAGAGAAAGAGAGAGAATGTAGACATGAGACTTGAGTGAGTGAGGGGAGGGACAGAGGGAGAGGGAGAGAAGCAGACTCCCTGCTAAGCAGCAGGGAGCCCAACATGGGCTCCTCTCGGGTCTCGATCTCATGACCCTGAGATTCACAACCTGAACCAAAATCAAGAGTCAGAAACTTAACTGACTGAGCTGCCCAGGTGCCCCTGGCCAAAGGGAATCTTAAAAAAATTTTGTTTAGGAGCACCTGGGTGGCTCAGTGGGTTAAAGCCTCTGCCTTCGGCTCAGGTCATGATCTCAGGGTCCTGAAATCGAGCCCCACATCAGGCTCTCTGCTCAGCAGGGAGCCTGCTTCCCCTTCTCTCTCTGCCTGCCTCTCTGCCTACTTGTGATCTCTCTCTCTCTCTCTCTCTGTCAAATAAATAAATAAAATCTATACTTAAAAAATTTTTTTAAATACAGTCTAATTTTTAGAGCAGTTTTAGGTTCACACCAAAGTTGAGCGAAAGAGACAGATTTCCTATATACCGCTTGACCCCGCTCCCCTTCCTCCCCCATACATATTTTAGGCCAATGGGAGTCTTTTCATTTTGGCTCCCGTGTCTTTCTGACATGACCAGTATTCTTGGATTTTTTTCCTTGCTTTCTAGAATGGCAAGACTGAATCAACCATTCAGGAGCCCTGGCTCCTAAGAGAAAATGCTATTTAAAGGCTATAATCCAAACCATGGGATGCCACTGCTCCTGAGGTTTTTTCCCTTATTTTAGGTTTCCAGGCTCAGCAGACACATCTAGGAAATATGTATTCTTTAGAAAATAAAAATAAATCATGGGTTCATATTGATATTTCCAATTGAAATTAAGATATCAGGCTTCTACTTTTAAAGTATTAGGCATCTCTTTCACTGAAAATATTACCTTCTTACAACATTAACAATTACTTCTTTGTCTTATCCTCAATATACACATAAAGTTATTTAAAGAGAAGTGTTATCACTAAAGATTATTGAACACAATCGAAGATTTCTTTGCTGTTCTTTTTTGTCTTTAGGATATACTGGTAAACAATTACAATCAAATGCTTTGTGTCAAGTCACCTGAAAATTTTTTTTTCTTTTTACATTTTTTTTTTAAGATTTTATTTATTTGACAGAAAGAGAGACAGCAAGAGAAGGAACACAAGCAAGGGGAGTGGGAGACAGAGAAGCAGGCTTCCCGCTGAGCAGGGAGCCTGATGCGAGGCTTGATCCCAGGATGCTGGGATCATGACCTGAGCCGAAGTCTTAACCACTGAGCCACCCAGGTGCCCCTCTTTTTACATTTTTTTAAAAAGATTTTATTGATTTATTTGACACAGAGAGAGAGCACAAGCAGAGGGAGAGGCAGAGGGAGAGGGAGAAGCATGCACCCCGCTGAGTAGGAAGCCTGATGCGGGGCTCGATCCCAGGACCCTGAGATCATGACTGAGCCGAAGGCAGATACTTAACCACCTGAGCCACCCAGACACCCTCAAATTTTTTTTTCTTTTGTTTATGGCTCTGTGACCAACTTGATCTACGTTTAGTAGATTCATTTATTTTTGTTTCTTTTCAGTTTTTTAGGAAGGGCTTCTTTCTTCTCATTCAATTTTCAACACACTCCTTTCTGCCTCTACCATCCACCCCTCCCCCCCACACACACTCCAGCAAAACTGTTTTGGGGGCCACCAACAGCCCCCTCATTGCCAAAGTCAGCAGCCACTTTCCTACATCTCTTATTTGATTGCTAAAGAACATTTGACTCTTGATCTTTCTTTAAAGCCTTCTCTTCTCTAGCTTGTGGAGAGCTCACCTCTCCCAGTTCTCTTTCCACCTCCGTCACTCCTTCTCCTTTCCCACATCCTTTGCCTCCTCCCGGTCTTGAAAGATGGTGGTGCTTGAGGACCTGTCATGGACCCCTTTCTCATTGCCAGTCCTCTCCCCCGAGGGGAGCCGGTGCTGCCTGTGGCCTTCAATCCCATCTGTAAGTTCAACCCGCACTGTGGACATCTAGCCCACGTGTGCCACCAGCTTCACAATGGTGCATTTCAGACTCCTATCTAGCATCTCCTTCGGGGTGCCTTTGGGTAAATTTATTATTTCTAAACTGAAATTGGAATCTTCCCCCTCCAAAGCTTTTCTTTCTATAATCTCATTCCGATTGAATAACCCTTCCCTCCACCAACCCATTTAGCCAGAAACCGGTCATCCTTGCTAGTCCCTCCCTACCCGCATGTAATCTAGTAGCAAGTTCTATTGATTTTTTTCCTCCAAAAATATATCCTGAATTCATTCGTTTTTCTTTGCGGCCACTACCCCTGTCTCAGTCCATGCCCGCCTCACCTGAGCCACGTTGGTGAGTTGGCCTCTTGCTTCCATGCTTGCCCACCATCCCATCACCATGAAAAAGTGAACTCATATCGTCACTTCTCTTCCTAAATCCTGTCATCACCAATGCAGACTCCATACTGTGGCCACTTGGCCCTACAGGATGTGCCCCAGTGTCCGTTCAGTCTCATCTTGTACCCCACCTCCCTTCTCTTGCTGAGCTCCAACCACACCGGATTTGTTCCCCAACAACCCAGGCTCTGTCTGGCCTCCACGTCCTCACAGATGCTTCTTCTGCCTGGTCTCTCCTTGGCTCTTGTCATGCTTCAGGTTTCTGCTTAAGTGCCTCTGGCTCAGAAAGGATTTCCTGCCCGGACTCACACCCACCCCACGTTTAAAGGAGGTGGGTGCTACAGACTTGATCACGTCTAGCACATGGATACATATTTGTTTAGTGTCTGTCTTGCATCAGACCATAAACATCTTGGGAGCGGGCGCCATCTTGGTCTCTGTTGGTCGGCACCATGGCTGGCACACAGTAGGCACTCGGTTCCTATGCGCTGGCTGATGAATAAATTTAAGATGTTTGAGATACGTATTCCTCCGTATTTGGCTCTCAGTACAATGACCCATATCTGACTTCTCCACAGACAGCGTATTCGCTGACCATCAGCTATGCTCAGGGAAGGAAAGCAAAGTACAGCACCTGTGACATCGTGTCTATTTGGTAAAGGACTATTGGACTGTGGGGGTAAATACATACACTTTCTTACTTCTTGCAGACTTTTCACTTAATCCCCTTACTTGGGGTCTAAGTCTCTACTACTTTAGAAACAAAAATGGCTTATATTTGAATGTGACTTTGAGTCTGTTTTATGCGTGCTTTTATGTACTATTCTTTTTTTAATTTATTTTTTAAAAGATTTTTTTTAACTATTTGACAGAGAGAGAGATCACAAATAGGCAAAGAAGCAGGCAGAGAGAGAGGGGGAAGCAGGCTCCCCGCTGAGCAGAGAGCCTGAAGCAGGGCTCAATCCCAGGACCCTGAGATCATGACCTGAGCCCAAGGCTTCAACCCTCTGAGCCACCCAGGTGCCTCTTTTTTTATTTTTTAAATTTAAATTCAATTAATTAACATAGAATGCATTATTGGTTTCTGAGATACACTTCTTGACCACACTCTGGAGGCAGTTGCCATTAGCCCCATTTTACAGAGGAGAAAGGTGAGGCCTCACTATGGAACCAGGCCAGGTCTCCCAGCTAATTGGAGACAGAGCTGGGTTTAAAACCCATTTTTTGTTTATTCCACCACACAAATTAGCCTCATAATGAGGAGCAGCAAGGAAGGTACCCCTGATCTCCTAAAAAGCCACAGTTCGTCAACTGTAAACCTTTTGTTTCTCAAACACTGAGCCCTCCCCCCACTGCAAAACTAATAATTATGAACAAAAACCATTCATTCAGAACTTCTCTCTCTACATTTGTGCTCGCTTCATGTGTTTCTCTCTGTAAACCCGACTTAAGGAAATTCCGTTGTATTCTAGAGCGATGTCTCACTTTAAGAAAAATTGATTTCATATGAAGATTTTAGCGTTTCAAAGTTCAGAAATTAACAAATGAAAAAAGTCCTCAGCCCTCATCTTAAAGACTTTTTTAGTCCTAAAAAGACTCAAACATAGAATTCCCTTAGATGAGGAAACCCGCCTGAGACATTTAAGGCAATTATTCATTTCAATATGCTCCATTACCAGAACATATAAAGTAGAGATGCCTGTAAGTGCATTGCCTATTTCTCAATCTGAATGCATAAATCTCTAATCTTCAGACTTGCAATGAATTTGCTAGATTACTGTCTTTACTATATCTTCAGCATTTAATAAAGGAGAAATTTGCTGCCTTGTAGAATAATTAACTTGAGGCCATTACATTCTAACCACAAAGAAATGCAGATTTCCTCCTCTTTGGCATTCTTCTTTTCAAAAAAGTTTGCTTAAAGTGGTATTTAAAAGATAATTCTAGCTTGCTAAATTTAGAGTGTGGAAAAAGTCCAAAATGAGAATATTCCATGGGTAATTGTGCAAGAAATGTTAATATGTGCAGTAAGAGGATGATATCCTATCCTCCCGATGCAGTTCTCCCCTCCCCCCCTTCTTTTTTCCTTGACGCCAGCATAAAATTGAGCAAGGTTAAAAGTTACCAGAGGCAGTAAAAAACGCTTTACTCATCTCATTTTAAATATAAAATGATTTCATATCTGAGTAATTTCTAAAACCACCCTGACGTCAGAACTTCCCTTCAGAATTTATCAGTGAATTATCAGAAAGTGCCGATCTTCGTATTCAAGGCAGATTTCTGGTCATTCTCAGTTCACTTGCAAACAGAGAAGCAGACTGTAACCTTTAACATAAGTGTCCTGGTATCTGAAGTTTGCTTTTGAATGCATGGAAAAATACACTGACTGTGGATAAATGGACAGATATGGGAAAAAACAAATACAACAAAATATTCATTGTGGAATGCAGGTGGTTCATGCTATACTTCAACCTGAAAAGGAAAATGGTGGTGGGTCCCAAGTTGAATGCAGATGGTGACCTTAGCTCCCAGGTAGCAACCCAAAAGGGTGTCAGTGGACGAAGCTGTGTGGGTTCCTGGATGAGCTGGATCCTCGACACCTTAGCAAGCTTCCCACACTGCAGACTGGGCACCAGGGATGACAGATGTGGGGTCTCTGGGGCCCAGAGAACAGATAGGTCAGTTGTTTCATAGTATGTACAGATGGGGAGAGAGGAGTGATCTGCATTAAGATTCTAAGGCTCAGGGCGACTGGGTGGCTCAGTCGTTAAGCATCTGCCTTCGGCTCAGGTCATGATCCCAGCATCCTGGGATCGAGCTCCGCGTCGGGCTCCCTGGTCAGCGGGGAGCCTGCTTCTCCCTCTCCCGCTCCTCCTGCTTGTGTTCCCTCTCTCTCTGTCAAATAAATAAATAAAATCTTAAAAAAAAAAAAGATTCTAAGGCTCATGAATAATTTGGAAAGGAAGGCAGACACAGTGTGTACAGAAAGAGGAGGAGACAGTTGGTGACTCAGGGTCAAAGGCAACTGGAAGGTAAGAAAATCTATTTCTGGAGTGACTGAGTTTGTGATGGAGGTTCATGCCTACAGCGTAATGTTGGAGCCCACCACTAAGTTGCTTGCCCCTTCCTCTTTATCCATCCAGATTTAAAACACTCCAGTTCCTTCCTCATAGGACGTTTTATAGCGCCTCTGTTTTTCTGCAGACATAAAAATCTGAGTAAAATGATTCAACAGAGATTTGGTTAATATCGAAGAATATTGAAGATGGCAGAGAGGATGACTCCCTGGCTGGGTACGGTGACGCTACTGCATTTTGGATTTGTTTGGATTTTTCTCGATTTATGCCCAACTTGACACCCACTGTGCTTCCAAATCAGCTTCTCTCCGCTGAAGCAAACCTGGGTTTTCCTTCTGTTAGGTTTGGATGTATCGGCCCCACTCATGTCACGTTATGCCTTTAAGGTCATTGTGGATCCTCTTCCTGTCTTGGAGGATATCAGCCACCTTCTTGAGACTTAACGAGCATATATAAATATTAAACACTTAGAAACCCAGAGCTGGCCCCCGGGGGAACTCACACCACCATCTGGGTGAAAACCCTCAGTGACTGGTGTATCTTTTGAACCATTCATGACAATCATGGCCCATCAGGAGGGTGCAGTGGTGGCTTTGGTGCTCTCAGTAATGTCAGAGGAGGCTGTGATGAAGAAAAAAGGAAGAGGGAGAGGAAAGGAATGAGGGAGGAGAGAAGACGGATAAGAAAAACGTGCTGACGTGTAGCAGTGGTGGAGAGCGACAAAGACCGTGAAGAGCACTGGGAGCCACCGAAGATAGCTTCTTGGGCTCCTGGTGCTGGACGTTTCCCCTTCGACAGAGCACATGCCCTGGCTTGTTGTTGAGACTGTCGTTTGGGACAGAAGCAGAAGGCACGTCAAAGCACAAAGGTGATAGTGATCATATCCCCCATACATAGTATGTCAGTTTATTTTTTAAGATTTTTAATTTTTTTCAAGATTTATTTGACAGAGAACGAGAGCACAAGCAGGGGGAGCCGCAGAGGGAGAGGGAGAAGCAGACTCCGGGCTGAGCAAGAAGCCTGGAAGCTGGGATCATGACCTGAGCCGAAGGCAGATGCTTAACCATCAGAGCCACCCAGGTGCCCCAGTATGTCAGTTTATTAAAGGAAGAATTAAATGGGCACGATTTCTTAAAAAATAGGACCAGTAGGAATCCAGTACTGTTGATGGTCTGGGGTCCAAGGCATGGTAAGCAGCTTGATTTTCTCCCCATGAATGGCATTGGTTATTTATCAGTCCACATGACTGGTCATCATTTGACCTTCTTGTCTCCAATTGGATCCCATCTGTTGCTCTGAATCTGTGCATATGACTTTGGCAGATTCACCCGTCGTGAGCGAGTGATACGTTTAAGGGCATTCATGTTATTCTGACACCCAGAGAGGCAGAAGAAGGTGGTAGAATGGATACAGGCATGGCCTAACTGGGGAGGCAGAAAAGGCCCAGTGGGAAATGAGTGACTTTGAGTTGGAAATGGTAGACCTGATGAGAGAAAAGGGGAACAGGAAGGTGCCATCCTTCAGGGCACCCGTTGTCCCAATCTATCCAAGTCCCTGACTTTCAAATTTTGCTCTGAGTCTCTCATTACAATTTCTCATTGTAAATGGTGGATCCACAGAAAATTCTTTACAAGAAATAATCTGGGGTGTCTGGGTGGCTCAGCTGGTTAAGCATCTGCCTTCAGCTCAGGTCCTGATCCCAGCGTTCTGGGATTGAGTCCCACATCGGGCTCCCTGCTCAGTGGGGAGTCTGCTTCTCCCTCTCCCTCTCTCCCAGCTTTTGCGCTCTCTCTCTCGAATAAATAAATCTTCAAAAATAAAATAAAAGAATTCATCTATTGTGGAGTTAAAAAAAAAAAACAACCCACGGTACTAGCTAATGGTAAGCATACAAATCACTTGACAGTAACCTGGGGCTTTTTCTTTAGAGTATCTTCATCGAGGGCAGTCTACCTCCAAAGGGGGTAGAGAGAAAAAAATGCAAAATGTATTTTGTAAAAGAACTTGGCGGGTAAGTGGTCGTTATCTTTAGATTGTTTGCTGCTTGCTTACTGCGGATCACTGGAGTTAGGGTCCTGGTGTATATGATTATCTCTCAGCTTCCTTTAGTTTTTTACTTCGGTTTTTGCTTTTTTTTTTTTTTTTAGATTTTATTTATCTGAGAGAGAGAGAGAATGAAAGACAGAGATAGTGAGAGAGAGCACAAGCAGGGAGAAGGAGAAGCAGGCTCCCCACTAAGCCGGGCTCTCTCCCCGGACCCCAGAGATCAAGACCTGAGCCAAAGGCAGACGCTTAACCAACTGAGCCACCCAGGTGCCCCTGACTTTTTTTTAAGGCAATCTCTATGCCCAATGTGGGGCTTGAACTTACAACCCCAAAATCAAGAGTTGCATGTTCTACTGACCGGTGCCCATTTTTACTCTTTGAAACATAATCAGGATGCAAATTCTCCTTCAGTAACGGGAGCACTAGACACACTGTGGAGCTGCCTCTGAATATTTTGTGCACAGAGAAGAAAGGCATTGACTTAACTTCCAAATGGCACTTGGCTCTTTTAAAAAGCCCAGTCTAAAGGAACTTCGGGATTCTCACTCTACCAAGTCCCAGGCTCCCGGCCCCACACGGAACCGTCTCACCCCCAGCCTTTCCCTACCTGAGCTTCATGACTTGTGTGCCCTCTGACACCCGCCAGGCTGGTTAACCCCTGAAGTCACTCTCAGGACTCAGCTCCAGTATCTCCTCCCCACGAGTCCCCCGCTGTCACTTCCACACTAGTTGAGCTCAGAGTCTCTGCCCCATGAGCTTGCTCACCCCAAATACACCGTGCTTACACCCTTTCTGAAGGCAAGGGCTGTCCTGCCTTCCAGCACCTAGCCCCAGTTGGCAGGTGCCCTGGAAACACAACGCTGAGAAACAAGACCACACTAATGACAGTCTATTTGGGACCAGTGACTATTTACCTCATGATTGGTTACTGTCAGTCCTCTCTGATCGGCGGAAATGGTTTTTCCCTCTCTGTGCACTGCTCTACCGAGCTGGATCAAAGTGCTGCAAGTAATACAAGGCATTGTTGGGGCTCCTGGGTGGCTCAGTGGGTTAAAGCCTCTGCCTTCGGCTCAGGTCATGATCTCAGGGACCTGGGATCGAGCCCCGCAACGGGCTCTCTGCTCAGCAGGGAGCCTGCTTCCCCCTCTCTGCCTGCCTCTCTGCCTACTTGTGATCTTTCGCTATCAAATAAATAAATAAATCTTGAAAAAAAAAATACAAGTCATTGTTATCGTCATTCCGACTTCAGGACAATGCTATTCAAGTTTGCAAACGCAGACATTTTAGTGCCAGCATTTTAACCGGAATTTGCCAATGCCCAAGAGGAGGGGAAGCTGGTGTAGAAGCGTGTAGATACTGAAGCCATCCTACAGACTGTTTCCCCCTCATCCCAGAAACAACCCACCACGAGGCTGCGGCAGGAGCTGGAGGGAGGGCGGTCGTGCTTAGGAAATGCATTTTATTCCCTGCACTGAAGCTGGCCAGACTAGAGGAAGAACCAGGGCCCCTGAGGAAGAAAAGACTAGTCTCTGTAGGATTGGCAACAGTGAGGGGGCAGAGGCTTTAAGGAGTGGGAGTTACTCCTTAGTGCGGAAGAGGTACTTGGGCAAAGGACCCCACCAAAACAGGTGCTGACCACTTCCCTAGGACGGGCAGGTGCCCCGGCTGCCCCGCAGGTCTGTCGGGTACGAGCACAAGCTGTGCCCACAGCCTCCCTGGCAGCATTGCGGGGAGGGAGCGTTATGACACCTAACCCTTCAGGCCTGGCTCCTTGAGGTGCACGGGCAGCTCTCGCACATCGGCGACCCCCCACTACACTCGACTTTGCTCAATATTCCTACTGGGCACAGTACCGGGGGCTTGCTTTCTGGGAAGACCATTGGCCACTGCCCTGGACAACCACAGCCCACCTGCTCCATGCTCACGATGGCCAAGAAAATTGTTCCCGGCCCTCCCGGTGCATTTTGCCTATTCATTATTAATTCCACACTCCCTTGAGACATTAGAGAGCAAAACCGGAGGGCGTGGGTACAAGATCTGAGCGCATAGATTTGGTGATGCAACACTTCCCCGAGATGTTGGTATAGGGAGGTAGCGTTTGTGTTCGTGATTGTCAGCAAGGAGGGTGGGAAAAAAGTTCGATAAGGGAAGAGATCAAGCCTCGGTGTAGCAACCTGGACCTTCAGTGGTGGCAAGAGCCCCACTGCGTGAATTTCGTGTAGGATTTTATTAATTTCAAGTCTTACTAATCTTGGCATTTGATCACACGCCACGGTGGCATACACCACACCTTTCTTGAAGCCAGGCTCATTCAGCTGATTCCTAGAATATTTTTAATCAGGCCTTAAAGTACATGGATGTTAGTCCTATAGCATACAGGTAATAACCTGATAATCAATTTTTCTTTTTAAGATTTAGGAACCTCTGGGCATGGGTTTGGGTACGGGGAAGTGAGAAGCAGCAGTAAGAGAACTTTGTTTCCTTTGCTGGCAGAAAAGGGCCAAGAGACACAGGCCCCAACCACAGGCAGAAAGTTAGAGAACTTGTTATTAAATTTAATTTTCTTTAAATACACACCTTTGTCCCACAATCACCTACTCCAGGTGGGGGAGAGAAAACCCCACCCCCTCCATTCAGGGGTTCCGTGTATAAAGCCTGAGATGGTGAGGATGAAGTATAAAAATACTATTTACAAAGGGGAAGAAGGTATCTGCTGCTACCTTAACCTTCAGACATCCCCAACCCCTTTTGCTCCTTTAGAAAAAGCCCCTGGGAATTCATCTGAGTGTAGAACAAGCCCTTCCTCTCGAGGGGCCCTCAAACCCCAACACGGAATCGGAAGCTCTGAGATTAACCGAGGAAGAGTGAACAGAGAGCACCACAGATCCTAGCAGGGGGAAGGCGTCCGCCCTCCATTACCCTGTAGTCAGGCCTGCCGGCCAGCCTTAATCACCACAGGCCCCATGTAAACACTGACTTTCCTTTTTCTACGCCCCTGCTCTTCCTGACTGCCTGCAGAGCCTCCCTCACTTCCACTGGTGGCACTTGGTTCCTTGATGGTTCCTTGATCATCCCTTCCTCCCCTTCTCCCCTTCCTAGACAGGGAGTGAAGAGGGGAGGGAGGTTACAGGCAGAAAGGGAGTGAAGAGGGGAGGGAGGTTACAGGCGGGGCACAGCCCATCTTATCCCTTCTCCGAGGTCAGGGGAGGTCAGGGCAGCCCGTCCTCCTAAGGGAAACCCGCAGGGGGTCAACTCCAAGTCCTCAGCCAAGATAAGGGTGGATGGCTTTTTCCCCAGCAGGGACAGGCAGGGAGACGATCCAGGACCAGGATACAGTGTTCTTTATGGGGGACACCGTTCGTTCCGAGGAGCAGGGAAGGCGGCTTCAGGAGGCAGAAAGGCGGGGCAACTCTGGTCTCGCCCTGATGGCGGGAGACCAGTCCTGCGTTGCCGCCCCTTCAGAGAAGCAGGTCAGCCGCCACCCAACAGTCTTGTTCACGGTAGCTGTGCAGAGGGACCCGGCCCCCGTGAAGCAGGAGGTCTTCTCCAGGTCTCGGTGGAGAGGCCAACACTCACACCAGCTCATCCAGTAGGATCCCGATGCTCTGAGTGGCCTCGGAGGGCCCAGCAATGGGCTTGTTACACATGGGGCAGACGCAGCGGACTTCTAGCCACTTCACCAGACACCTGTGGGCAGAAGACGACACCAGCCTGTCCCATCTGTCTCACAGAGCCCCACTGCTTCTCAGGACGAGCACATCCCCGTCCTTGCCCCCGTCCGACCCCTCTGGCTTGCCCGGTGTCCGGACACGATGGAGGGCATCCCTGGCAAGGGGTCGCCGGGAGAGGGTAGGGATTACAGGTTCTAGAAGATGCTCCCTGCTTACTTTCTTTCAAAAGGCATCCCCAGATAACACCTTCCCCACAGCGGGCACTTACTTCCGGTGAAAGGCATGTTGGCACGGGAGCACACCCAGCTCATCCTTCCCCTTGAAGTCTTCTAGACAGACTGCACAGGTCTGCTGTGGGAAGAAGGGGGCGGTGCTGAGGGGAGACTGGAGAAGAACCACACCCACCCATCAGCTCATCCCCACCCAAGAACGCTAAGCTATGGCCTGGTTTCCTCGTCAGCCAGAGGGTAGCCATTAACCAGGCGTGATGTTTCCATTGACCAAAAGAAGGTGAAATGAAAAGTTCCTCCTCTGTTGCACCGGCTACATTTCAAGGGCTCAGGAGCTGCAGTGTGGCTATAGTGGTTCTGACGCTGGGCTGTGCAGATACCGGACATTTCTGTCCTCACGGAAATTTCCACTGACCAGTACTGTTCTAGAAGAATTTATTTATTTATTTTTAAAGATTTTATTTATTTGACAGAGAGAGAGAGAGAGAGATCACAAGTAGGCAGAGAGGCAGGCAGAGAGAGAGGGGGAAGCAGGCTCCCTGCTGAGCAGAGAGCCCGATGCGGGGCTCGATCCCAGGACCCTGAGATCATGACCTGAGCCGAAGGCAGAGGCTTTAACCCACTGAGCCACCCAGGCGCCCCTGGAGTACTATTTTTTAATCCTTTCTCACCTAGTCCATTTGGCCAGGGGGCAGGAATCAACAACTAGAGGTAAGGATGGGGAGGTGGTGTTCAGTTAATATTCTTTGAACCCAGCTTTCCGTCATTATATATCAACACCTCAGAGCTGAACTCTTCCTCTCAGGGGAGCTCAGGGAACACCCCAATTTGCTGAGATGTAACAGCGGGCATCAAAAGGGGGGATGAGGGGCGCCTGGGTGGCTCGGTTGGTTAAGTGTCTGCCTTCGGCTCAGGTCATGATCTCAGGGTCCTGGGATCGAGCCCTGTGTTGGGCTTCCTACTCAGGAGGGAGTCTGCTTGTCCCCCTGCCCCTCCCCGTCCCTCCTGTACTCTCTCTCTCAAATGAATTAAATCTTAAAAAAAAGGGGGGGGGGATGAAATGAGGCATTCCTAGGCTGTCTCTTGTCTAGCAATATCTGTGGATCTTTCCAGCTCCCAGACGAGCGCACACACCTCGTGCACAAGTGACTGTGGTTATGGATGGAAGCCTCGAGAGAGAAGTTACATGATCTCATGGGTGCAAGTAGGACAGGAAGAGGAAACGGCCTCCTGAAGAGTCCGTGTGAGGAGACCCAAGGACTTGCTCTACTGGCGGGGGGGAGGGGGGAAGGACTGGAGGGGAAACAGGGAAGAACTGCGGGGATGGATACAAGGGTCAGCTCCACTGTCGGCTAGGACAGAGTGCACATGTGGGGGTAAAAGAAGGGGGGCTGGACTCTGCGGCATGGAGTGGAGCGCCCACCCTCCCCTTCAACATTACGCACGGCAGCCTTCCTGGGGCCACATGTCCCTGCTACTCAAACCCTCCCGTGGCCCCTTTAGGTTCTCTGCCTGCGCTGGTTCCAGACCTCATGAATTCCATATACAGATTACCTACTGGGATGAGTCCCATTTATTTGGCCCAAGGAGAGATGAAGACGGGGTCTAAAGTCCTGAAAGGGCAACACCTTCGGGTCCCTTCCCTCCTTATATTATCACTTTGCTATCACTCGATAAATCTAGCTTTGCAGCCCACCAAAATAATGATAATAATAATAATGATGATAATAATAATAAAGTTCCTGAAAGGCCCAGACTGAGAGCTGGATGCAGAAGGCGCCGTCTGCCTTGCCAGCTGGGGCCCTTCCCGCATGCTGTCCCAGTACGCTTACCCCATATAATTGCAACTTCTTGGCATCTCCTTTAAGTACCACCTGGGAAGACAGAGAGGAGGCATGGGGTCAGAAGAGCCAACCACAGGGACCAGGTGCTCTCAACCAAAGAAGGGAGTCGTCCGCCCTGCACAGGAGGACCTTCCTCTCCCTCTGGCGGAGGGCAAGGGCCTCAGGCGCTGCCTGGGAAGCCAGACGGGAGGACCGTATAATGAGTCAGCTTCCAAGGGAGCGGAGGGGAGGCTGAGGCCAGGACTGCAACAGCTTGCTGCACCCTGCCCTCTCCCCAGCAGGGCAAGGGGTAGGACAGGAAGTCTCAGGGAAAGAGACTGCACTTTACCTCCTTATAGCCGTATCGCTCACTCTGGGCCTGGTTCCGGAGTTTGCTGGGGGAGAAAGGGGAGAGAAGACGTTATTGCAATGCCTTGCTACAAAGAGAGCCATTCAGAGTGAGAGAGGCAGGCTGTGTGGGCCATTCTTCTGGGGCTGGGGAGGCTGCTCGCCACGGGGCTGTCTCATCCCAGACATGCCACGGAGTGTGGTTTGGACCCATGCAGGTCACCCAAAGGGGATTAAAGACTCAGGCTCTTTCTCAGGCCCAGCAGCCTCAAAACTTGCTGGCAGGTCCCACAGACGGGGGAATCCCGGCAGAGCACATTCTGGCAGATTCGTTCATTCCTACTCCCGGCTGTTTCCCAGTACGTCGGTTTCTTCAGGCTCCCCAAGTCTACAGATCAAGAAGCTGCTTACTGAGTACACAGGAGTCAGATGGTCTTAAAACGGGTACTGCCATTAAGCCAGGGCAGCAGGATCAGTAAGTCTCTATTGATCCTGGGGAATTTTCCTCCTGGAGAACGCAAGTATTCTGGAACCAAAGCACACTCGCCCCTTCCCGGCACCAGGCAAACACAGAGGATCCCTCCTTTGTTTTCTTTCTTTCTTTTTTTCCAGTTTTGAGCTGGTGGCCTACATACAACCTAACACAGCCCAAACACAGCACGCTGTCCCTAACGGCAAGCACACAGTAGTTATGGACAACTTGCTCTGTGTCCACCCCTATTAACATACACATGGGTGTTGAGAAACTTTCCTTTTTACAGAGGAGGAAAACAAAGCCCGAAGAAGTTAAACAACTTGCCCAAACCCTGCAGCTAGTTGGTAGCACAGGCGGGTTTGAATCAAAGTCTCCCAGATGATAGAGCCTGGGCTCTCTGACATATACTGCAGCCGGTTTCCCCTACTACGGGGGCACGTCATTGTCCTGAGAATGATACCGGACCACGTGGGAAACAGCTGTTCGTCGCCGAGGCCACAACTAAGGCTGGGACCATGATTGTGATTATGATTATTGTTATTGTTATTGCTGTTTTATTTGCAGTCAAAGAAACCTTCCAAATTCAGCAGGTAGCTCTATGTCCTTCTATATTTGGGAGCTAGGTGGGGCTTCCTCTCCACTGAGCACTTCTACCCCAGATCTGGCTTACTGGAAGGAAACATCAGAAGCCCATCAAGTTATAATAGGTGTGGCAGACTACGGCCGAAGGGCCAAAGCCAGCTGACCCCTTGTTTTATAGGGCCTGGGAGTGAAGACTGATTTTTATTCCTAAGTGGTGGAAAGTAGAAATCAAAAGAATATTTCATGTCATGTGAAAAATATATGAAACTCAAATTTCCGTGTCCATAAAATTTTATTAGAGCACAGCTATGCTCATAATTTCCCTATTGTCTATGGCTGCTCTTGCCCAGGAGAGTGGGTTATGGAGAGAGATTGGACGACTTCCGAAGCCCCAGATAATTTGTCCTTTTGCAGAATAAAAGGAGCTGATCTGAGTTAGAGGAAGAGAATCTCAAACCGTGAGCCTCAACCAAAAGGAGCGAGAGAAGATGCTCCTTCCACGGACACTGTGGAGAAGCTGAATTGCAGCCAGAGCCGGGGAAGGTGCAGAACGCGGGGCAGAGCAGAGCCGTGCCCAAGGATCAGATCCAGACCTGGTTGCCAGCTACCTCCACTATTTCCCACAGAAGTCGGGGGCCCCGGCGAGGCTCTGGACCTGGAACCTCTTAAGATCTCCAGTCTAGGGGTGCCTGGGTGGCTCAGTCAGTTGAGCACCCAACTCCTGGGTTTCGGCTCAGGTCATGATCTCAGGCTGGTGAGACTGAGCCCCGTGTGGGCTCCCTGCTCAGCACAGAGTCTGCTTGGGATTCTTTCCCCCTTTTTCCCCCTCTGCCCGCCCCCTGCCCTCTCTTCTCTCTCCCTCTAAAAATAAATAAAATCTTGGGCGCTTAGGGTGGCTCAGTTGGGTAAGTGTCTTCCTTCGGCTCAGGTCATGATCCCAGGGTCCTGGGATCGAGCCCCGCATCAGGCTCCCTGCTCAGCGGGAAGCCTGCTTCTCCCTCCCTCTCTGCCTGCTGCTCCCCCAATTCGTGCACTCTGTCAAATAAATAAATAAAATCTTAAAAAAAAAAAAAAAAGGAAAAAAGGACCTCCAGTCCAGGTGGAGTCCCGCCTGGTGGAGAGTTTCTGGTCATTGGAGGGTTGGACCAAAGGCTTACCCAGGACTCCCACTGTTCCAGCCTTAACTTTGCAGGGAACTCCTTAGTCCAGAAAAGCCTTTCACATGCAGACCTTTCGGTCCCCACCTCCAAACACGGCGGGGGGGCAGGCATGGATGCAGCCAAAGCCTAAAGGAACAACTATTAGCTGGCTGACAGGGAATGAAGCTGGGGAAGGAAGAAAGTGTCATTGCCAAAGTGCTTGCAGCCGCCTTCTGAGGGAAGACAGCGTTGCCGCCACCAGCTACGCAGGAGAGTAAATAAGGAAGTGGTGAGGACCCTGCCTTTTAACTCGGAGATCGAGGGGACGGTTCACATCTCCTGTGTCCCACTGCCTCACCTGCCACGTGGCTCCGAGCGCAGAGTCTGTGCTGTGCCTTTCTGCGTGTTTCATGGGATGTGCGGGGTAGCCCCCCTCCCCCACCCTCCTCCCTTCTGTCTGCCTGGCTCCACTTAACGGTCCCGGTCAAGGACCCTGCAGGAGCAGGGCCCTCCCCCGAGCCCAGCACCACCAGAACAGTGAAAGCCTTTACCCTGCATGGAGATTTCTGGAACGGGAAGGTATACATTGTGAGGAGACGGGGCCAAAAAAGGTTGCAAGGAAAGCAAAGCAAAAGGCAACCCCCCCGCCACCCCCGGGCCATCCCAGCAGAGGACGTAGTGCCAGCAACTTTGGACAGGTGGCCTTCTCAGCTGTCCGGGTGAGCAAAGCTACTAAAAATACTTGGATTTCAATGAGACCATTTCTAGCCACGGCCAGTGGGCTCTCCCTGGCTTTTCCCTTTTCGAACAAACAATACAACCAGGTCCTGAAAATAATTGTACCTTTCCTGCCTATTTGTACTTCACTGGCCCCTCCATCCTGCGCAGGGCAGAGGTCAGCTCTTGGGGACCGGGGAAGGAGGAGTGAGAGGGAGCCGGAGAGCAGAGGCTGGTGTTAGCCAATGAGCTCGCCAGGTGGAGAGCAGGGGTCATGGGCCTATTTTGGCTGTGGAGGAAACTGAGAAGCAGGGAGAGGAAGTGGCTTCTGTGCTTGTGTGTCTTTCTATATATAGACACCCACAGGCTGCCACACAGCAGCGAGCCTCTGGAGCCATGAAACTCCGGGGTCAGCTGGCTTGGGGCAGGCTGCAGAACAGAAGGTGGGGTGACAGAAGGGACAGGTGGTGCCAAGCGGCCCGCAGTCAGGAAAGCTTTTGGTATCACGTGGTTATTGCTCAGTTTTGACTCCAGCCAGCCAAAAATAAAATAAGCCAGCGAGACCTAGCTCCCCGGCCTGCCCTTCTGCGGGACCTCGATCTCTCGCGGTAAGAGGGTGCTGGGGGATGCCACAGCTGCTCCTCCATTTCCCGTTCAAGGAGTAAGACTCCGTGAAGGCGAGCGTCTGGAATCTGAAAGACTCTAGCTAATGACCGACCACCAGGCTAGCCCACGCCTGGATCTTCCTAGACATAGGACCTTGGGCAAACCCTTAACTGCCTGAGCAGGAATTTCCTCATTTACAAAGTGGGCCAATACCTACGCTGGGGGGCGGGGGGGGGGGGTGTCACGAAACACCAGCCCCAACGTGGCACACAGAAGGCGCTACCAAGTCCTGAAACAGTAGCTAAAACCCAAGGTCACACCTATCCTATTAGTGGCAGAACTAGGAAATGAACCCTGGTCACCCACTTCCTGGCCCAGGGTGATTTTCTAGATTTTCCTTCACCCGACCCCCTCTGCAGCGTGGGTGTGTACCAGATAGAGCTGCTTTCGCAGACTCCTCCCCCAGCACCATACATAAACCTTTGGTATTTGGTATGTCTCTGTCTTCAGTCTCTGGGGAACTGCAAGAATTGCTTGGTGTGGGGAGATGGGGGTGGCTGGTGGTCAGGAAGCCAGAAAGTTTGAGGAAGAAAATATAGGCTTTGGGAAAGGGAAATGGGGGACGGAGAGCTACTAGAAAAGCTGCCCTCATTCCCACTTGTGCAAATTGTAGACTCAACTGTGTGAGAGAAAAAATAAACCACTATCTTCTCTGCATAAACTTGTGAGTAGACAACTCCAGTCCCAGGAACTTTTTGAAGTTCTGAGAAAGAGGAGGCCTAAAGTAGCTGACTGGGGGCACTCAGGCACTTCCCCTTTTTTAAAGGAAGCTCTTCTAGCCTCAGGAATACGGAGGAGAGTCTGCCTTCCCGCTAGCCTCCCCCCAGGTGAAGCACTCAGACCCACCGAGACATCTCAGTAGGGAGCTACAACTCCTCCTTTCCTTCGACTTAATTTAAATGACTTGGTGAGCCTCCAGCTGACAGCTACTCAGGCCTTTGGTCAGGTGTGAGCATGTGTGCGCAGTGGGGGGAGGGGTGGTTATCACAATGGCCCCAAGGCCCGCTAGGCACTCCCCAGTATGCAAGACGGTCCCATACAAAGAGGGACTGTTAATACCAAGAGCATGCCCTCGTCAGAAACACTACTTTAATTTCCACTCTAAATACCAGTCATGCCCCAGATTTTTGGTAGAAAACCAGCCACCAGTTCCCATGTTTCTCAACAGGAGGTGAAGAAACCGTTCCTGGAGCTTGGCTAGCCTCAGGAGCCCTGCCTGCTCAAGTCCTTCCCTGGATCTCTATGTAGTAAGAACAAGTGACGTTTTCAGTTTTGGGGGGTTTTGGGGTTTTTCTCCCTCCTCCCCTGCCCACCCGATCAAAAATAAGAGCTTACCAGGCGGAATAAACAACCAGCTGCCCAGACATGAGCTTGCTAATATTAGCATGTGGAGGGCAGGCAACAGGATTTCCCAGGAGGGCAGAGGAACATGCCAGCGGTGTAACCGAGGGCCACCTAGCCCTGGCTACCCAGAGCTGTGAGCGAGGAGTGGAGACACAGTGGAGAGACGGACTCACGGTCTTACTTGGTCAGGCAGTCATCCTAAGCCAGCCTAGGGTAACAGGCCAAGAGGTGTGCTGCAGCCCAACCAATGGTGACCTTATGTGATCTGGGACAACTTGACAGGCTGATGAAAATAGAAACAGCAGGCCTCAGGGGCCCAGGGAAGGGCAGGCTAGGCCCTGTGTCCTCAGAGCAGGGGCCCCAGTGGGAAGCCAGGGACTCTGCTGAGGGAGCCTCACTTGGCTCACCCCAACCCCTGGCCTCCTTCTCCCTGCCTGCCTGCCCCAGGCCATCCAGGGCGCCACCCACCTGATAAAATAGCAGCAGAAGATGAGGCTGAGCATGAAGACGAAGATGCCCGTGCCGAAGATGACCATGTAGATGTTGAGAGGCAGGTCCTGGAAACTGATGGGTGGCATGGAGCAGGACTTGTTGGTACTAACGAGTCCCAGGCCACAGAAACACCCTGCAGAGAAAGCGAGAGGAAAAAGGTTATCGTTGGAAATGGACCACCAGGGCTGGTGGTACTCGGTCGGCCAGGATGGAAAGAGAAATGGCAGGCTCTGGGCTCCTAAAGGTCTCTGACGCAGAGGTTTAACTCTACATCCTAGCTCTAACACTGAGCAGCTGCATTATCTTGGGTAAATAAGTCATCCGAGAAATGGGAGAGCACACCTAGTACTTAAAGCTGCATCCCCACCCAGGGGATCAACGGATTGAGTCAATGGAAGACTCGATCCTCTCCGTAGAGAGGTGACCTTTAAGAACTTACCTATCTAAGTTTCCCTTTGTCATTTAAAAAACAAGCAAAAACAGAGAGGACCAAAGTGGGCGTGAGAACTGTGCTTTGTAAATTGCAAGGTGCGGCTGCAAAGGTCATTTGTCATCATTAAGCCACCTGCTTCAGGAGACAAGCTGCACCAGGACCAGAATAGAAACTGTTCACCCCAAGGCTGGGCCCGGTGTTCCAGAAAGTGGTGGGGGGATGCCGCTTATTTTGGCCACTTTTCCCTTTTCTAATCAAAGCCTCGATGTGTGGTTTCCACAGTGGCACTGACATCCAACGTAATAATCTTGTAAAAAATGCAAAATCCCAGGCCCACCTTGAACAAAATGAATCAGAATCCACATTTTAACAAGGGTCTGGGCAGATTTCTACACCTGCCATGTGGGAAACACCCACCAGTAGATGTGTCCCCTTCTCCCGTGTGACTCGGGTAAATCCTGATTGGCCTACTAATCGTAGTCACCTTCCCCTTGCCAGGGTTTGGTGTGGAGGTAGGTATGTTGACAGGGTTCTGGCCAGAAACAGCGAAGTTCTGCTGGACAAGGAAAGAGTCCCAGCTTCCAGAGACAACTGGAACGGTGACAGCCGAGTTATGGCTGGACAAGAAGGCTGTTCAACATAAAGCCAAGGGCGGAGGGTGGCAGAAGGGACAGGGGAAGAGGAGACAAGAGTATGGCAGTTACGGCTGCGTGAACCAATCCTGGAGCCTCTCTCTATTTGGGGAGTACTCGTTTTGAGAATTAGTAAATTTCCTGTAATGTTTAGCGGTAAGCAAAAAATACATACAGGATATAAACAATAAGCCGGGTGGAATGTTCTGTCCTACAACCAGGACAAAATATTCTGGTGATCCAAAAGGCAAGCACTATATAATTCTTGGATTTCAGCAAGCGTGGAGACAAGAAAACTAGTTGTCTACCGTAAACCTGCTACAGCCCAAGCACATTCTCAGGCTTTAATCTTTGCAATGCCAATGTGAAACTTACTTTCCCCCTCAGCAGGGAAAGAAGAATCATTAAATAAGCTCTCTAACTTTAAGCAGCTAAGAAGGCTTGGATCCAAAGACCTCCGCACTCAAGTCTTCAACATGGGTTTTAAGCACTGGCCTGATAATCTTGGTCGGGAGCCAGAACCCATAAACATGCTTCAGAATTCTAGATTATTTCCAGTGCTGCCACAACTCAGAAGACTGGTTTAAAGGACTGGAAGTCAATTTCGACATCCTACATCTCATGTCTTGTCATCCCCTAGATCAATCTGGTGACCCTATCACGAGCCTCCCTTCAAACCTCTTTCAGATGTTGGGCCCAATTCTAGTCCAAGTCTCTGTCCCAGACACCTCATTGATGTCTGGTCCCTCCTCTAATTGAGCCCAGCCCGTTATTTCCCCAGCTCATGACTGGTTCCGGGCTTCCTAAACACACACGCCCTGGGTCTCTTCAACCTCCCCCGCTCACCATCTTAAGGAATCACCCACCATGGACCCGTCTATTTTTTTTTTTTTAAGATTTTATTTATTTATTTGAGAGAGATACAGATAGTGAGAGGGAGCAGGAACAGGGAGGAGAGAGAGAGAAGCAGGTTCCCTGGTGAGCAGGGAGCCGGATAGGGGGATGGATCCCAGACCCTGAGATCATGACCTGAGCCGAAGGCAGATGCTTAATGACTGAGCCACCCAGGCGCCCCTCCATCTATTTCTTGTCCAACCTGTCCTTAACCTGCCTCCAGACCTTTGTTCATGCAACTCTTTCCCTGCCCGAAACTCCGTCTCCCTTCTGGAAGTCCACCAAGCCTGGTCCTCATGACATCCCAGGGAGCCCTCTCTTCCTCTGAATTCTACAGGGCTCACGACCTGTACCACGCCTTCCGGCTCTTGCACACTCAGATGCTGTTCCAAGCATCGACTTAACTGAACTCAAATACTGACTATAGGACAAATCCCATGACAGACATTGAATATACAATCCTGAAATCGGAAAGGAAATAGTTCTAACCAGCTTGAACGCTCCTAAGTCAGAGTGAAGTCTGAGGACAGCGGACGTGGACTTGTGTATATTCTCCAGTGCCTCGCCCAGTGTTTGGCATGTTTTCAATGAACTAGTTGACGGATAAATAACTCCTGACTTTTAAGACAACCTAGTACCCTTAGCAAAGGCTCCCATTTCAAAGTAAGGAGAGTGATATTTGGGAAAATTGCCCAGAAACTGCCCTCAGCTAATGAATGACCGGTCAACGAACAAGTATTATTGAGGGCCTGATTTATGCACGGACCTGGACGTTGTGGGAAAACAAAAAAATAGAAGAAGTAGTTCTTGTCCTGAAAGACTTTGCTGAAAAGATTAATGAGCTCCTAACCTTGCTATGTTCAACAGGAAGCCCTTGCTTCCAGGCTCCCCTCCTCGGCAACACCTGATGTCCTAACACGGTCTAACACCAGTCCGTCTTGGCTCTCCATGCACATTTTATGAGCTGGATCCTGGTTATCTTCAGGGTCCCAAAGAACCTCATTGGTTTCCTGTGCCGTGGGCCTCTGATCAGTTTACCTTGACCATCTTAGCTCTTCTGACAGAGACTTTCCCTGGGCTTCCAGGACTGAGTCAGGAAGCTTGGGACTTTATGTGATAAAAAGATATAGGTGAGAAGAGCTTCATAGTCAAGGAGATGGTACATTTAGTTATATTTGAAGATAAATGGTATGTTTCCTTATAATTAAAAAGAAATGATAAAGATACATATTGGCCTAACAGTGTAGTAGGAGTCATTTTTCCTCAAACTTGTAAGGGCAGAATACCAACCCCAGGAAACGGAGACTCCAAATACTCCCCCCACCTCCCCAACAAAGGGATGGGGGAAGGGACTGCTTCCTCCTTGGAGTCAAAGAACAGGATCTATCAGTCACTTTAAGTGACAAGAAAAAGCAGCAAGCCCTCTGCTGGTCTAAAAACCCCACATGAAATAGGAGTGCCAGAATAAACTGCCAACCACCTTGGTTCCTCTTAAGTCTCTGTTCCATTGTCTCAGCTGACCTATGAAAGCTGTGACATCAGAAGGTCTCATCTCGGTGGTGCGCAGGCTGGGAGCTGGAATGACGTCAAGAGAAGGGCTGGCCAAGAAAGACCAGTGGGTCTGGGAAATGCTTCCCCTTCCCAGCCAACGGGAATCCTTCCCAGATGCTGGGATGCACCGGCCGTCCTCACCCCATCCTCCGCCCCCTGTCCCTCAATACCCGCCTATCACACACAGCTTGGTTCATTTTCAGGAAATTAGATCCTACCAGCAAGAGGAAGAGGGGGATGGGGGCCGCTCATACACATGCTGTCCAAACCCGGCCTTAAAACAAAAGCCGTTTGGAAGAATTCATCCAAGATCTGGCAGGGGTCTGCTCTCAAGGGTGTTTTTTTTTTTTTTCCTTTCTTTCTTTTCTAACTAGCCAGCCTACCATGCTCAGATAAGGCCAGCTGCAAGCCCCACCCCCACCCCACTTCTCCAGAAACTCCAAGCCTTGGAGCAACGCCGTCAAAACACCAGAGCCATTGGAAAGTATTAGTATCCAATACCAATACCTTTTAACTGACCTGCACCTACAGGCCCTCCTTCAAGGTAGCTTGGGTGGAGTGAGCCCCAAACCCAATCTCTTTCACCTGAAACGCCAAAAAGCCTCAGGTGAGATGGATTTAGCATCCCTCCAGGCCAGGGAGGGTGGGGAGGGGGTGGGTGGAGGAGCCGTTGGGTAAGCAGGTGCGGCCACCACCCAGGCTCGGGAGCGGGTACCGCAGCCCGGCCTTGGGGCCAAGAGAGCACGGCTCCCGCCGGCCTGGCCCTGCACCCGAAGGTACCAGGACGCCGAGACATCTGCAACGCTTTATCAACCCAATAAAGACAGGCTCTTGAATCCGGCTTCTTCCACAAGCACAAAGCCCCCTAGCAGCCAGTGAGAAGCCAACAAAGACAGAGGAAGCCGCCCCCGCGCCCCGTCCCGCACGCTGCATTGTATACATATTTAAAATAGCCTGCAAAGTTCCAGGCCGGGAACTTGAGCTCCCTCTAGGAGATCCCAACCCGAGCACGGATTTAATTCCCCTCCGACAACCACAACAAAGACCAGAGTTTGAGCGCACAAAGGCAAGGGAAGGGGATAGAAGAGCGAAGCAGCCACACAAAGGCCGCGAACCCCTCTGCTCCCACGCCCCCCGCCCGCCTCACTTTCCGAGACCGTCCCGGGCCTTTGAGTTAAACCTGATTTTTTTTTTTTTTTTTTTTTTTTCAAATTCCGCGCTGTGCAGAGCTGAGTTGGGCGCCAGGACGCTTTCTCGCCCGTCCCACTTTATGAGAAACTTAGCTCAAGAGGAAGAGCGCGAGCCCTCTGTCTGATCTCAAGCCTTACGCCGCACCTCGTCTGCGGCCAGCCCAGCGTCCGCTCGCCCTCCTGGCCCGGGGACTCACCGTTACACCACTGGAATGGGTGCATCAATGAACTCTCGGCTGGCTTTCTCCAGCGAACGAAGGCGGGCGGCGGGTAGGGCAGGCGGGGTGGGCGCACCGGCTTTCGCGTCCGCAGGAGGGGCCGGTGTAGTCCGCGGCAGCCGCCTTTCTGGAGAAGTCGAACTCTCTCCGGAGTTGGGGGTTTGGGCTTGAATGGTTTTAGAGCAACAAAGAGGGAAAAGGAGAAAACAAAGTCCCCTGGATCACTACACCACAGAGGAAATGCAGGAAGGGGCCCCGGGCTGGTGGAGATGCAGGGCGCTGCAGAACAGGGTGGGGGCGCCCAGTTCGCAGAGGCTGTCGGCCCGCCGAGGAGGGAAAAGCTTCAGCGGGAAGCTGGGCTCGGGATCCTTGGCGCGAAGGTGAGCCGCCAGAACTCCGAAACTGACACGGGCTGCGCACACCCCCCGCCTCCCTTTTACTCCCCCCGGGAAACCCCGCCCCGCGCCCGTCACCCGCCCTCCGGCCAATGAGAGCCTTCCTGCTGGCCCCCGGGTATTCTTTGCAGACCCGCCCCCGTCCAAGGGGAGAGCATCTTTGCACCGTGGGCGCCTCCCGCTTCACCTTCCCAGTCCTCGGGAAACAACTCTAAAGAGAAGCAAGCTGCGCCGTGCGTTGCTCGCGGCGGGAGGGGGCCGGCCTCCTCCGCCGAGGACCTGGAGGAAACGGAACAATTACTGCCACATTGTTTTCTGCCTCCAGAGCTGTTACTGTTTAGCATTTCCATAGCTCTGAGAAGGCAGTTTCTAGGGAGGAGTTACATTTCTGCCCAGTGGGCAAGGACTTGGTCCTGGGTGGCGCTAGCATGATCCTTTGCTCACAGCAAGAGGGGGAACTGGAGCAAGAGGGTGAAGTAGATGAATGACAAAAGTGAGATCTGGAAACAGCTTGAGTTGTCCTTTCATTTTTGGTCAGCCCGTCGTTTCACAAACAAGGAACTATAGCCCGAAGGTTAAGTTTAAGGTAAACTTATCAGGGCTCCACGCTCCTGAGTAGCAGAATCAAACTCAGAAATCGACACTGGCTATACCTTAAGGGCAGAATCTTCAGCATCTAGCACGACGCAGGTGTTGAGATAAATAGCAGTTGGAAGAAAGACTGAATTTCTTAACCACCAGCACCCCCCACCCCACCCCCGTCCAGAATGCTTTCTTTTTATCTGATTGCATCGCTTGTTTATTTCTGTCTTCCCTGTCTTTCTGTCTTTTCATTTATTCAGAATGTATTCACCAGGAACCTACTTTGTGCTGAGCACTGTGGCTCCGGGGACCCATCAAGGTCATCGGAGTCAGCGGGGTTGTACTCCCCTGCGATTTTCAGTGCCTGAGGAGACAGACAGTAAACAAGCAAGCAAACAAATAAAAATGACTCAATCTCATCTTCCAGTTAAGCTTAATCTGTTAATTGAAGGTGATAAACACTTTCCCTAACTCTTGGGAATTTGTGACACTCAGACAAAATTATGCTTATGAGTGCTTTGTCATTTAAAAGCATGGTAGTTAAGGTATTAAATAATTTGGCCAAAATCACAAAGCAGTATG
The DNA here is from genome assembly GCA_028534135.1 of Potos flavus. Taxonomy (NCBI): domain Eukaryota; kingdom Metazoa; phylum Chordata; class Mammalia; order Carnivora; family Procyonidae; genus Potos; species Potos flavus. The sequence goes on from CM052899.1 coordinate 25,889,910, forward strand.
CAACTAGTTTAGCACTTAATTACGTAATCGTCTTTAAACAATTATTTTTCCTTATGATCTGGTCTTGAGGATTCAGCTCATTTCATCTCTTAATTGGGCAATTGCAAAAGCTTCCTACCTGGCCTCTCTGACTCGAGTCTATGCCTCAGACTTTAGAGCCCATGGGAATCACTTCTGTTTAGAGATATTACCTATGAAGACTCCCAGGCCTTGAGCTCAGAGATTCCGATTCAGAATCTCATGGGGATAGAGCTGGTCCATCAGGACACTGAACATCTCGGGCCATAACTACAAGGACCATGAATTCAGTCACCAGACAGAATGCTCTATAACAATTTATGTTCTAAGTATGATATTTTAAACATTCAATAAGGTCTCCTGAGGCGCTAAATGACTTTAAATTGGCAAGCCCAATGCATCCCTTCCCACTCCCTCACCCTCATCCCTCCTGGCCATGGTGGCCACAGGGCTGTGCCTCAGATCATGGCTTAGATCGGGGGAGATACAGGTCGAAGGGCTTTGGTCTTGCGCATCCTTGAAAAGATTGGTTCAGACTCCCAGCACTTCCTAGACTGAAGGTCTTATCAAAGACAAGTTGATTTCCCACATTGTTTCAATACTATTTATGTAACTTACCCCTGCTCCCCCATCCAGATGGTTCAGACCCCCAGCCTCTTATGACTCAGGAAGACACGTCTGGTTATTTTATTGAGGAATACTTTGAAACAGTAGAGAAGCTGATAGATTATATATTCAAAGTTACTTGAGAAATCTGAAGTAGAATTGTGTTTCTAAATCTTCCATAGAAAGAGGGAAAGGTAATACTAAGCCTTCAGGAAAACTTCTAAGGAGTCAGAGATTCTCTTCATCCCTACTGCCCTACCCTAATATCCTCTTAGACGCCTCGGGAGCTCCCTCATTTTAAGGCCTTGCCAGCACTAGAGAACCACTTTGGGGAGAGACAGGTAATTTGGTGGAGGAGCACGGAGCCCGAAGCCTTGATCATCCCGTTTCACCTTCAGTAAGAGTGTCTCTTCTATGGTCCTCCAAATCCAGCCATAAGATATGGAAGAAATGCTAACCACAGTGATAATTAAAAAGTGATCATTAAGGGGTGTCTGGGTGGCTCAGTCGGTTGGGTGTCTGACTCATGATTTCGGCTCAGGTTAGGGGTTGTGGATGGTGAGATCAAGCCCCATGTTGGGCTCCAAACTCAGCTCGGAGTCTGCTTGGGATTCTCTGCCTCTCTCTGCCTCCCTCCCCGGCTCTCCCTCTCTTTCTCTCTCAAATAAATAAATAAAAATAAAGTCTTAAGCTGATAATTAAATCCAACTAACTATTTTATTTCTTACGAGAAGTTTGCATGAGAGCATCAGGTAATTCTTTGAAGGCACTGAGAGTTGTTCATTGTATATTTGGGTAAATCAGATCCTTCACTCATTTTATTTGAGAAAGATTTGGCCTTCCTCTGTCCAAATACCCTAGAGGTCTCACTATCAGGATGCTTTTTAGGGATTGATATGACTCTTGATGCAATGTGTTCATAATTTCCTTGGTTCCCCAGGAAAGTGAAGCAGCAATTTCCCTGCCCTATCCCTCAGCTCCTGACCCACGTGGGAACTCCTGGAGGGAGCAGGAGAGGGAGAAAATCTCAAGCAGTGTCCACTGACACAGGATTCGATCTCATGATCCTGAGGTTATGAGCTGAGCTGAAATCAAGAGTCAGATACTTAACCCACCGAGCCACCTCAGCGTCCTGTGATGCTCTTCGTAAGTATCAAAGGATGCTGGAAGGAAACAGAAGCTAGGAGTTTAGGGCCCTGCTTTTATTTTTTATTTATTTTTTAAGATTTTTTAAAAATTTATTTATTTGACACACAGAGAGAGAAATCACAAGTAGGCAGTGAGGCAGGCAGAGAGAGAGGGAGAAGCAGGCTCCCCGCCAAGCAGAGAGCCCAATGTGGGGCTCGATCCCAGGACCCTGAGATCATGACCTGAGCCGAAGGCAGAGGCTTTAACCCACTGAGCCACCCAGGCGCCCCAAGGGCCCTGCTTTTAAATCTAGGAATTATACATAGCCTGATGTTTCTCTGGATTTCTGGAATGAAGCTGATGTTCTAGGCCACAGCTGAACCATGTCATGTGTGCAAGTGGAGATAGGATAATAAAGTAGACAGGAGGAGAGTCACACCTCTGACCACCCACCGCATGCCAAGCCCTGTGCCCAGTGCTTGCGTATTTTCCTCTATTCCTCACCACAACCCTCCGGGTACTATTGTTTTCTCCTTGCCTATAGGATAAAATGGAAGCCCAAGAAGGTTAAGTCTTAGCAAAAATCACAGAACTCTTAAGTGCTGATGACAGATTTCCAACCAATCTCACGTCCCTCTCCACCAAACGTGCCCTTTCCTCAACGCTGGTACAGTGGTTACGTGTGAAGGCTCTGGAATCTGGCCTGGGGTGCACTCTGCTAAACCTCAGTTTTCTCACCTGGAAAATCAGGGCGAGTAGTAGACTCTACCGTAGAGGATCACATGAGGAACAATGTGTGATAAATGCTTGGCATGTGACAGGAACCAAAAAGCCCCCAGTAAATGTTCATTTTTATTACCATCATCAGACTGCATCCTGAAGTCTCATGGCTCAAAAGTGTCACTGGACCAAAGAGCCGTACGTCTAATGTATTAATTAGGATGCAAGGGTGGTCACTGGGGTGGTTTTGAAAACATGTCCACAAATTCTTTAATGTTCCTTCCCTGAAGAGGCGGAGCCTAGTTCCCATTCCCTGGAGAGTGCGCTGGGCTTGTGGACCTTCTAACAAGTAGAATGAAGCCGACTTGACAGTTCCTGACTTTGGAGACTGGGTCATAAATGCACTGCGGTTTCCCTCAAAGACACTTACCTACAGAAAAGCCACGTGGGGGGGAAGGTCTCCATTAACAGCCACATGAACAGCTTGGAAGGAGATACTTTTGCTTTAGTCAAATCTCCAAGGACTGCGAGCCCAGCCAACACCCTGGCTGCGACTGCAGGAGAGATCCCGAGACAAAAAAGACACACAGTTCATTCACACTGAATTCCTGACCCACAGAAACTATGAAACAATAAATTTTTGTTGTTTTAAGCCACCGAGCTTTGGGGTAATGTGCTGTTTAGCAACAGATAAATAATACAGCTATTGTAGCAAAGAGACATAAAAATGCAGAGGCTCAAAAAAATCTAGTTTATTTCTGTCTTGTAAATATTCCAAGAAAAGGAGGGGCAAGGCAGGGAGGAAGCATGGCTTCCCAATGCCATCCAGAGTTAGGTTCTTTTCTCTTGCCACTTGGCCTCATCCTGAGATGTGTTCCTTGTTCATCCATTAGAAGCTGGCTTGCCAGTTATGTATCTTATGTTTCAATCCCAAGGGAGGGTATGAAAGAGTGGGGGGACAACATCTTCTCTGTAAGAAATAGAGCACTACTCTTGTTCCCGTCCCATTGGTGAGAATTTGGTCACATGGGTCCACCTAGCTGCAGAGAAGGCTGGGAAATGGAATCTCTTGATGGACAGTCATGAGTCCTGCTGAAACTCAAGGTGGTTCTTTCTTTCTTTCTTTCTTTTAAGGTGGTTCTATAATAATAGGAAGAAGTGGAGAATGGAATGGAATCTAGTGGACAACGAGCCGTCTCTCCCTACCCAGGTCCTGGTGTTGGTGCCTTCTCAGAGACTTTCGGTTAGTTACCTCTCCAGGGCTGCTTTCTCATTTAGAAAGTGAAGAATCGGATGAGACTGGCAGATTCCAAACCTTTTTTTTTGAGCAGAATCTTTTTATTAAATAATATTTTAAAACAGAAACTGCCTGCATAAAAGAAATAAGAACAGATCCGCTCTGTTGGAATCACCACGGGGTGTCTCTCCCTGTACCTGCCCCCACATCAGTCACCCCATGAAAAGTTATTTGAAATGCTGGGGCTCTGTGAGGCATGGTCAGAAAACCACCAAATGAAAAATGCTCCTGGATGCCTTCCAGTTCTGGGGTTTTTGAGGTGGTGATCATTCACCTGTGTGTCCCGGGCTGGGCTGGATCACAGCCTTGTCTTGCTTGGCAGCTGGGAATTTGCTGGAGCTGCAGGCATTGGCAGAGGACACACTGGAAAGAACCTTTGCCCTGGGTTCTCCTCACTTCTCTGACCCCTTTCCTGACCTTCTGACACATCTCTCCTTTCTCCTAATGCAAGCGAATGTCCTCCCATCCCTGGCCAGGGGCCAAGGTGCTGCGCAGCTAGGAAGGAGTGTTCTAAGTTGTCAGTACAAATTAGCCTTGTGTTCAGTCCCACAGGTGGGGATGTGGAGATTCTTGAAGCAGACTCTGTCTTCCTCCCAGGTTAGTCTTCCTTCCTTCCTTCCTTCCTAACTTCCTTCCTTTCTTTTTTAAGATTTTATTTATTTATTTATTTATTTATTTATTTATTTATTTATTTATTTAAGAGAGAGAGAGAGAGAAAGAAAAAGAGAGAGAGAGAGAAAGAAAAAGAGAGAGAGAGATGAGCTGGGGGAGCTGCAGAGGGAGAGGGAGAAGCAGACTCCCTGTTGAGCAGGGAGCCCAAAATGGGGCTCGATTCCAGGACCCTGAGATCATGACTGGAGCAGAGGGCAGATGCTTAACTGACTGAGCCACCCAGGCACCCCCCACCCCCAGGTTAGTATTTTTATTGCCCCTCTTGCCTTGTCCTTTTCCCGGCTGCCATTGACCTCGACTGGGATTAGGAGCTCAGGTTCTGTTGAGCTTATAAGTGATGGATATGGACTTGCCCAGCCTGGACCCAGTTTGTGAGTGAACTCCAGAGACCAACAGGAAGAAGCTCCTCCCCTCTGATTTTTCCCTTCCCAAAATAATCCCACAATTCTCAAAAATACAAACTGCCTCAGGGAAAGTTACCTGGTGGGAAAAGCGTTCCTCTCTTTTAGTCTGCAGACCGTCAGAACATGGCTAATAAACATTCCTCCCTCTGTTGCCCAAGGTCACTTTCCACTTGTTTCCACCGGCTTAAGATTCCTTCCTGAGAGCCTGGCTGTACTGGCCACCTTCTCCTAGGCCACCTCCAGATAAACGAGAACTGAGCAGAGGCCTTAAGTGTCTATCGAACAAATCAAGGGAACAATCCTAGGCCATTTAGAATGCTAGTGACTACTGGCCACAAACAAAACATTGCAAGAATGGCTGGGGTTGAGGTGGGGATTGGGAAAAAAGGAGGCAAGGTGGACCACTCTGGGCTTCTTAGCATAAGGAATATCTTACATTCCTCGGTAAAACGTTAGGACCCCGTGGGGTTGGTTTACCACAGGGCCTGCAGGCAAATGATCTTAAGGAGTGAAGTAGGTCCAATGTTAAGAACCTACATCGTGATGGGTCATAATGAACTGGACAGCAGGTGGTACCTTGCTGAAACGGGACAGACCCCACTCACCACGGTCATGTGGAGACATAGGCTCACTGTCCCTTTCAACTTTTTAAGAGAAACTAGAAATTCAAATTTTGTGGAACATTTCCCAGGCCTTGACACATTGCACAGAACACGGAGCGCCCTCTGCTGGCAGGTTCGGCTCCCCGGCGGCCACTTTGCTACCCCAGGGCAAGCCCTTTCCGTGTGAATCGTTCTCCCTCCGCGGTGTGCCACCAGCCGCCGATTTAAAACAAACAAACAAGCAAGCAACCAAAACAAACAAACAAA
>CM052899.1:25896123-25918245 GCA_028534135.1 Potos flavus
CCCCCCCCCCCCCCCCCCCCCCCCCCGCTTCTAGGAGCCGCCGGCATCCCTTCGTTCCTGACCCCCGCCCCCCCTTGCTTGTCTTCTAGGCCAGCAATGGGGCTTCAGCTCCCACGTCAAATCTCTCATAACGGTGTGAAAATGTTCTCTGCTTTTCAGGATTCATGTGATTGGGCCCACCAGGCAATCCAGTGTTATTTCCTCATGCGAGGTTGTAGTTTAAAAAGTTTTTTGTTGGGGCGCCTGGGTGGCTCAGTGGGTTAAAGCCTCTGCCTTCGGCTCAGGTCATGATCTCAGGGTCCTGGAATCGAGCCCTGCATCGGGCTCTCTGCTCAGCAGGGAGCCTGCTTCCCCCTCTCTCTCTGCCTGCCTCTCTGCCTATTTGTGATCTCTGTCCTCTCTGTCAAATAAATAAATAATCTTTAAAAAAAATTAAATGTTTTTGTTTTTTAATTTATTTAACCAATCTCTACACCCAACATGGGGCTCGAACTCACGACCCTGAGATCGATAGTTGCATGTTCCACCCATGGAGCCGGCCAGGTGCCCCACAAAGTTGTAGTTTAAACCTCTGCAAAATCCCTTTTGCCACATGAGGTAATATTTTTATAGGATCCAGGCATTAGGGTATGAACAGGGCCCTTCTCTAAACTTTTTTTTTTTTTTTTTAAAGATTTTCTTTATTTATTTGAGAGAGAGAGAGCAAGAGAGAGCATGAGAGGGGAGCAGGTCAGAGGGAGAAGCAGACTCCCCATGGAGCTGGGAGCTGGATGTGGGACTTGATCCAGGGATTCTGGGATCATGACCTGAGCTGAAGGCAGTCACTTAACCAACTGAGCCACCCAGGCGCCCTTCCCTAAACTTTTGAATCTTTTGCTGCTCCTTCAAAAAAAGGTCTAGGGAGAGAAACCTATGATAAACAGCTTCTTTCTTCCTTTCTCCTTTCTTTTTCTTTTTCTTTTTCTTTTCTTTTCTTTCCTTCCTTTCTTCCTTCCTTCCTGTCTTCTTGTATTATTATTTTTTAAAAGCCTCAATTCCACAAACAGTGTTATATTAGTTTCAGGTATACAATAGTGATTCAACAATTCTTTTTTAAAATACAGAGTCTTTTTTTTTTTTTTTAAGATTTATTCCTTTATTTGAGAGAGAGAAAGAGAGAGACAGAGAGCACGAGGAGAAGCAGGCTCTCCGCTGAGTACAGAGCCCAATGCGGGCTCGATCCCGGACCTCCAGGATCATGACCCCAAGGCAGATGCTTAACCGACTGAGACACCCGGGTGCCCCTGATTCAACAATTCTGTACATCACCCAGTGCTCATCACAAGTGCACTCGTAATCCCCTTCACCCATTTCACTCCTCCCCTCTGGTAACCATCAGTTTGGGTGTATCTTTCTTCATAACCAGACTCACTAACACTCGCGCCCCTGCCCAGGCTTCCTTCTCTGTAGGAGATTGTTCTAGCAGGCGCCTTTCTGTGCAGCCAAGCCCGGCCCTCTCCAGCCAGTGTAATGCTCAGCTGCCTCTCTGGCTCGTCCCATCTGCTACCTCGGGGCTCAGAAGCAACCCTTCTCCATGAGCTCCCCTCCCTGTGCAGCGTCTCATCTGGGATTACTTACAGGGTGAGGGACTGGGCAAACATTCCTCCCGCTCCCCAGACGCAGCGAAGGCCCGGGGCCTTGCCGCAGACGTTGGAGTCCACATCACCCAGGCCGGGGCTGGAGGCGGCGAGGGCAGGAGCAGAGCAGGACGGCAAGACGGACGTGGGCCGCCGTCCCTGAGGGGCAGGGCCCGGCCGGCTGGAGGCTCTCGCTGTTTCTGACAAGAGCTCACTTAGTCCTGTCCATTGCCAAGTCCTTGGCTTGGGTTCAAACGGCCAACTCCTCCCAAGAAGAGGATGAGGGAATCTGGACTTTTAACATGGGTTTTGGCAGATGGGAGGAAGACCAAACTGTGACAGCTACCTGCCCCCCCAGCCCAGCTCCTTGGGAGGATAGCACTGATTCTGTGTAAGGAGCAGGCTGTGCCCCCCACCCTTCTCTCCCCGGAACCAACAGGTCCACAACAAACACACATACACACCCAGGCACACTCACTGCCTTCAGTGGTGGAGTTGGGGACGAAAGGCATGGCGGCAACATGGCTACACGGGGGTGAGTCCTAGCACTTCCGCTGCCTGCTTCCATGTGTGTCCTTGCGGACATTATTTCACCTCAGTTGCCTTGTTCTTAAGCAATGCCAGGGACATGTTTCATGGGGTTTTAGGCGGATCAAGTGGGCTAGTATCTTAATATCTGTAAAGGCCAAAGACTGCCTCAGCGGAGCTGTCAGAGGGCTTTGTTAAATACTACAAATACGTAACCTGCTCTGAGACGATGATCTGGGGCCAAATCTGGTTTAGTAGCTCTACATCTCCACTAGAAGTTAGAAATAAGTTCTCAAGTGACTCAGCTTGCAACAATGCTAGGGGATTTGCGTGAGGCACATTCGGCCCGCACTCACACAGCTGTGTTTTAATTTAAGCAGTATCTCTACCCGACGTGGGGCTCGAACTCTCCTGCTCTGTGAGGGTCACCTTTGGCCAAATCTACCTTAGTAGCTATACTGTCTACTAGAAGTTAGAAGGCGCTGCGAGTTACCTCAACAGTAATAGATACGCGTACTAGACTAGAACAAAGGAGGTGCCAAGTCCACGGTACTCTGCACTGGTCAGGTCCTCAGTCCATCCGAGAGTCTGACTTAAGTCTGGGTTATCTGCACTTATGCTGAAGTCCTCCTGCCCATGGTTCTGATAGGGAATCGATGCATTTTAATTAGAATCCACATTCCTAATGAAGGCGTCACTCTACCCCTTAGATAAACTTGACCCTTAACAGTCCTAGAAATCTGAGGTCCTGGCGACTATACTCTTGAAGCACTGAGACCAGCCCTGGTTGTCACAGAGAGAGACGCCACTGTTGGCCAGGCTGGGGAAGAAACCTGGAACGTGACAAACGCAGACTCTTGGAAACAACCAGAGCTGTTAGGCGGAAAGTAGGGGACACAGGAGAGCCAGGAGAGCTGGCTTCAAACCACAGGGAGGGATAGGGCAAGAAAAAGAACACTTATTAAATACTGACTGTGCTCTGAGCTCAGTATCACAGATCTAATTAAACGCCCATCGCGACCGTGTGGAAGCAGGCAGAACTCTTGCATGTGATGAGGTGGGGAAGAGGCCAAGGGACCTGCCCAAAGGCCCTCACAGCCAGGGAGCCCAGGCTGGCAGATCTTTTGGCCTCATGTCACGACCACTGTAACCGGGCTGCATGACCCGTGTGTGATAGAAGAGCTTTCTCATATTCAGAGCTGGCACGACGGTATCGAAGTTATGTCCCGGTTCCTCACCATCGAAGGTGTCCAAGGAGGTGCTGGGTGGATATCATCAAAGATATTAAAAAGAGGATTTATTCCTGCCTTGTCAGAGGGTGGAAATGGATCATCTAGGAAAGCACCTTCCAGCTTTGAGACTCTGAGTTTCTCTACTTTGGGGTAGGCTAGACTCTTCAGGTATAATAAGGGACTTCTTTTCCCTGTATTTCTCACTTTCTCTTCTGTCCCTTTCTCCTCTTCATGTAGATATTCTGCTCTGGGAACATGTCTCTTCTAAAAGGAGGGAGGTGGGAGCTGGCAGTTTGGGCAGCCGGGATAACAGAAAGTCCGTACTACTCTCTCTGCTTGGTGAGTCTAAACTTTTACTAAGTTTACTAAGGAGACTGCGTTACACTCTGATGAGGCAAACCTGGAAAGATGACAAGAGGAAGCAATTACATCGCTCCTCTTTCCCTCTCCTCCAATTCCTTGGTACCAGGCAAACCCCAGACCACCTGAATGTAGGATTTAGGGCTGGATTGGTTTAAGATTCATATTCTGCTATCCCATCATGATGGGGACTTGATATAGAAACTGGAAATTTTTTGGAAAATAAAGTGGTATTTCCTACACGCCTGAGCTTGGGAACAGAGACCTAGTTTAAGCCTGGCAGAAGGAGGGGTTGCAAGCCTGACTTTTTTGGTCCTCTGCTGCCCCTCTGTGGACATAGTGGGAAATAACACCTCAAGATTTTGCCTGTCGCCACAGTAAAATTGGACTTGAGAGAAAGAACCGCCCCCTGAGAACCGCTGGAGGTTTAAGACCACGATGCGAGAGTCAGGAACTGTTGCTAGGGCCAGAAAGCGGGGGGTTTCCAAGAGAGAGGTGGGAGCCCCTATATGCTGTCAATGACTTCACCAGGGTCTTGTCCACCATCTTTATTTTTCCTTAAGACACCTGCAGCCAGGAAGCGAGCGATCATCTCAAGACTCACAGGCATGCACCTCTGTGGCTTCTGTGCATCTGGCCACGACCAGCGCCCGCGGGCACAGCGCCCATCCTCCCACACCTTCTCTTCCTGCGCTTGGAGTAACAAGTCGGTGAGTGTCTCCCTCTGGTTTCACAGCTTTTCACATTCTCTCTTTACCGTCTGTCTCGACACCACCATCTACACAACATATCCACACCATCGCGTTCGTGCTTGCAGCGTCCCTGACTCCCTGCACAGGCACTAGGACAGAGATGGCACTTTTGTTCTGATAAGTGAGCGAGGGGGAACACTTGGGCACAATGAGGGGAGGTGTGGAGGGGGCTCTGGGTCACTGGGAGCAGCCTGGCTGGAATCCAGGGTGTCGGAATCCCAGGACTGACCTCTGCCTACAGCTTTAGCTGCTTCCTTCCCTGGTCAGCTCCCTCCTGGGTGCCCAGCACACGCGCCCAACCTCACTCCCCATCCCCTCCCGACCCATAGCAGCAGTGGTGGGAGCCCCCGCCCTCCTGCTCTCCTGCCCACAGGAGAGGATGGGATATCTGGGGGCCTCCTCTCTCCAGCCGGGAGCCAGGGCCAAATGCGCCTGCCCTGACCTCCTGTCCCCTCCCCTCATGCCTCTAGACCCTGCCGCAGCCTGCGATCCAGGGCCAGGAGCTGCCGCAAGAAGCCCCGGTTGGGGATGATGCCTCGGTGGTCCTTGACCTTCTTGATGGCCTCCACGAGGGTGAGGTGGTGGTACAGCATGAGGTAGGCCAGCACCAGCGTGGCAGACCGGCTCACGCCCACGGCGCAGTGCACCAGGATCTTCCCTGCGAGGACAGACACGCGAGGGGGCCGTGGGACTGCATGTGGTGGGCTGGAGGCGGCGGGGGCGAGGGCTACGCGGCCGACTGAGGAGCGAGACAGGGAAGCGGCTGCGCAAGGAGACAGGCTGGGGTGCAGGCTGGGGGTGGGAAGAGTGCCGACCCCGGGGAGGCCTGGACGGACACGCAGCATGCAGCAGCTCTGCGTCCGGGAGCCTGAAAAGGGCTCCCACGGAGACAGGCGCTCATCACTAATGTGAAACTGAGTCTCGCACAGAGTAGGGATCCGCGGAGCCTTCCTGAGTGCATGAACATCGGTGCTCTATTAACACTGTGGATTATTTCCTTCTCTTCTTCTCATGCACTGCCTTTTACAAATAGTTGACAGTGTTTTTCTTGCCTTCTGTCATGTCATTCAAATCTCTCCTGCCTTGAACCCTCCGCCTTTCCCCTACCTCCATGTCCGCTGTTCCTTCCCTCCCCCTGCTCCCCCCTCCTACCTCCTGGCTGGTTCAGCGCCCGGTGGATGAAGTCGGCAGCCGTCTGGAAGTGGATGCTCATGTCAAAGGCAGGCGAGTCATGGGCCTCGACACCCAGGTATCGGATGCCCAGCCCCTCGTAGGCCTCGGGCGCGCCTCGCCACCTGCTGTGTGAGGCATTGAGGACGTGCGTGATGCCCAGGCGGCGGAGCTCCCGGCGGTTGTTAGCGATGTCCCTGCATCGAGTAGAGGAAAAAGGGAGGGTGGGGAAGCCGGGCTCTGGGGCAAGGAGCCCTGGCCTCCGCCGTGTCGGCTGCTGTGCCTCCGGGGGACCCAGATGGGGGAACCAAGATGGGCGACGACCTGCAGTTGAGTCCTTGAGCAACGGTTGAGAGTACTGGGGAGGTTCTGCCTGGAGAAGAGAAGACTAATGGGGTGGGCGAACGATAGCCATAATATAAAATATTGAAAGAGTCCTCCAAGGCAGTGGGATTTTTACTTGCTCTGTGGGCAGGACTGACTGGCTCTGTACTTCGCATATGGAAGTATGTACTAACCGTGAAATCCAGCTGGAGAAAGACAGAAACACCTTGGGAGGGAATGACTCTTCCGTCACTGGGGTGTTCAAGCAGAGATAGGAGGTCAGTGTGCAGGCATGGATGCGCCAGTGGGGATCTGGGCCTCGGCTCGCTCCCACTTCCTGGCCCCCCATGACTGCCCTTTGCCAGCATCACCACACCACAGATGGAAGGTCAGGGAAGTCATCTGTGATGTCCGCCGCATGGCATCGGCACTCAATAATTAATTTTGCTAAGTGAGTCAGGTTATTGCTTGAACAGAGACTATCTGTCCAGCGTTGGGCATATCAGTAATCCTGCCCCAACTCCCCCAACCCTCCAGCCTCCACTCTCTGCCCATGCACTCCTGCCCCTCCTCTGGAACCAACAACACCTCAATCTGGAACCAACAACACGACTCGGGGCCTCCCTGCCACCCTCCTCCCTTCTTCTTGCATGCGAACACTCACACGCGCACACACGCATACACACACACACGCGGCCATGACCCCAGGCTGCCGGGTACATACTGGTCTCCGAGGTAGAGGCCCGGCCAGACCTCATCGGCATGGTTACAGGCGGTCTTGCCCGTGTAGAGCAGCCTCTCCAACTCAAAGACATTGAGGAAGGGATGTTGAACAGAGGGCATCTCCTCCAGGGCCCCTCTAGCGCGAACAGGAGACCTTGAGCTGCTCCGGGAGAAGCGGGCCATAAAAGTCATGGAGGCCCAGAGCCAGTTACCAGGGCACATCTCAGAGGCGGCTGCAGGGGTGTCTGCGCGCTGCCGACGGGTTAGTCTCTGGGTAGCTGTTGCTGCAGGAGGGATGGAAGGGAGACACACCTGAGTGGGTCCAGAGCAGCTGCTTCCCTTCTTGCCAGCTGGGCTGGGCCCTGAGGAGAAGCTTCTCGAGGGAAGGGAAGTCTGGCCCTGGTGGGGGGAGGGAGGGCGCAATTACTCTCTCCTTCAAGCTGCAGCGGCTCCTTCCTGCTCTTTGGCTCAGCCAGGCAAGGAGGTGGGAGTCACATGTCCTTGTTTACGGTGAGAGGGAGCTGCCCAGCTGCTGGCTTTCTGCTCTGCCACTCCACCCCCACTCCCAACACACATACACACACACACACACACTTGATATTTGGGTGGCAGTGCCCATCGCGGGAGCTCTTGCCAGCCGGAATCTGGGTCTCATTTGCCTGGGGCTCCAGGCAGAGAGCCCAGGGAGCTGGGATGGGAATGGGTGGCTTTGGACCCATCCGGAGGGAATTAGCGGGAAGACAGCAGCAGCTGGGGCCGTGACAGAAGCCAAGCCAAGCGGGCTCCTCAGCGCCAGAGAGATGGGCTGCTTTAACCCATTCCTGCCCTACCACTACCTCAGAGTTAAGCCTACTATGGGACGTGTATGTCGGAGGCCGGGGTGAGTGGGGAACAGCGATAAAGAGGAAGTGTAAGTTTCTGAAAATACTTGCCGAAGGCACGCACTAATGGAAGAGGGTGCCAAGCTATGTGCACAATGGCCAAACCACTCTCCTTCGATCAGCACGCAGAAATTATTGATCAAACCTCATCTCTCATGCGAGGATTTCTGAGTCAAGCAGGGCTGGAGTAATGTGTCGGAGGCTGGGGACTGAAGAAGGGAAGGGATGACGGATCCTGCCAGGGGCTCAGAGGCTGAAATGGCCATCTGTGTTGCTGTTGGAGTCAAGTGACCCTATGCGGGGCACCCTATGCGGTTGGCAGTGAGGGGCTTAGCAGGTGTTCTAGCACTCTCTGTGGACAGCTGGCCTTTCTGAAAGTGGGAGCTTGCACAGAACTGCAGAGCTGGGAAGAGCCAGCCTTTGAGACTTGTCCTGGGTCCTTCAGGCAGAGAGGCCACTGTGACAAGAGCCCCTCTCTCCTCCTCCTCCCCCTCTCCCACCACCAGGGTGGGTTGGTCCCAAGGATTCCCTTTCCACTCCCTTCCTGGTCCTCAACCAAAAGTCTAGTAGGGAGAGGCCATCTTTGACCTGCACACACTCTGCAAACCCATCCCTCCCTGTGAGCCAGGGCCCCCGGCTCTCCTTTCCCCTAGGCCAGGGGAGACCATGCACTAACAGGTCTTAGGAAGCAGGGGCATTAGGATCAGGGCTGCAGAGGGGAGCCTGGATCTTAGGGTGTTCAGGGAGAGAGATTTTTGCAAAGGCTGGGGCAGAGAGAGCACAGAAATAATAGCACTGTAGCCACCATCGCCATCACCACCACCATCATCGTCATTCCACGATCATCATCATCACCACCTGCCTTGTCTCCTCGGGCCTAAAGACCCCATCACTTTATTCCCAAACAACGGTTTCTCTCTCGAAATAGCTTCTGGTGCCGGGGTGATTGATGATGCTACATGGTAAAGGGGAAGCAGGAAGGAACCCAGGTGTGGGAAGGAGCTCGGTGGGACTCTATTTCTCCCCGGGGCTGGAGGAGCCCCACTGCGTCCCGGGGTACACCCCTCGGCCTTCTCCAATCCCATCCGCGGCGTTCAGGCGCCCTTGTCCGCGGCCTCCCCCCCCCCCCCCCGCCCCGGCCGCCGTGGTGGTTGTATGTATGTAACAGGTTCATGGCTGTCGCCCCAGCCCCGGCCAGCCCAGACAGCCCCGCGCTGAGGGTGCAGGGAGGGAGCTCGGCTCCCGCGTCCCCTCCCTCGCCCTCCCTCCCCACCACCCCCGGCCCCGAGTCCTGCGCCTCTTGGTGCCGCGGGGGAGGCGACCCCCCCAACCCCGCCCCGCAGCCCCTCTACCTCGGTGCGAGCGCGGCGCGGGGTCTCAGTCCCGGAGGCCGAGGGCAGGCGCAGCCAGCCCCACGGCCATGACTCTCCTGCCGCCGCCGCCGCCGCCGCGCCGCCCCCGCCCGCTGCCGCTGCCGCTGCCGCTGCCGCTGCGAGACCGGCTGACGGATTAGCCTCTATTTTTAAGCCGTGACACGCACGTCGAAGCAGGGTTCATATCAGTGTGTGTGTGTGTCAGTGACACCCAGAGAAGCAGCCTCACCCAGCGGTGCGAGCGGACACGCAGCATGGGCTCGCCCGCGGCTGTTTACAGACCAGACACACACCACGCAGCCGAGCAGCCCCGCCTCGCGTGCATGCTCGGGCGGACGCGTGTGTTCGTGTGTGTTCGGAGCTGCGCCAATTACAAGGCATTTTGCTTGAGGATGACATTATACAAGCCGCCCCAGACGGTGCCTTAAACACACTCGCTCCTCCCCAGACAGCATTAGTTAATTACATAGACAGGATGGCGCGCTTTATTTGTCCATTTCTTATTCTCAAGAACACCGTGTCATAAATAACACTGGTCGGTAGCCCTTATTAGTATTTACTACACACCACATGTTTCGCATCTCTTCACTCAGTTTATCCCCACCCCAGGCCTGTGATAGGTAGTATTATCACTGTCCCCATTTTAGGGAGGAGGAGACTGAGACCCAGGGAGGTGAAGTCATTTGCCCAGGCCACAGGCTAGTTAGGGACTGAGCTGAGTTTCAGACCCTGGCAGTCTGACTCGAAGTTCATGTCCTTAACTGTTCTAAACCAGTGACCCCACACGATGGAGAAGGCACAGTGGGTTTTTCTCAGAAACCCACTTTGGGCAGCTCAGCTCTTAGTGAATACCTTTCCCCTGATGCTGGAAGAAATTCTTGCCCCTACCTCTTCACTTGGGCTGCCTTTTAGTGATGTGTAAGCTTTACTTGCTTTTCTAGTGTAATCACCTTGTCAGTTCCAAGATGGTCAACGCTTGGAAGGCAAGCACAGTGCTGCTGTCCCCAATCCCTAGTTCATCGTGTGATGGGGGAGGCGGAGAAGGAATGAATGCCATCTGCCAACTAGGCAGATGTGGACTCTGGGAGAGCTGTCTGCAGGAGAGAGGCAGGAAGTTGGTAAGGTCCGGTCAAACCTAGTTTCAGATGAGAAGAAATTAGCAACTGGAGCTGAAATCAGGATTGACTATGTTCGCAGCAGGGGCGGGTAGTAAGTGGGGCTTTGATCTCTTGTCAGAGAAAGTACTTACTGGCCAAAGTGACACAATCCTCAGGTCAATTCCATGCTAAAGAGGAGGTTCCATCACAGGTTGCTGGCAAGGGTTAATTTCCCCTCCCACCCTTTTCCTCTCTAGAGAAGCAAACTCAATTCCTTTCCATGCCTTCTTGGCATGGCAGTTTACGTAAAGAAATGAAATCCTCACATTTAAAACAAAACATTGGCTTGGGAAATTTCAAATTTTAATTTGTCGTTCCAAAAAAAGTCAGTAAAAAATGGTCACAAGTTGGGGCGCCTGGGTGGCCTTGGCTCAGGTCATAGTCCTGGGTCCTGGGATCCAGCCCTGCGTCGTCAGGCTTCCTGCTCAGCAAGCCTGCTTCTCCCTCTCCCTCTGCTGCTCCCTCTGCTAGTGTGTGTGGTCTGTCTCTGTGTTAAATAAATAAATAAGATACTTTTAAAAAAATGGTCACAAGTCAAATTGTGAAAGAGCATATATTATTGGACTAACCTCATTTTAAGTAACAGAGTCTTTAGGGTTGGTAGGTTGAGAAGATGTAGGTGAACTTGATCTCAAGCTTTGGCAAGACTTCCGTTTCAAATCTGCATTTCATTTTTCCTTCTTTCTTTCTTTCTTTCTTTCTTTCTTTCTTTCTTTCTTTCTTTCTTTCTTTCTCTCTTTCTTTCTTTCTCTCTCTCTCTCTCTCTCTCTCTTTCTTTCTTTCAAGATTTTATTTATTTATTTGAGAGAGACACACACAGCGAGAGAGGGAATACAAGCAGGGGGAATGGGAGAGGGAGAAGAAGGCTTTCCGCCGAGCAGGGAGCCTGATACAGGGCTCCATCCCAGGACCCTGGGATCATGACCTTAGCCAAAGGCAGATGCTTAACAACTGAGCCACCCAGGCGTCCCTCACTTTTCTCAAAAAGCTGGAAAAATATGCTTTAAAGCATGCTGTGGACAACATGGACAGATGTTTACAGGTAACCATAGAAATTGTCCATGGATCAACATCTTCATTAAGGGACCATTAATGACCAGGGGTCAACTCACAACTCAGGGGGCTTTATATTTTTCTTTGTAGCTAGGAGGTTTATTATGTTTCCAGATGACACCAAACTAAATTAAGGATGAGAGGGGGAGGGAGGATGAAGAAAAGAGTTAGTAGGGAGAAGGTAATGCAGAAGGTAGGACAGGAAAGGGTTGGAAACTAATAGAAGCAGCATGTATTAATAATTTACTATCTGTCAATTCCTTGGGCTTTCACATTTATCAGCTCATTTACTCCCACCCCACTTTTAGGTGGGTGTTAGTATCATCACTGAATACACAAGGGGACTGCCGGCCAGATAATAAGTTAATTCACCCACACCTAGTCAATGGCAGAGCACAGGTCCAAACCCAGGATTATCCTATTCCGAATGTATCTGCCTGCCTCTCTGCCTACTTGTGGTCTCTCTCTGTGTCAAATAAATAAATAAGATCTAAAAAAAAAAAAAAAGCCTCTCTCTTTGTCTGCTTCCTTGTTTGTGTTGATACAGGTATCTACCGAAGGACCCATGAGCTATATGTAACCTCACTTATTTCTGTATTTCTTTAAATCTCTGCCCTCCACACTAGAAAGCATGAATGGATACATTATACTAGGTTGAACTAAAACGGAAAAATGAGGATACTGAAAAACAGGAATAGATTTCCAAATGATCTAAAAAAAAAAAAAAAGGCTCCCCCTACCCCAAAATATTTAATTGAGAGGGAGAAGAAGCAGAGTGGGGAAAAAAAACCCCAAGAAACACCAACAACCACATGTTAAATGGTAATTCTAATTCCTACCATTAACTACAGGCTGGGCACTATGCTAAATGCTTTACATAGATTAGCTAATTTAATCCCACAAAGTAGGTAATATTAATTCCATTTTACAGTTGAGGAAACAGATTTAGAGTGGTGGCAAATCCACTCTGCAGCAGCCAAGTAGCTAATAAGTGGGATTTGAGCATGGATTTAAACCAGGACTTTTTAAACCAAAGCCTGTGCCTCACATCACTGTAGCAAGTAGGCATACCTAAAGAAAAAGAATAGCAACAGTTAAAATGTATCAAGTCCTACTGTGTGTCAAGAGGGCATTCAGAAATTACATGAAGGAAGTCTTGCTTAAGCCTTGAGTCCTGGTCCCTTGCGGGGCATGGGTCGCCCGGGGCAGAATCCGCCGGGTGTGAGCGCTGGAGACGGGAGAAACCAGGGACGTCCGCTGCTGCAGGGCACGGCTTTCCCGACACAAGCCACAGCAGAAGGACAGGGACTTGGCTTCCTTCCAGTGGCCGCGCCCTAAGAACCGCCACACCCTTCTCTCCCGGGCTGGTTTCCTCCACCCCACCCCCCACCGCCCCAGGCTCGTCCACCCTGAGCTCTGCTGCAGGATTAGACAGCGTTTACACCGGAAGGGTCCAGTTGCAGTAGATAGACAATTGTGACTTTATTTAGCGATGGGAATGTGGTGAGGGGAGGCGGGGCAGAAGACTCGATGTCCTTTGGGGGGCCCCCCGTGTTGAATCTGCCTTATTCTTCTAAATGTACATTCTCGCAGTGCCTGTCCTGTGGCTTCTTCGTCCGCCCCTAGTTAGCACCTCCTCTCCCCCAGGTCTACACGTGGGATTGGTGGGCCTGTCCTCTCAGGTGTCGGCCTGAGTGTGAGTGAGCATTTCCTCCGCCCGGCTCCTGCTGGTTCTGAGTTGGGGGTGGGAGGAGGCACCTGGGTTGTTTGGGTAGGGGGACAATCCGCCTTTTGCTTCAACTCTAATAACTTCCTCTCCACCTCTCCTGCAATGCATTCTGTAGTCACTTTCCTTCTGGTTTTCCTAAGGGTGAACACATCTTACCACCGTGAATACTCACTTTCTCCTAAGAGCCACACGTTATCGCAGCTCCGGAGCAGATATTCCTCCCGTTAGCCTGACATTGGAATGCAAATAAACTCTAGAGAGGCTAGTGCCCTTACAGCAGAAATAAACTAGGACATTATGTGCAAACAAAACAGGACACAAAAGGAATATGCAGCAAATCCCCCTATTAAAAAAAGAAGGGAAGAAAAAGAAAAGCAGGTATAAATACACATTTTGAAAAAGACCGAAAGGAAATGTCAAATATTAAAAGAGGCCATCTCTAGGCAGAGTGGGAGGACAGATAATTTTTATCTTATGCTTTAAAATATCTACATTTCCCAATTTTTCTACAGTCCATATGACTTCATTTTAAATGTCAGTTCTATGAAATTGGTTGAGATTTCCTTAGTGGCTTTCCACGTGGCCAATTTTTGCTTGAAGAGGCTATTTAGTCTCTGTTTTGGGATGCAAGTTTCTGTCTTTCTTTCCCTCCTATATAAGGTTTTAAAATATTCTAAATCCTTGTTTTTTTAATCTTGATTTATCAGCTTTTGAGAGATGGATTAAAATCTCCCAGGTTTATGGGCTTAATTCCTTAGCGTAATTGGTGGAAGGATAGTTGGAAGGCAGGCAGACTGGGATAAGGCACCATCCCTTTCCCTCAAGAGGAACCCATCCTTAATTTTACCCCACCCTGGATAGAGCCCTCCACCCAATCCCATATGATAGATAGGTGACAAAAACCTGATTGGACGACAGGCACAGGGAGGGTTAATCAGATTAAAACAGCCCACCAACAAGCACATAAAAACCCCGAGACATAGACCCTCTGATAGCAATCCCTTTGGGTCTCCTCTCTCCTTTTTCTTTAGTTAGAGCTTTGTTCTATCACTTTGCTATAGTTCAATAAACTTCGCTTTACTGCCCACCACTCTGTCTGGTTTACCTCTTCATTCTTCAAAGTGGCGTGACCAAGAACTGTGAACACTGACAGAGAAAAATATCCTGCAACATAATCCTGTCCATTTTTGTTTGGGATAGTACCATGTTGTGTGATTAGATACATAAAATTCACAGGCTTCTAAAAAAAATTGCAACTTTTTTTAGTTGGTAGGTTTTCTAAGACTTAAAAAATCTGTCTGAAATATACATATATACATTTTAAGTGTAGCTTTTATAAACTGTTTATAGTTAGGTTTAAAATCTATCTATATTTTATTTATTTATTTATTTATTTATTTTGGTTTCTGTATTTTATTTTTTAAAAAGATTTATTTTAGAGAGAGAGCTCTCAAGCATGGGGAGGGGAAGAGGGAGAAGGAGAAAACATCAAGCAGTTGCCAGACTGAGCTCCAAGCCAGAGGCAGGACTCGATCTCAGGACTCTAAGATCATGAAATGAGCCGAAATCAAAAGAGTTAGCTGCTAAACGGACTGAGCCACCCAGACGCCCCAATCTGTATTTTATTTTATTTTTATTATTATTATTTTTTTCACAATCTGTATTTTAATAGTGATTCTCTTTTTATATTTATTGTGATGATCCGTCTATTTAGGTTTCTGCCATCTTTTTGTTTTTTTAAACTTATCGTTCTTTCTCTTTCTTCTTGTCTCCTTTTTTTGATTCAGTTTATCTCGTGTTTTTTATTCTTTTTACTGAGCTCTGTCAATTTTCAAGTTAAACGAAGTCTTACATTTAATTGGTCCTTTTCCTCTTCATGAGGATTTTTATTTTAATTTCCTTCAGAATACTTTTCCTCCCACCTTCTTTATTATTATGATCCAGTACTTTGGTCCCTTAGCAAGCATAAAGATCCAGGCTTTCTGCAATATCTCTGAAACAGTAGCTCCCCTCTGCCTAGAGCCCTACATGTGTCTTCCCTCTTCCCCCTCGCTCCCCTTCCCGGTTCCCCACTGCCTGGAAGCAAAGATACTGAAAAACGCTTAGTATTTCTTTCACTTCACCTTTCTCAATATGTTTATATTACTGTTTTTCGAGTTTTCAGTTTTAGGCATTACCTATTGATTTCTCACGATGAACACTGAAGGTTTTTTTTCCCTCTTTATTCCATTCCCTACAAGGTATATGCCAACATCCCCTCCCTATACATTTTTTAAAAAATAGCTATATTCTAATTTTGTTTATAAGTAGTCAGTGTTTAAGATATTAAAACTATAGAACTGTTATTCACAGTTGAACTACCTTGTTTGTTTGCTATGACTTTTCCTTTAACTTTGTTTTCCCTCCGGTTAATGTGTACTGTTTGTTTGCTTAATTTTCAGCAGTGTCTCACTAATTACAGCCCCACACTTTCCCCAGTTGCCTAAATCTCCTCTTAGCAAATATATCCATTACTTTCTTAGTGTCATTCCCCTGCCCCATAAGTCTCTTCTGGAACTTTCTGACTTATCCCCATCCAGACCCATTCCTCTCTACACTAGCCTTGAGCCATTACCTTGGGATCTCCTCTTGTTCTCATGCTGGGATTTCCTTTCTCCTCTGGAAGCCGGGTTTCCTGGGCATTCTTCTATTTTTAGTAGGACACTGGCATGCTCAAATATGCCTGATATTCCCCCAGTCCTGAGACCCTTTGTTTTATTTCTTCAGAGAAAAAGCCTCCAGTTTCACGCTGGGGTGGGGAAGGAGCAGTTGCCAGACTCTGTGGTAAGAGGAGATCTGTGGAGTTTATTATCTTAAACAAACTTTCAGGGCAGTGTGTGGGTTTAGTCCATCTTCAGACTTAGCTCTAGAGATAGCTAGATAACAGTTGCCTGGCCTTTTGGGGGCTCTGTGGTGAAATCAGATCGATCACCAATATTCCCCAACTGACTTGCCTTTTCCTTCCCAGCATCCAACATTTTGTTGCTACTAAAATATTTCCTGTTCTTTTCATTCATGTTTGAAGAAAATCCTTTGACTGTCATTTTTGTGGGGTTTCAGGAAGAAGCAGAATCAAATGCTTGCTTTTTACATGCTGTCTTTAACTGGGAATGCCAGCTGGTTTTTGAAAATACACACAAAATGATTGATATTGTAATTTTTTTTCCACATTCAGTATTTATTTAGACTTACCAGCATATTTCAACAATTCTTTTGCATATACTTGCTTCTTTATTCTTTTCATCCCTTCTAGGTTCATTTTTTTTCTTATTTAGTATTTCTTTTTGTACCGGTCTATAAGTAGTAATTTCTAAGTGCTTCAGTGTCCAAAAATTTCTAATCTGCCTTGACTCGTAAATGATATTTTGCCTGACTTTAGAAATTTCAGTTCCAATTATGTTTCCTCAGCACATCAAAGATATTACTTCATTTTCTTCCAGCATTTATTTTTGCTGATGAGAAGTCTTTTTTATTTTTTATTTTTTCAGTGTTCTTGCCATTACTTTATTGTAATCTGCCTTTTTTCTTTGTTGGCTATAGAATTTTTTTTCTCTTTGTCCTTGTAGAATGATGGCTTCCCAAATAGTACCCGAATAACCTCTTGGTAACACAAAACTGCATTTATTGCTTATTGGAGGAAAGGAGAATGGTAACTTCACAAATAGCTTCTCCACAAAACCTGATTTATTGGGGCGCCTGGGTGGCTCAGTGAGTTAAAGCCTCTGCCTTCGGCTCAGGTCATGATCTCAGGGTCCTGGGATCCACTCTCTGCTCAGCGGGGAGCCTGCTTCCTCCTCTCTCTGCCTGCCTCTCTGCCTACTTTGATCTCTCTCTCTCTATCAAATAGATAAATAAAATCTTAAAAAAAAAAAAAGACCTGATTTATTGAGATTTTGATCTCTGGCTTAAGGCAGGTCTTTCAATGTAGGGTCTTGATTAGAACTGGGCAATTATCATGATACAAGAGTTTAGGATTTATAGGGGCACCTGGGTGGCTCAGTCAGTTAAGTGTCTGCCTTCAGCTCAGGTCATGATCTCAGGGTCCTGAGATGGAGTCCCACTTCGGCTCCCCACTGGCTCCCTGCTGAGCGGGGAGTCTGCTTCTCCCTCTCCCTCTGCCCCTACCTCCACTCATGCTCTCTCTCTCTCTCTCAAATAAATAAATAAAATCTAAGAAAAAGGAATTTCAGATTTGTAGAAACAGCAAGGTGAGGGTTTTGAGACAGGCATTTAAAGAGTCTTGGAACGTAAACTCTATGTTAATGCTTTCTTGAACTGATGGGTCTTTTGATAAGTTCCTATGATGAACAATAAAGTTATTTGCAACTTTTCCTTTCTTGGATAAGAGTCACCTGGATTAGCAAAATTATGCTAATGAAGGCAACGGAATAGTTAGGTCGTGTTAATGAAGATACCAAACTATGTGGGTGTGGATAGTCTTGGTTTTCACTGTTCTTCCTTGTGGCCATTTTCCAGCCTGAGCTAGAGGATAATGATGGGCCATTAGTACTGGGGCGTGTGATCAGTCTAGGTCTTCACTGCTCTTTGAGGTATCCCAGTCATGTACCAAGTTTCTGGGGATGTTTAGTTCAACCTCCAAAGTTCCGAGGATGTTTGTTTCAACCTCCATAAGCATCAGATTTCTTGCTCTTCTCGTTAGGTGATTATTTACTCCCAGATCCTGACTTTACACTATTTCCCTATGGGAGCTGGTGCACCTGTGGGGCCAACTCTTGTTTCTGCTCAGGCATTGAAAACTCAGCCCATGTTGCCTCTGCCTGGTCTTAGCCCCGCTGTGAGACCCGTGGCTTCAGCCCCCTCTTACCACTCTCCCAGTTTCTGGTGTGTAGAGGTTTCCCTTCCTAGTGTTATGTGTTTTTCTCATCAACATTTTATGCTACAAAATTTCGATCTTAAAGAGAATTTAAAAATACACTATTCACCATCTAGGTTAAAAAAATATATTTTATTTATTTATTTGTCAGAGAGAAAGACAGCACAAGCAGGCAGAGTGGCAGGCAGAAGGAGAGAGAGAAGCAGGCTCCCCGCCGAGCAAGGAGCCCGATGCGGGACTCAATCCCAGGACCCTGGGATCACGACCTGAGCTGAAGGCAGATGCCCAACCAACTGAGCCACCCAGGCGTCCCTCACCATCTAGATTTAACAGCTGTTAATGTTTTGTCACATTTGCTTTTTCTCTGTTTGTGTATGTGTAAACATATGTTGATATAAATATGTATGTGATTTATTTCTAATTTCCTGCTGATATACACACACATAATTTTCTGTTGTTTTGTAAATTTTTCTATTTAAAATTCAATTAGTCAATATATATTATATCATTAGTTTCAGATGTAGAGTTCAATAATTCATCAGCTGCATACAACACCCGGTGCTCGTCACATCACATGCCCTCTTTAAAGCCCATCACCCAGTTATCCCACCCCCCACTCACCTCCGCTCCACCAACCTCCAGTTTGTTTCCTCTAATTAAGAGTCTCTCCTGATTTGTCTCCGTCTCTGATAACTTTCTATTTAGTTTTCCTTCTCTTCCCCTATGATCCTCTGTGTTGTTTCTCATATCCCACATATGAGTGAAACTGTTAGGGAACCTGGATTGGATCCTGACAGAAGAACCAAGCGGCACTTGGAGACTTTGGAGGATTGGAGGTTTATTTAACACCAGCGGGCTCAGAGGGGACTGTTCTCCAAAGATCTGAACCCCAAGCACAAGCAGGGAGGGTAATTTATAGCCTTCTACTTCCGCATACTTGGTACTTTTGGCACGCGGGGGAAACAGGGTAGTAGTCAATAGAGGTGACTAGGATAAATATGACTGTGAGGGATGAAACAGTTAAGAAAGACCTCTTTGGGGTAAAGCGTTAGTATCATAACTACAAGGAACCACTGGCAAGTGGGAGAAGACTTATCAAGAGGTTAAGGGCATTCCCAAGTACATTATTCAATCCAATCATAAAGAAAGTGGGGTCATCCATTATCTCCACAAGTCCATAGTTAACCCTATGGAGCGGGGTATGCTCTGGCTTTTAGGGAATGATTTCATTATCCCAGCCACATAGAACTGGTCAAGGTGATAAGTTATACAATTGTTGGGGAATCAATCCCATTTTCCAGTTGTTTAATCATGTGCCATGGGGTCCTGTTATTATTATCCACACAGAATAAAAACAAGAAGATTGTCTAAATGAGCTATTGTGCAACTTCTCTGAAGTTTACCTCAAGTTGTCTAGCTTAGGTAAACAACAAATGTTTAAAGACAATCAAATCTAGAATTTAACATCCACAAAGGTGGGTTATTTAAATGTAATTTTTCTCTCTAAAATAACCCTCATATCCAGAGATAGCCAAATCAGGACTAATTTATTTGAGAAACAAGTCCAGTTTTAACAAACTTGGCCTAATTATTTACGTAACCTCAGCAAGAACAGTGAGTGATCATACAGATCTTTTAGAATCTGCTTTGCTGGAACTTTATAAGGAATCTCTAGGTTGAACTTCTAGTAGCCTCTCCAGGCCAGAAGCCAAGCCAAGAACTTGCCATCAGACATGCCTGTAATACCTGTAAGATTTGGGCAGATTCCTCTTCCTGAGGTGCCCAAGGTATCCTGAGGTTCCTGCACCTGCCAGGAAGTGACATTCTTTACTCACCTGGTGAGGCTGCCAGAACTCTGTAAGCTAGGTATCAGGCCAACTGTTCCAAGGGGCTTTATGGCTCCAGATTTCATAAAGTCAACCTTAGCTCCTTAAAGCTGTCTGGTCATATCTGAGTCTATGCATGTGTTTCTCAAATATGACATTCCAGTCAAAGCCTTGGTAAAATAACCAATGTTTCCAATGTTACAAGGAGAACAGATTCTTATGGAACTTATGCAAATGACTAGGATTGCCATAGAAGAAGGTATACTTACTGAGACCTTTTGAGTTTCAGAGGGTTCAGATAGAAAAGTTGAATGCTTTGATTTGCTTACAAATGATTATTTTATCATATTTCTGTAAGTCATAGAAATCTTAAGTTTCCTTAATCAGGAAGAGTGAACATTAAGGAACCAGCAATGTTTTTCAAACAAGGATCACAAAACTGTAATCATCTTTTTAGTTCATTTAGTTCCATGTTACTGATTCTTTTTTTTTTTTTTTTAAAGATTTTATTTATTTGTTTGAGAGAGAGAGATCACAAGTAGGCAGAGAGGCAGGCAGAGAAAGAGGGGGAAGCAGGCTCCCTGCTGAGCAGAGAGCCCGATGAGGGGCTCATCCCCAGGACCCTGAGATCATGACCTGAGCTGAAGGCAGAGGCTTTAACCCACTGAGCCACCCAGGTGCCCCCATGTTACTGATTCTTGTCCAGTTTGAATGCACCTTTTACTTACTTCTGAAAGTTCTTGCTCGTTTCAGTTCTGATCTTAAAGATATCGAATACCTGTATTGTCCTAAAAGTCCTTTATATGAACCTCCTTGAAGATGAAACTCATTTTGCAAGAAAATTAGAACAATTATAAATGACAAAAACTTAGAATAGACATGGTAAATGATCTGATAGGAGAGTTCACTATGATACGATTGACAAGGAAACTCAGTTATTCTGTGATACATAAAACTTCAATAGCCAGAACCAGAATGTTACATACCAAACGAGCAAGCCTAATTAGTCAACAAGCTTTGTTCATGATTTAAATCTTGGGGAAGTCTGTTAAAACCTTAGAAAGTTTTAAAGCACATGCCTAAATAGGATTAGGGATGTTAAAGACCCGATAAAGGCAAGACATAGAAACTTGTTTTTCTAGGGAGGTGGAGAGAAAACAACTATTTGCATTTTCTTATCAAGAGCAGACCAACAATTGGAGAATACCTTGTCTTTTTGAACAGGGAGAAAGCCAACTTTCAATCTTATACCAGTGCCTTCAAAATTCATTCATTTCAATCATAAGTCCATCCTGACCACACCCAAAATTCATTTCCAAAGATTTCCCTTCACAAACCTTCTACAACTTTCCTTTGCATTCAGATTTTGTCCCAAGCCATTTCTTTCCAAACAACCATCTCATTTAGAACAAAATTACCTTCTTTTACCTTCAACAAAATGCATTCCCATTCCTTATCTTTCTTACATATCTCCTACTTTTCCACAGACAGAGTTATTTCCCTTATTTCCATCACTCTTAGAGTTAGCAGAATTTTTCACTCTTTAGAAAACTTAATCTCCAGTAAAGACTAAGGAGTAACCCATTGTGAATTGTTACACCAGAATTCTTTAGATGGCACCTTTGTGAATCAGTTAAGCACAAAACATGTTTACCAACAGATTTAAATATCCTTAGTTTCTTTGCAGTAAGAAGTCAAAAGCACAAACCTATGTCCAGTAATTAATGGCTTAGCACTTTATCCTATTTGGAAAAGACCTAGATGTCGGATGAATTCAACTCCATGTATCATCCAAGCGAAACTTTAAAAACCTTGACAGAATAAAAGTTTCACGTTTACTGCTGATAACTTAAAAGACATGTCTATCTTAATTAAACCAACAAATTTAGTTTAGATACTGAATTATATTCCACCTGGATCCTCCCCACGGTCAGTTTTCACCTGAGACACGTGGGAAATCTGGAGTGGGTGGTGTTAGGTCCAGGGGTGGTCTTTTGGCTCCTTGACTGTGAAGGGAGGAGCCATGGTGCCTGAGGCACCGAGGATGGTCTAGAAGCCAGTTATGCAGAGAAGGGGATGGGGAGGCAGAAGAGACGGAGGGCAGAGAAAGGATTCCTGGTTCAGGAGCTCATTAGCTCCAGAGAGACGCCAGGTTTTCCCACCAACTCTGGGGGGGGCGGGGAGGGGAGGGGAGGGGTTAGGCAGTCCCTGTCTGGCCAGAGAAGACAGGGAATTTCCCAGAAACAAAAGGAGTTTTGGCAGCTGCTTGGGGATATTCCTTAAAGTCCCTGTCCTGAAGGACGCCTGGGATCATGACCTGAGCAGAAGGCAGACGCTTAACCGACTGAGCCACCCAGATGCCTCTTCCCCTCTTAAACGTAAATATGAGAGCTCCTGTTATTTTACATCCTGTTTCTGTCTGGATCAAGTGTCGCGGCCGGCGCGACAATCTCGAACCAGGGCTGAGGGTAAGGGAATGAGGAAAAAGAAGTAGAGAGACAAAGTGTGGGAGCAGGAGGGACACC
>CM052899.1:25918345-25950191 GCA_028534135.1 Potos flavus
AGTGTTTATATTTAGAAGTCACGTAATGCTCTTTTGAGCTTCTTCTTTATCTCTGTTTGCAGCACTAAGGACAGACTCTTCAGACAGCAGGAGCAGGTTATAGCCCGGGCAAGGACAGCACAGGCCCGTAATGATAAGGCCAGCTTACAAGGTTTCCCATGTGAGCAGTCACGCACCTGCAAGCTTCAAGGCCCATTGCGCAAGCCCTTTCTCTAGCGCCCGCATTCCGTCTGCTCTTTTTCTGAGCTGGCGGGGGGCACGAGTCCGGGCTTGGTTTGGTCCTACCAGCAGCTAGCTTGCGGCTGCCTACAATCAAGTTTCCAGTGGGCTGTAAGAGCTGCTAAATCAGATATCTCCTCACGCATGCCACGTAGAAGAAGCAGGAGCAGTCTTCCTGCAGCTCAGCTTTAGGCCCCGGTCAGGGGAGCACTGTGGTCCCCACACTTCCTGACGGGCTCATTCTTGTCCAGAGCTCATCCCCGTTGCTGCCCCTGATGCCCCTGGGCAGGGCCTCCCTGATAGGCTTTGCTTCCTTACAGCCTTTGGGCTCTTTTACTTGGGCTACAAATATCTTACTTTGGTCCTTCCTATGAGCACAGAATCAGACCCAGCGTTTGGGCTATCTGAAGCCAAGAATCAGTATATGGGAATTGGCCAGGGTGTCTGGGAGTCCCGACCATAATTCTGTAAATGACCTGGACAGTGGGTAGGTCTTAGGGCACCCTCCGAGGGCCAGGCGACCCCAAAGA
The DNA here is from genome assembly GCA_028534135.1 of Potos flavus. Classification (NCBI taxonomy): domain Eukaryota; kingdom Metazoa; phylum Chordata; class Mammalia; order Carnivora; family Procyonidae; genus Potos; species Potos flavus. The sequence continues at coordinate 25,919,095 of CM052899.1, forward strand.
TGGCCCATTCCAGTTCACATAATGTGCCTAATTTTCCAGGAGATGTTTTGATCCTATAGTCTCGCGAGAATCCCTTCTTAAAATTTTTGAGCGTACAGTCTAAGACCATAGGTTTTGAAGAGCTTCCACTCATGACGAACAGGGGCTCTCTTGTCCACCGTGTGTGTTCCGTCCCTGGGTTGTTGGTGTAAAGACAAAAGGTGGGGGCCCGACTGGGTCCTGGGGCTCCAGGCCTTACCAGAATCCGATGTCCGGGTGGGAACAGTGGGGCGGGGCCAGCCTGAGGTGAGCAGGTGGGAGACTGCTGAAAATTAGGCAGGGCGCGCCTTCTCCCTTACGACCCTCGTTCTGTTACTGCCCCGCCATTGCCCCAAACCGGCGGCAAAAATGGGCTAGCGCGGTTGGGTTTCCCGGTCAGGGAACCAAATGTTACAGAACCTGGACTGGATCCTGATGGAAGAACCAAGCGGCACTTGGAGACTTTGGAGGATCGGAAAGCCCACCGGAGCACCGGCGAGCTCAGAAGAGACCGTTCTCCAAAGGTCAGAGTCCCGAGCACAAGCAGGGAGGGTAATTTATAGCCTTCTACTTCCGCATACTTGGTACTTTTGGCGCGTGCTCGGGAGACGGGGTAGGAAAGAAGAACCCGGAAGGGCTTTGAGGCAGGGACTAGAATTCCCTTTCTGGTTTGGTCGGCCAGCTTAGAGTACAGTTTTTCCCTTATCAAAACCATATGATAATTGTCCTTTTCTGACTGACTTTTTTCGCTTAGCATAATACCCTCCAGTTCCATCCACATCGATGTAAATGGTGAGTATTCGTTCTTTCTGAAGGCTGCATATTATTCCATTGTGTATATATACCACATCTTCTTTATCTATCTGTCCATAGACGTCTTGGCTCTTTCCATAGTTTGGCTATTGTGGACATTGCTGCTATAAACATTCAGGTGCACGTGCCCCTTCAGAGCAATACATTTGTATCTGTAGGGTAAAAACCCAGTAGTGCAATTGCTGGGTTCTAGGGTAACTCTATTTTTAACTTTTTGATGAACCTCCATACTGTTTTCCAGAATGGCTGCACCAGCTTGCATTCCCACCAACAGTGTAGGAGGGTTCCCCTTTCTCCGCATCCTCAACCAACATCTGTCGTTTCCTGACTTGTTAATTTTAGCCATTCTGACTGGTGTGAGGTGGTATCTCATTGTGGTTTCGATTTGTATTTCCCTGATGCCGAGTGATGTTCAGCATCTATTCATGTGTCTGTTGGCCATTTGGATGTCTTCTTTGGAGAAATGTCTGTTCATGTCTTCTGCCCATTTCTTGACTGGATTATTTGTTTTTTGGGTGTTGACTTTGATAAGTTCTTTATCTGATATATCATATCAGATATATATATATACCATATATAGCCCTTTATCTGATATATCATTTGCAAATATCTTCCATCATTCCGTAGGTTGCCTTTTAGTTTTCTTGACTGTTTCCTTTGCTGTGCAGAAGATTTTTATCTTGATCAAGATCATTTTTGCTTTTGTTTCCCTTGCCTTTGGAGGTGTGTCTAGCAAGAAGTTGCTGCAGCCTATAAACATAAATTTAAAACTAATTTGTGTACCCCAAAATACTTTCACCCCAAATACTTTAGCAGTATCTCTTAAAAATAAGCACATTTTCATATATACCCACAGTGGCATTATGAAACCTAAGCAAATTCACAATAATTCTTTGATATATTTTAATATTTATACTCAATTTTCTCCAATCAAGGAGAAATTTTTTTTTTTAAAGATTTTTTTTAAATTTATTTATTTGTCAGAGAGAAAGAGAGAGAGCACAAGCAGGCAGAGTGGCAGGCAGAGGCAGAGGGAGAAGCAGGTTCCCTGCCGAGCAAGGAGCCCGATGTGGGACTTGATCCCAGGACGCTGGAATCATGACCCAAGCCAAAGGCAGACGCTTAGCCACCCAGGTGCCCCAGTCTTAAATGTTTTTGGCTAGAACACTTCATAGGTGGTACTGTATACTTCATATCATAATATGTTATAAATGACCGTATGCTTTTAAAGTATAATTTTACATTAAATGGGCTTATGTGTTTTGAGCTGAGTAGGAGTGATAAGATTTCAGAATGTGCTCAAACCATCATTTATGGTAGTAACACAGTTTGTTTTTGTTTTGTTTTTTTTTCTTCAGAGAAAAGATAACCTAACATACACATATTGAATGAATGAGTGACTAAATAAATACAGATTTAAGAAGTATGCCCAGTTCTGGGTTGCATGAAGGAGAGTGTGGTCTAGAGAGAGCATGAAGGAGATCATCTTGACATTTTTCTCACCAGTGGTGGAACCACCATGGTGTTTAATTTAGCATTAATTCAACATTTAATTCAAATCAGCTTGATGTTTAATTCAGCATTAGCTGAAGCACTGGAAGTCTCTACCGTGTGCAAGTGCAGTCCTTACCTGTCAGTCTTTTAAAATTCATTTTAGCAACACAGATTCCAGGCATTAGAATATAGGGTCACTAAAAAAACAAAACAAAACAAAAAAAACCTCCGTGATGAATAATTTGGCTGCAGAAAGGAAGATTGGAGAGAAATTAAAAGATTTTAAAAAATTTTAGTTTATCAAAATATTCTCCTTCCTCGATGAGGTCAGATGTGCTTCCATATCAGAAGGCAAGAGTAGACAAAAAGGCTTTCTGACAGTGTTAAATCCATTACAGAATGTTCCTAGCAACACATATTTGTAATGAATAAATAAATAGTATAGCCACAAGCCAGGATTAATTTTCTTCAGTCTGAAATAGTTGAACTTCTGTGGTTCATCAGGTCAATGGTTTCAATATCTTCAGGGCTTTCCATACTTTCAATTTCAGGTTTGAAATAGGTAGCAAGGGGCGCCTGGATGGCTCACTGGGTTAAAGCCTCTGCCTTCAGCTCAGGTCATGATCTCAGGGTCCTGGGATCGAGCCCTGCATCCAGCTGTCTGCTCAGCAGGGAGCCTGCTTCCCCCTCTCTCTCTGTCTGCTCTCTCTCTCTCTGTCAAATAAGTAAATAAAATCTTAAAAAAAAAGAAAAAGAAATAGGCAGCAAAAATTAATTTAGCCAGATCTTAATCATTTGCAGCAGGAAGAAAAATTAGGAGGTTAAATGTGTGACAGACTAAGCAATACTTAGAATGGCGACATTCTTTACTAGTGATCCTGAGGAATTATACCCCATGAACTCATTGCGATCCTTCCAGCTGGAGTCAGTGAAAGGTCAGTGAAAAGTATATGGATGTTCCTTGTACTGTTCTTGCAACTTTTCTGTAAATTGGAAATTATTCAAACATAAAAAGTTAACATAAAGGCTCTGGCACCTAAAATGAATGAAACAGATATATCAAGTATATTTCTATCTGGGTACCACACATACGTTATTGTTACTCTATTTTACTTATATACCCTTATCAAGCATATTTACCTTTCTCTGGAGAGTTCCAACGTGATCTGCGTATCCTTTTAAATTTGTAGGTGATTAAAGGAAGCAAATCAGAAATCCAGAATGGTGATATTTAGCAACCTAATAGCAATAGGAGGTTCAGAAAAAGGAAAAAAAGAAATCCAAGAATTAAAAAATGTAGAGGTAAATAGTCCCCATACTTCAATAGCCCCGCAAACGGTGCCGCTATACAGCATTGCAACATAACTGAGGGAATGCGTTGATATTGATCAACAAATGCATATGTGTAAAGCAATTAGACTCATGTCTGGTGCCTGGTAAACACTAAATAAATATTAGCTATAATTAGGTTTATCATGATATTCTTGTGTTGTCACACATTCAGCTCTTTCATTTCTAAAGCAAGAAAATTTTGCAGTATATTTCGCTGAATGGACTGTTGAAGGCGATCAACATGGAAGCTCGGTGCCTTCCATGAGCTCTTGAAAAATGTAGACTCAGTTTTCCTGTCCTCCCCACCAGCTGGCTTGCTATGACTTATGCCGTGGCTCCAGCAGCTGGGTGGATAGCGTGGGGGCTGACGCTCACATCTGAAGGCAGCCAGATAGAAACTCTTCTGAAGCGTTTAAAAGTAATCGAAGGAAACAGGAGAGGAAGGGCGATAAATAAAGCAAGGAGGAAGGAGTAGAAATGGATGAAAGGGAAGCAAGCCCTTAGCTGTCTAGGAAACTCAGCTGTTCACAATGAGTCATTTCCTTCAAGTTCAGCTGGCATCTAGAACTTCTTTCCAAAGATGGAATGAAAGGTTCTGTGTCTAGTAAGGGAGTTTCAGAGCACAGGAAAGCAGGAGTAAATAAAGGAACGTAGTGCTTGTGTATTGGCTCTGGGCCATCTTCACTGCATGTGGCAAAGCATTTAATCGCCTGGAGCCTCGCCTCCTCACCTGTAGATGGAGAGGGAATTCTGATCTCAGCCCCGGCCCCCTGTTGACCTTGCAGGGCTGCTTCGAGGCTCATAGGGAGGTCATCTATGGTGACCACATTTCCCGGATCAAGAATCAGAATGCACGATCAGACAAAAGCACGAGGGCACATAAGGGGATCAGGGCACAAGATGTTTGTAACTGCGTTGCCACAGAAAGTCTGGGACTTGTTGTAAAGGGGGAAATGAACTGGGAGAAGAAAGCAAAAAAGATGGGGCTTGGGGTTAAGAGTAAGAAAAAGAGATCTAGGAGGAATTCACCTCTCCAGCCACTGGAGGCTGCTCTGGTTTTTCTTATAAGTAGCTCCACATGGCCAACGTGCTTTACTAGCCAAGGAATCTTACACTGAACAGTGAAGAGCAAAAATAGGAAAGAAATACCATCTGAGGAGGGAACTCTGGACACAGGGCTCTTCGTCCCTGGCAGGAGAAGGACAAATCATGAAGGCGGGACTTCTCATGAGGCCATAACTCTTTACGGAAGCCTGATGGGGCAGTAGGTGGGCTGAGCCACAGGGCATCTGAACCTACTAGAACTCAGATATCCTCTTAATTAGAGAACATAGGGGATACTACATACCTCTGAGGGAGAGGTGTCAAATTCCCACAGAGGTGGAAATGACTAACATCAGGCTTTTTCCTGATAGTGAACTTTTATGAGCCAGAGGAAGGAAAGAAATGTATTTCCTCCTAAAAACCCATTTCTAATTATAAACCTTTGCATCATGGGGGGAACATGCAAAAAAGCATAAGGAAAATCTAGGGCTCTCAGCCCCACAATCCAGAGATAACTTCTGCTGATTTGGTGAATTTATTTTCAGTTTTAAGATTCACCACCGTGAGTGTGGAATAAATTTATAAGGCAAAACATTTGGAAACAATATGAATTTTTAAATCCTAGGATATTAAATATTCATTGTTTTGAATTTGGCAAATGCATAAAGGCACGATAAGAAAATAAAAAATCATTTCAAATTCTCAACACTCAGATAGAATGAAATTTTGCTGTTTTGCCTTCCCTTTTCCCCCCATGTATATAGATGCACACATATTTTTATGAAAGTTAGAAACAGGGGCGCCTGGGTGGCTCAGTGGGTTAAAGCCTCTGCCTTTGGCTCAGGTCATGATCCCAGGGTCCTGGGATCGAGCCCTGCATCGGGCTCTCTGCTCAGCAGAGAGCCTGCTTCCCCCTCTCTCTCTGCCTGTCTCTGCCTACTTGTGATCTCTCTCTCTCTGTCAAATAAATAAAATCTTTACCAAAATAAATAAATAAATAAATAAAATGTACTTTAAAAAAAAAAAGAAAATTAGAACCAGATTGTACATATTATTTTGTAACCTGCTTTTTTTCACTTAGGAGTACTTCACAGTGATTTCCCCACTCATTAAATATTTTTAAATACAAACTATTTTAAATAGCTACACAGTACTTCACTGTGTGCATATATCACAGTGTAACCAATTAGAAAGGGAGATTTTATTTTATTTATTTTAAAGATTTTATTTATTTATTTGACGGAGAGAGAGATCACAAGTAGGCAGAGAGGCAGGCAGAGAGAGGGGGAAGCAGGCTCCCCGCTGACCAGAGAGCCCGATGCGGGGCTCGATCCCAGGACCCTGAGATCATGACCTGAGCCGAAGGCAGAGGATTTAACGCACTGAGCCACCCAGGCGCCCCTAAATGAATGCTTTCTTAAGTCGACAGCGGTGGTGTCATAAAAAACATCCATTACTTGTTTTGGTATTTCTCCTTTTGTTTATTTTTATTTATTTATTTTTAAAGATCTTTTTTTAATTTTTAAGCCATTTTTACACCCAACATGGGGCTCAAACTCACAAACTTGAGATCGAGAGTTGCATGTTCCACCGACTGAGCCAGCCAGGTACCCCGATATTACTCCTTTTAAAAAGTGGAGCCTTATTCTACTCCCCTTGAGTGTGGGTTGTCCTTACTGATTTTTGTTGAATCGAATGTTGTGGAAGTGATGGTATTTGACTTTGGAGACTAGGTCATAAAAGGCACAGCGGCTTCCTCCTTACGCTCTCTCTTGGATTACTTGGTTTAGGGAAACCAGCTGCCAAGTTGTTGAGTGTGATATTGTGCTTTACAAATAAGAGATGCGTATTTATTCTTCCTCCCTGTTCCTCACACAGCTTGCCTAAAACCTTGGTGATTTCTTGTGTGAGGAGCGTGATAGAAGGTGTCTTGTTATGTTAAAGAGGTGACTTGGAAAGCCCTTAGGTCACTTAAGGATGGGGATTGGTTGAGGGGGGGGGAACCAGTCCTGTAATTGGTGGGTTGGAACTTTTAGTCCCACTCCCTTGACCTTTGGGGAGGAGAGGGGGACTGGAGATTGAGTTCAATCACTAATGGCTAATTGATTACAATCATACTTATGTAATAAATTCTCCCTAAAAACTTGTTATGTATGTAAGCTCCCTGGAGGAGCACCTTTGGGTCATTGGACACACGGAGATGCTAAGAGAGCTACACACCCAGAAAGCCCATGGACCTCTGCTCCCCTTCCCACATACCTCGTCCTAGAATCTCTTCAGCTGGCATTAGTTTGCCTCCTTTAATATCCTCTGTAATAAACCAGTAATGTAGTGAGTGAACAGTTTCCTGAGTTCTGTGAGCTGTTCTAGCAAATTAATCGAACCCAAGGAGGGGGGTGTGGGAATCTCTGATTTATAGCCAGTCAGAAACAGAGGTGACGTCCTGGACTTCTGGCTGGTGTCTGAAGTGGGGCAGTCTTGTGAGACCGAGCCCCTAACCTGTGGGATCTGACACATTCTGCACGTGGGTAGTGTCAAAATTGAACTGAACTGTGGGGCACTCAGCTGGCCTTGGAGAATTGCTGGCATGGGGGAAAGAACCCACATTGGTGTCAGAATGATAGGATACTCCAGCAACCCTAGGGAGGTACCCAAATGGCAAGCTTCTGAAGCCTCCTGCCAAAAGCCAGCAAGAAGCTCAAGCGAGTGAGCCATCTGAGGTGTGGACCCTCCAAGCCAGCCAACATCCTGACTGCAACCTCTTGAGATACCCCGTGCCAGAGCCATCCGGCTCAGTCACTTCAATTCCTGACCCACAGAGATCATAAAAGTTCACTCTTTTAAGCTTTTAATTTTGCAGTGGTTTGTTACACAGCCATAGATAGCATAATGGGCACAGCTGAGATCCTCGGGCTCCTTACTCGGAAGCATGGCTGCTTTCTGGCAGGTGCTACTGAGCACGCGCAAAGCCGGACGAGGCTCCCAGTTCTTACGAACATGCCTTTATCCTGAAATGGAACTGTGACTTCCATAGGTACCCCAAAGTTCCTAAAGAGCTCCAGGTGTAGAGTAATTAGATGGGCGACCCAACCGGGCCATTGTATTGGCTGTTCTTATCAGCTAAAAGGGAAGGTTTTCAGCAAATTTTTCAGCCTTAGTATTTGACATCAGCACCCTCAAAACATCTTCAGTTGAAGAGGAAAAAACTATTTTGCAGTAGGAAAAATAGATGCCATTTTTTTTCAACTTTCCTTGCCTGCCTGCCGCCCATCAATACAGCCCCTGCCTTTGATTTATGTTTGTAAATAGGAGTTGTAAGAATTTTCACTGGGTAGAGAGGGCGAGTTCTGATGGACTATTATGGTAGAAAAAGAACTGAGGACTCCAGTGGGGCATTTTGAACAGTCCTTGATGAATTCAAATTCTCACGCACTTTGGTGGAGGGATTTGCTTGTGGTTTGGGTTATTACACTGGAAGGACCAGGGCTCAAATCTAGGTGCTTTGCTTGCCAGCTCTGTGTCTCTGGACACATTCTGAAACCTCCTTAGCTCTAGCTTCCTCATCTCTAAAATATAGGAAAATAATAACCTATCATAGCCATTGAACAGGTATTTGTTGAGTGCCTGTCATGTATCCTGATTATCGTGTCCCAGATTATGAGTGGGGTTCTGAGCAAACAAACAGCCCCCATTCTTATGGACATCTTAGCTTAGGGGAGGAAACAGGCAAATTAACACAAACTTTCATTTTGAGAGTCTTATTAGTGCCCCCTATGGGATCTTGAAGGATAGGTAGCTAACTCAGTCTTGGGAGTGTGGAGGAGGCATGGGAAGTTTTCAGGAGGAAGAGATTTCTGAGAGAAGACCTCAAAGAGGAGTAGACATTAGTTAGAAGAATATCCAGATGGGCGGTGGTGGACAGGGGCAGAGGGTCCAGGCAGAAGAAACACCGTTTATAGAGGACTTACAGAAGAGAGATAACTGGGACCTTCGGGGGACAGACTGAAGCTAGTCCTGCCTCGCTGGGGAACAGAGTGCTGGGTAGAGATTCGTGAAAAGAGCTAGAGACGTAGCAGGTGTCAGACTGGAAAACACTTCCCTTGGTTGAGGTAATATTTAAATGAGATAATATGTGAAAAGTATATCAATAGGGGCGCCTGGGTGGCTCAGTGGGTTAAAGCCTCTGCGTTCGGCTCAGGTCATGATCTCAGGGTCCTGGGATCGAGCCCCGCATTGGGCTCTCTGCTCAGCAGGGAGCCTGCTTCCCCCTCTCTCTCTGCCTGCCTCTCTGCCTACTTGTGATCCCTCTCTCTGTCAAATAAATAAATAAAATCTTTTTTTTTAAATAAAATCTTAAAAAAAAAAGTATATCAATAGTAGCTTGTTCTGGACTTACCTTGTGCAATGGGGTGTGTGTGTGGGGGGAGATATTCTGTAGTTCCGGAGCCCTTTTCAATGAAGGATTCTTGTGCAAAGACAATTGCTAGCTCCTTGAGGAACAAGGACTAGGTGGCATTCATCTTTTTTTATATGTCTGACCAAGTCTGGTGCTGTGTTGACTTGAAGCCTGAGCTGTTTTCAGAGTGCCTTCCTTCAGATAGTCTCCTGGCTGATGCCATTTACTTCTTATCCTTTTTAGGAATTGTTAGTGTGTGCTTATGGTTGGGGTTTTGTGGTGGTGATGTGTGCATGTCTTGGGGAGTTGATAGCAGCTGAGATTACAGTAAATAAAATCAATGAAAAGCAATTGTTTGTAGAGAGAAATACTTGGTAAATCCACTCTGTTGTCAGGTTGGAGAGAGCTTGGACGGTGGTGGGGGAGGGGAACGGTCAACATTCTCCACTATTGCAGATGGGTGGGAGAGCAGGTGGGATGGCAGGAGGGAGAGGGGAGGGGAAAGAGAAAAAGGCTCCTGCCTTTGAGATCCTCATGATATGCTAAGTGAGATACACGCAAATACAACCGTTACATTAGAGCAGATTGTGGAAATGTTTTAACGAGACTTGAAAATATCAGATCTAGAGAGTTTAATTCTGAATGAGGGATCTGGGAAAACGCAGAGGTAGAATTTGGCCTTCGAGAAGGGATGAAGAATCCATGAGAAATACTTGCCATACAGAGCATTCACTCACTGGATGTTATATCTTTGCCTTCACTGGGTGGTGTTCCGCTCTTGTCCTCTCTGCCTTAAGACTAAGCAATAGTCCATACCTAGAGGGGGCTCTAGAATACTGTGTAGGGACAGGAGGTTTTTTGGCTGTGATTCTTGGGTGCCTCGCGGGATTGCCGGGAGGATGAAACAGGCCAGAAGAAACTCGACACATGCGAGCTGAATACAAATGTGATTTGAATGATTTATGTACCAGGCCTTGGGAATTTTCTTTTTTTTTTTTTTTTGGTGGAAAAGGAAATTTAATCACCAAATATAGTCGCTTAGAAAAATACCATCCCCAAATCTGTTCTTGATTTTGAATGCTAAATCGGTTTAAATCCGCCTATTATTTTGCATTTCCTTATTTTGGCAAAATATACATAACATAAAATTTACCGTTTTAACTATTTTTTAAATGTAAAACTCAGTGGCATCAATTACATTCATGACCTTGTGCAACCCTCACCAGTATCTATTTCCAAGTCTTGTTTGTTACCCCAAACAGAAACTCTGTAACCATTAAAGCAATGACTTTCAACCTCCCTTCCCCCAGTTGGTGGTAACTTCTAATCCACTTTCTGTCTCTATGAAATTGTCTATTCTCCTCACCTCGTGTAATGGAATAATACAGTATTTGTCCAGTATTTGTCCTTTTGTGTCTGGTAGCATAATGCTTTCAAGGTTTCATTTATGTTGTAATGTGTCAGTATTCATTTCTCTTAATGGCTAAATAATATTTCACACACCACATTTTGTTTATCCATTCATCTGTTGATGGACCCCAGGGTTGTTTCCGCCTTTTGGCTATTGTGAATAACGCTGCTATGAACATTAGCTTACAAGTATCCATTTGAATTCCTGCTTTCAATTCCTTATATACCTAGGAATTGAATGCTGGATCACATGAAAATTCTATGTTTAGCTTTTGAGGAACTGCCAGAGTGTTTTACATAGCAGCTGCATGATTTTAGGTTCCTATCAGCAATGCACAAAGGTTCCAATTTCTCCATATCCTCACCAACATTTATTATTTTTTTAATAATCGCTATTCTGGTGGGTATCGAGTAGTAACTTCTTGTGATTTTTAAAAAAGATTTAATTTATTTATTTGAGAGAGAGGAGGAGAGCATGAGTAGGGTGGGGGGGAGTGGTACAGAGGGAGAGGGAGAAGCAGACTCCTCACTGAGCAGGGAGCTGGTCCCCAGGACCTGGGATCATGACCTGAGTTGAAGGCAGTGGCTTAACTGACTGAGCCACACAGGCGTCCCCCCCTTATTGTGATTTTGATTTGTCTTTTCCTAATGACTAGTGATGTGGGACATTTCAGGCCTTAAGAATTAGCACATGTTTGATCACTTGGTTGTCCAAACAATTACCACCATTTTGTGGATGTTGAAACTTAGGCTCTAACCCATCGTGACTTGACCAGTTTCACAGTTTAAAAAGTTGAAGCCAGCCTGGAAATTCAGGACTTAAAAAAAAATATATGGATTAAATCCTCAGCTTTAATTATTTTTACTTTTTTGAGTAACCTCTACACTTAGTGTGGGGCCCCAACTTACCACCCTGAGATCAAGAGTCAGATGCTCCACCCACTGAGCCAGCCAGGTGTCCCAAGGAAATTCAGGACTTCTGACTCCAGCGTTCCTTCTTTGTAGGTTGCTAAGCACCTTACAGTACAAGGCGATCTTTATGCTATTTTTACATGACAAGGTGTTAAGTCAAGGTTTGGGGCAAGACTTTTTTTAGCATGAATATTTGGGGCTCACGAAAAGCGGTTAACCACTTGTTAAGAGTGGACAGTAGTTCCCTCCACCCACACTGAAGGGCACGAAGAACACAGACGACTTATCAGTGAAAAGCTTAACCATTTATTAAGCAGGAAGGTTCAGGGAGAATCTCCACTTCCCATTCATCAGGGACAATTCCAGAGAGAAAATAGAAGACAGAAGTCTGGTAGAAAACACACACACACACACACACACACAAAACTTCTATAATCTTGGACCTGAATTCAATTTCCTTTTTCCTGAGCTTAGCCTCCCATTCCTAGAAAGCAAAATTTCTATTTGTACTTGGAAGGAAATAGGAGTCACTTATGCAAAATCGTTGATTTTTACTTTTTCAAAGGCTCTGTGCATGCCACCTAGTGGAAAGAATCTGAAAGCACAAGTTGCCTTTTTCTTCCCTTCAACTTGACATTTGCTCAAAGTCCCATGATTTCTGTCTTCCTGCATATGAAGTATGCTAAGGTGGCAGGAGTCAGTGTTAGCTTTCTGGTGACTGTTTATTCATTCATTTATTTTTTTCAATTTTTTTGTTTATGGCATTGGTTTGCAGAAAGGAAGGAGTCTTGAGTATATGGAACTGTGATGTCCTTCTGTCCTTTTAGGTGGAAAGGAGATCAAGGTTCCAATTGTTTTGAAGTTCTGGATCTGGCTCAGAGGCAGCAGGGGTCCGCTGCTTCTGCCTGGAAGGGCCGGGTGTATGTGTTGGGAGAAACCCAGGAAAAGGGCAGAGAGAGGACCACACAAGGCTCAGAGCACAGAGTGCCCATGACAGATCCTGACACCCTCACCATAGATCACTTTCAGGAGAGTGGAGCCTTTGTGTGGCCCCGGCCATGATCAGTGTTCAAAGTCCAAGGTGAAGCAGGAGTCCAGCCACCAGGACTAGAGACCAGCCTAGCCCCTGCAGCCACAAAGCACACACTCCACAATCCCGCCTCCTTCCTGCCCACTTTGGCGAATGCAGAACACGTAATTGCTTCTGGGGTTGGCATGAGTACACTACAGGCAACTCATGTTCTCATGATCATACGTTCTCCACTTAGCACTTGGCCTTGAATCTGCGTCACCTCCTTCTGGGCATTATTCACGCCGCTCTCGGCCGATGGCTTTCTGCTTCTGAAACTGTGTGGATGTAGCCGGATTCTTGATGATGCAGGTGGCTGGAGAGGTTCTCTCTCCACTTCCTTCATTTTCCGATCCAAATCACCCAGTGTTGGCTCAATCAGCTCCTAGCCATCAGGGGAATGTTCTGGATTCTTATCATTTCTCACGGGTAGGCTGCTTGTATTGAGCAGAGGGTCAGAGAATATACAAGTTTGTCTTCCAAACCCTCTTCCCTCTGCTGCCTGCAGTTTCGGACCCTCTGCAAATGGCCCCAGGCTTTATAAAGGGTTTCCGCTTGATTGAATCCCACCCAACTGGCCCCTTATCTCTCTTGATTAACTCAAGGATTCGAAATTTAAGTTTACAGCAGCTGCGTCCCTTCACAGCTGCATCTTGGCTAGAGTTTGGTTGGGTAACTGGGAGCCCGTGTGCGCTGTGGGCCATCCTGAGAACGGGAATCACAGCAAAGCTCAGATCACCACCACGCGGTCACGGAAACAACTCACAGATCCAAACTCTAGATAATATGTTTATGAATTTAAACAACAGACTGAAACTGTTTTCACGGGTTTGGCTCTTGCTAGGTTAATCAACTCTTTCTATGGCAAGAATGATGCCATCTTTTCTATGGTAGGGATGAATTTGGTGTTTCCTCTGGCACAGGTGGTCCCAGTGAGCTTTTGACGGCTGACCATTTTTTTTCTCTTCATAATTTTATTTTTTGCAGACACAAATAAACACAAGTTTTAGAATTTCAGGTTTTCTCCACATAAGAAGGAAAATGTCCCCCCCCCAAGATTTCACGTCGAATTCCGGCACCTGGGAATGTTACCTTATATGGAAAAAGGATCTTTGCAGACGTGATTAAGTTAAGGATCTCAAAATAGGGAGATTATGCTGGATTGTCTGGATGGGCCCTAGATGCCCTCACGTGCATCTTCTTAAGAGGGAGGCAGAGGGAGAGTTGACAGAAGGAGGTAAGGCAGTGCGACCATGGCGGGAAGAGACTAGAGTGCTGTGTCCACAAGTCAAAGAGAGCCAGGGGTCGCCAGAAACCGGGAGGGGCGAGGAACGCCTGTCCCTGAGAGCCTCTAGAAGGAGTGTGGCCCTCCGACTCTCTGATTTGGGCCCACCCATACGGGTTGCAGACTGTGGTCTCCAGCACCTCGAAAGACTACGTAGCCAAGTGTTGTTTTAAGCTGCCACATTTGTGGTGATTTGTTACAGCGGCTCAGGAGAATCACAACCCTGAAGCTGAAGTTTTATTAGCTTCACACCCAACCCAACCGCTTTTATGTTTTAGGCCTTTGGGCTGGAGGTGGGTGGAGCGAGAGCTTGAAGAGGGTGCGGGAGTCCATCTTGGGAAAGCATTAGGTGTTCCCGCGGGTCTGCTGAGAGAGCAGTCAGGTTATGGCTGCGGGGCATTTTGCGGACAGCGAACCCCATCGGTTTCTCACTCTGGCCATTTTGTCGCTGCTGTTTACCTCCACGCTTAGCAAGAACGAGAGAAAGGCTGGTGTGTCGTTCTGGTATAAACTGCGAAGAAGGAGCTGGAAGGGAACAATGGATTCTTTCACCCGTTTAGTCTTGGGAGAAACAGGGAAGAAGATCCTATGAAATAAAACCGAACTGGCAGTGTTGAACAGGGACTGGGAAAACAAGATCTAAGTCCTTGGGGCCCAACAGAAGAAAATGGGAAATCTGCAGCTACTGCTTACTCAGCTGGGTGCCGACGGACCGACCCTGCCTCACCAGCACGGCACCATACACGGACTTAATTTCTACTACTGGAGATGGGGGAGGAAAGCTATTGGCCTATAGCAGATGGCATTACTGTTTCAGATTATTTTCTCTTTCTTTGTTAAGAGGAGTATGCATCTCTGCCTATTGTCATGAGATTTATCATGCCTGCCTTGAGAGGAGTATATGTCCCCTGCTCACCTGTATCAGACTTAGCCATATGGTTCGCTTTGGCCGGTATGATTGGAAAAGGCTGTGCCTACTACCAAGTCCCATTAGAATCTTCAGGAACCATCAGAATGTTCCTCCAGCTCTCCTGCTCCTCTCCTTCTACCAAGGGGTAAGTACATCCTAGATGGGGACTGTTCCTTTGACTTAGGCCCCAGATACTAAGGGGTGGAACCACAGCTGGCCCTCCACTGGCAGAGGGCAAAAACAATCTCTGTGATTCTTAGCCTTTGAGATTCTGGCGTTGGCTGTTCCCACCCAGCCCCACAATTCAGCTGAGAAGAGAGGCATCTCAGGACATCTCAGTTACCTTACATGTTGAGGCAAGAATTCTAGTGGTGTTGTGAATGATTTCAGATCATGAAACACGTATGGGGGTAGGGGAGAGGGATGGAGGAGGAGACAGCCATTCGGGTCAAGGGAGGTTCCTGGTAAGAGTGAACCTTGAACTTTTAGAGGAATATGCAGGTGTTAGCTCAGTGGGAACACTTCCCAGCAGAGAGTGGGAGGCACACCCCACAAAAGTAGAGAAGTGCACGATAGGATGGGATCCACAAAAGCATGGATGGAGTGGTGACAGTTGTGTCTGGTGGTGTGTATTTCTTGCAAAGGGACTTGGATTTCATCCCCAAATCTCTGGGGAGCTAATCAATAAAAGGTTTTATTTATGTATTTATGTATTTATTTATTTTTAAAAGATTTTATTTATTTTTAAAAAATATTTTATTTAAGAGCGAGAGAGAGAGAGAGAGAGAGAGAGAGAGAGAGCGCGAGCGAGCATGAGCGGGGGTGGGGCAAAGGGAGAAGCAGACTCGCTGCTGAGCAGGGAGCTGGATGTGGGCCTCAATCTGTGGACTCTGGGATTATGACCTGAGCAGAAGGCAGATGCTTAACGGACTGAGCCACCTAGGCGCCCCTAGCTAGTAAGTTTTACACAGAAACACTAGTATCACATTTAGATTTTTCAAGTGGATGGGAGGGATGATTAAGCCACAGTGACAGCTACCACCTGCTAGATGCTCCCAGGTGCGTGGTTTGCAAAGGTGTTGGAAGGTGGCCACATCGCTACAGAGCACTGTAGTGGGTTCCAAGGTCTATGAACAAGTACACAGAATCGGATTTGTGTGTATTTTAGAAACAGAATAACATGAGCTCTTCTAGGTGTGTGTGTGTGCGTATGTGTATATGTTTTAAAGATTTATTTATTTATTTGACAGAGAGAAAGAGATCACAAGTAGGCAGAGAGGCAGGCAGAGAGAGAGGGAGCAGCAGGCTCCCTGCCGAGCAGAGAGCCTGATACGGGGCTTGATCCCAGGACCCTGAGATTGTGACCTGAGCTGGGTGATGGACACTGGGGAGGGTATGTGCTATGGTGAGTGCTGTGAATTGTGTAAGACCGATGATTCACAGACCTGTACCCCTGAAGCAAATAGTACATTATATGTTAGTAAATAAATAAATAGATAAGTGTGCCTGGTGATTCCCCCACCTGGCAAATGGCTTACACTCAGCTGAATACCAGTAGGTACTCCGGTGAGCTTTATATGTTTGTGATTTTTTTTTTTAAGATTTTATTTATTTGACAGAGAGAGAGAGATCACAAGTAGGCAGAGAGGCAGGTGGAGAGAGAGGGGGAAGCAGGCTCCCTGCTGAGTAGAGAGCCCGATGCAGGGATCGATCGCAGGACCCTGAGATCATGACCTGAGCCGAAGGCAGAGGTTTTAACCCATTGAGCCACCCAGGTGCCCCTATGTTCGTGATTTTTACTCTCTCACTTACTGTTTATTAGTATAATGTGCCATTGGTTGGAGCAAGAAAGTGTAAGGAAGTTAGATTTTAAAATAGGGCAAGTTAGGAGTGGAAACTGAAAACGTTTCTGCCAGTTCCCTTCAAGTAGGTCTTTTTTTTCTTTGTTCCCTTCAAGTAGATCTTTATCATTGGTTTGAGTTATCTTCTGGTGATCAAACATTTGTGGCACATTGAAATATCTTTGGCCTAAAATATAGGTTAAGAGCAGAAAATATAATGGTGCTTAAATCCTAGTTTTCCTCTTCACTAAATGGGAGTAAATGTTGTCCATACCCAAAGTGTGTTATTTGCAAAGTACTTGCAAATATCACCTTCTCTCATCTTGTCAATTAGAAATAAAATGTACAAATATTAAACCCTTTCATATTTTAATGCAAAATGACTGAATTCAGAAGTTTAGAGATGGTGAAGGCAGTTTTGCCTAATTTTGGTGGCTTAATAGAAGGTTGATTTGAATACATTCAAATCATGTGATGTGCCAGTTTGGGATTTGTCAAGAAAAATGTTTTTTATACATAAATAATTTAAAATAAATTAAACAACATATCACTGATGAAATGAGAATAAGTTCAGATGTGTCTTTATGAATTAGAATAATACTTAGCACATGTGATAACCTCAATCCATATTTATTGAATAATGAATGTATATTAAGACTATTATATATAATAATATATATATTAAGACCTTAAACTTTATTATATAATCTTTCAAGACATAGACCTAAAATAATATTCTTTGTACATAAAATCACTTAAATATCATGTATTGAAATGGTGAAATAATTTTAATCTTAATAAAGTTTGAGGTTCCATTTTATTGTTTAACGAGCAGGACCATAGAAGGTCTGTGTCTCCCCCGCCCCCCAAGGACACTATTCACATGGAGTATAATGTCAAGGGCACTGGAACGGAATTCAGAAGTCTAGGAGATTGATAAACATTTCTTTACATAGATTGCCTCATGAAATCCTCCCACCCTCTTGCAAAGGTGGTATTGGATCTTACTTTAACTGCGAGGACACTAAGGCAAACAAGGTCATTGCCTTGCTCCAAACCACTGGGCAGGTGAGTGGAAGGATTGAGATCTGAGCACAGGTCTCCCTAGCCCGAATGCCCGCCCGGCTGCGTCACGACCCTATCCACATGGGCAACGAGGAGAGCCTGGCAAAGGTGGTGGGTGGAGAAGGGCCATAGCCCAAAGCATTTAGGAGGGAGCCCGCTGGGCATGAGTGTGCGGTGTGGGGGAGCGGGAGCTTGTGGCTAGGCAGGTGGAAGCCGGTGTGATGGTTGTGGGGGATGGGAGTCACTTTGGTTTTGGACACCTGGTGCTTGTGATTCCGTAGGACGCTGACCTAGACGGGTTTAGGGGGTAGTTGTTCATGTCTGCTTAGAGTTTAGGAGTATTGTCTGGAGAGGATTTTGAGCAAATGGTGTGGCGGAAAGTATCAAAGACGATGTGAACCTCCTTCCGGATAGATAGCCCGATGGAGGAACCTTGCTGGCTTGACTCGGGTTCACCTGGAACAGGATCCAGATGAGGGCCCTAGAGGTGCAGCGGGCCCATCAGAGTCCCCTCCACCCCAGGCCCCGTATTAAATGTAACATACCGTGGGAGGCACTTTCCAGGCTTTGCTGTCTCTACAGCCCAGCATAGTCTTAGAGGTTTGGTTACAGGTGCTATCTTGATATTGCCCTAGGTGGTGGGTCCTGATGAACATCATTGGGCCAGGGGCTTAGCTCTGCTGCCAGGAACTTGAATAGAACCTGCGGTCATTTCCTAGTTAACTGCTTCCTTGCTGACCCAGCCTGAGATTCTGCCTGCGCCCCTGACTGTGGCTGAGTCAGGGGGCCCCGCGGTGCTAAGGGAAGGGAGGCGGGAGGAGGTGTCTATACTCAGCTCTGGGCGTGTACCCTGGTGTCTATTGCTACCAGCTTACGACTTTTGAAGGGAACACAGGCACGCACGCGGCAGCAGCAGGCCCCTTCTTCTCTGAGCTGCCGAGCTGAGCCTTTGTAAGCAAGAGATGGGTAAACGTGGGTGTGGGTGTGGGAAGGAGGCAGCGTGGCGGTCGGGGTAGGCATGGGAGAAGGGCAGGAGTTTCTAAAGAAAGGGAAAAGAATCAAAAGGGTGGGAGAGAGACAGAGAAAGAGCTAGGGAGATAGTCAATCCTATCTAAGGGAACAATGCTAATTTACTTTAGGAAAGGGCAGCAGGCGCCGGCTGACATCTCGCATTGTCTGCTTATGAAAGGAGTAACCTTTCTAGAGAGCAGGAGATGCACGCAGGGAGGAGGAAGAGGAGGCATTGTTCTTTGCAGTGCCAGATAGAATGTGGGTTTTACTGAAGTAAGAAAGGCCGATGAAGACAGGTGTTGGGAGCAGGCATTGTTCTGGGAGATCCTGCGTGGTGCCTAGAAGCAGAGGCCTTCTTTTCCTGTTGGCCGTGGACTCCTGCGCCCTCCATGTGTGGGAGCAGCCTTCTCCACTGGGCCTCTTGGTGGTGGAGAACTGGCTGGGTACATGTGTCGTCAGAAATAGGCAGCCCAGACTCTGGTCTCAGTGTGGAGGAGTTGGGGGTAAATGACCAGTATTCAGCTTAGGCAATGAATTGAACTTGACCCAGATTCCTCAGAGATATTTGTGTCTCTATAGAACTTGTCTCTTCGACTAGGGAAGTCTGTTCCCAGTTTAGTGTGCTAAGGGGACCCAGTTCATGGCTCTCTTTTGTAAGAGTTTAAAACTCACTACTTGGTGTTCCTTTCTCAACATGAAAGACAGTGGAGGGGCGCCCGGGTGGCTCCGTCGGTTAAGTGTCTGAGTCTTGATCTCAGCTCAGGTCTTGATCTGAGGGTTGTGAGTTCCAGCCCTGCATTAGGCTCCACATTGGGTATGGAGCCTAGAAAGGAAAAAGGCTATGGAACAGGAAAGCAGCAATCTGATTTTTTTGCTGTTATTTGAAAACAAGGCAGATCTCTTAAAGGTTTGTTGACTCTTACGGGTTGAACTGTGTTCTTCCAAATTCATGTATTAAAGTCCAACTCCCACTACCTCAGAATGTAGACTTCTTTGGAAATGGGGTTGTTGCAGACATCATTGGTCGAGATGCAGTCCTACTGGAGTAGGGGTGTCCCTTCATAAAAAGGAAATGTGGACACAGTCATGCATATGGGGAAGATGCCACGTGAAAATGAAGATGGCCACCTACAAGCCAAGGAGCAAGGCCTTGAACATCTCCTCCCCTCAGTCCTGGGGAGGCACTAACCCCTGCTGACAGGATCTCTAGTCTGCACAACTGTAGAGACTCCATTTCTCTTTAAGCCCGGTTTGTGGGACGGTGTTATGGTAGATCTAGCAAACTGCTACGCTGACCGTGTGGTCAGAGATAACAAGAAAGCATGTTGCAAAAGTAACTCAGTTTCCAGAATCTGCAAAAGCCTTTCCTATCTCGGTGAGGGTCAGGTTGCCTTCTGAGTGTCTCCTTTTTCCTTTAATTAGAGCTTTATCCCAAGCAGTCCAGTCTTACCCCATTTGTGTTACTCAGAGCCATTATAATAAGTAATAGCACATATTTGTTCACATTATTTACTCTTTCTCTCCCCTTGCTGTGTTTCCCTGGGTGGAGTTCACATGCCCACTTGACTGGCTTTGGTCTTGGCCTTATGAGCTGAGTTGGCCAGTGGATTGTGAGTGGATGTCACACGTGGTACCAGACAGAAGCTTTGGATGCCGCTGCCGTGCTTGTGATCACATTTTCACACCCTGCCCTCTGTCGTGAGCATCTAGCCCATCTGCAGAGCTTCTCCCGTGATTTAGGTCCTGAAATGAGAAGGCGTGTGGAGTCCAACCTCGCTGGAGGAAACCGAGCACGGGGACAGGATTGAGAAACATGATACAGGGTTCATCTAGAAATACGACAGAATCCGACAAACACCCCAGTGAACAATAATCACTCTCACCGGTGTGTCAGGTTCTGTGCTAAGAATTTCCGTGTGTTCTATTTCCCTCGGGTGGGATTTCCTCTCTGATGGATTTCTGTCCCCATGTTGAAGAAATAGGCACAGAGAGATTAAGCCAATTTCTTGAACTCCCTAGGCTCTTGGTGGCAGGGCTAAGACACGAATCCAGATAACGTGGACTCTAAGAGCAGTGCCAGGATGCCTCCCTATGCATTAGTTATTTCCATTGTCTATATATATTGTCAGTAATTCCTATTGCAAGTGGTTATATTACTTTTTTTTTTTTTTTTTGGTCGTCAAAAGTCTATTGGACCTCCCACTCTGTCTTTACACCCAGGACTGGAATTTGGTTCCTGGAGTTTGGCAGGATAGTGGTCTCCATATGTTCTCACTCGGTCTTCTCTTTTTTTATTTCCCATAGCTCTTTCCAACCTTTACATTCTCTTTAAGACTTTGACAGCACCCCTTCCTCCTCAGTCTTAGGCAAGATCTGGTCTTTTGCTGTGAGAGTGAGTCTCAAATTTGAGCTGTGTCTTCATCACCGGGAGGGCTGGTGAAACACAGATTTCTGGGCCCCAGTTCCTGAGTTTTTGATGAAGTAGTTCTGGGATAGGACTGTAGAATTCATTTTTCTAGTAGGTTCTCTGGTGATGTTGATGCTGTTGGTCCAGGACAACACTTTGAGAGCTGCTTTAGAGAAAATAATAGTGGTTGCTAGAACTTCCTTAATGACTTGCTACTATTGCCATTTCTTGACACTTACAAATTTCCTACCGTTCCTTCCCTTCTACCTGTAACATTAAGCAGAAGCCTCATTGCTTCCACCTATGATCTGGGTCTTAATTCTGTCTAACTCCTCCAAAGGTGGTTTGATCAAGTTTTCACCTTTTTTCTCATTTTCAAAATGTTCTTCTCTATTGTCTTTCTCTTCTGAATATGCATGTGTCTGAGTCTTTCTCATTTTATACAAAACCAAAACAATTTCTCATGGATACCACACTGCCTCCTGAATATAGGTAGCCCTATTTCTTGAAGGAATAGTTATGCTCATTGTTACCACTTGTGGGAGCCAGAGTTCTGATGCTCTTTCCCCCCAAAATTCTTGTCCTTTGGCTTCTTAATCAAACAGTAATCTAGATACTAGGGACTTTGCAAGACAGAATTTAACATAGAGAGATTACCCCTGATTATTTGGGTGGATTCAGTGTGATCACTGGAGCCCTTCAAAGCAGAAAGGGCAGGGAGGAGGGATGAATCAGGACGAGAGTTCAGGGAGATTCAAAGTGTGATTGAGATTTTATTTAACTAGCTACTCTTGGCTTTGAAGAAGGAGCCAGGGAATGTAGGCAGCCCCTAGGAGCTGAGGCCAGTCCCCAGCCAGCAGCCAGCAAGGAAGTGGGAAACTCAGTCCAACAACCACATGGAACCAAATTCTGCCAACAACCTGAGAGTGTAGACTTTCTCTGGGATCCTCCAGAGGAGAGCCCAGCCAGCCCACACTCTGATTTAGCCTGGTCAGACCTGAAGCAGCCTGCTTGGCTTTTGACTTAGGAGCCATGGGGGAATAAGCTTACATTGGTTCAAGGCACTGAATTTGTGGTAATTTGTTACAAGAGCAATAGGGAGCAATATGCCTCTTTCTCATATTCCCTTCATTTGTCTCTCTGCAGCTTGTTTTCAGCTTTCCCAGCACTGCTGAAACAATTAGGATGACGTTTTCAGTTGTATTTTGTTGTTAAACCCTATGGATGCTTTTCAGGTGCATCTAACTCGAAAGTTCTAGTAGCATCTGATGCTGCTTACCATACCCAGCATGTCCTTTGAATTCCATGAGCCCACTCTCCACATTTTCTTGTCCTTTCTCTGTCGCTCCCCATGTCCCTTCAGTGGCTTCTCTTCCTTTGCTGTCATGGAAGTACTGAATTCCCCAGAGTTCCATTTTTTCTTATTTTATGACCTTTCCCTTATTTCTCATTCTTTTTTCAAGACTTCTACTGCATCATGATGAAAGAAGTCAGGAAGGAAACCTGTTTCCTTACACTCTTGGATTTAGGGTCAAGGAGCCTGTGGATTAAACTAACAAAAGATAGATACACAGGAGAAAAGGCACATAATTTTTTTTAACAGGGTGGGGCATGGATAGGGAAATATTGAGGGATGACAATACAAGAATGAAAAAATATTGAAATCTCACCTCACCACAATGAGATATCCCCTCAAACTTATTAGAATAGCTGTTATAAAAAAGACAAGAAGTAATGAGTGTTGGTGAAGAAAATTGTGGAGAAAAGGGTACCCTGTGCCCTATTGGTGGGAATGTAAATTGGTGCAGTTACTGTGGAAAACAGTGTGGAGGTTCCTAAAAAAATTAAAAATAGAACTATCCTATGACCCAGTAATTCCACTTCTGGGTATTTATCTGAAGAAAATGAAAATGGTAACTCGAAAAAATACATGCACCCGCACGTTCATTACAGCGTTATTTATAATAATTGAGATATGGAAACAACCCAAGTGTCCATCAGTGGATCAATAAAGAGAATGTGACGTGTGTACACACACACACACACACACACACACACACACACACACACACAAACACACTGGAATATTACTCAGCCATAAAAGAGTGAATTCTTGCTAATTGTGACAACATGGTTGGACCCTGAGGGCATGATGCTAAGTAAGTCAGACCAGACAAATGTAATATGATCTCACTTATATGTGGAATCTAAAACAAAACACAACCCCAAGCTCACAGATACAGAGAACAGATTAGTGCTTGCCAGAGGCAGGGATCGGGGGGGGGGGGGGGGTGATGAAAATGGGTGAATGGAGTCATAAGGTACAAACTTCAAACTTCCAGTTATAAAATAAATGATGACTTATTTTATTTTATATAACTGAGATGTAATGTATAGCACAATGACTGTAATAATCCTGTATTGCATATTTTAAAGTTACTAAGGACATCTTAAAAGTTCTTAGTACAAGAAAAATTCTATAACTGTGTATGGTGACAGATGTTAATTAGACTTATGTAGGTAATCATTTTACAATATATACAAATATTAAATCATGTTGCATACCAGAAACTAATATAATATTGTATTTCAATTATACCTCAATAAAATAAAACAAATGATAAAACTGTTAATGACTGGGGACGCCTGGGTGGCTCAGTCAGTTAAGCATCTGTCTTTGGCTCAGGTCATGATCCCAGGGTCCTGGGATCGAGTCCCGCATCGGGCTCCTTGCTGGGTGGAGGGCCTGCTTGTGCTCTCTCTCTCTGATAAATAAAATCTTAAAAAAAAAATTGTTAATGACTGGTATGGTATTATGTTTTTGATCTTTCTGTGTTATTTCCTGTTGAATAAGAGGAATTGCTTTCAAAAGAATGAATATCTTTTTTTTTTTTAAGATTATTTATTTATTTGACAGAGAGAAAGAGAGAGACACAGCGAGAGAGGGGACACAAGCAGGGGGGAGAGAGAGAGGGAGAAGCAGGCTTCTTGCTGGGCGGGGAGCCCGATGTGGGACCTGATCCCAGGACCCTGGGATCATGACCTGAGCTGAAGGCAGACACTTAGTGACTGAGCCACCCAGGTGCCAAAAAGAATGAATATTTAATGGTAGAATTTAATTGAAGATAGTTTGAGTCTACCAGGCCTATTTGCCAACTTAAATTATATCAATAAGGCAACTCATTCCATTTTTTCCCTTAAAGTTTTTTTTTTTTTTAAAGATTTTATTTATTTATTTGATAGAGAGGGATCACAAGCAGGCAGAGAGGCAGGCAGAGAGAGATGGGGAAGCAGGCTCCCTGCTGAGCAGAGAGCCCAATTCGGGGCTCGATCCCAGGACCCTGAGATCATGACCTGAGCCGAAGGCAGAGGCTTTAACCCACTCAGCCACCCAGGTGCCCCCTCCCCATTTTTTTTTTTTTTTTTTTACAAGTATTTTCCTTTTCATCCTTCTTGTGGTTCCTCTAGGGTCTCAATAATCAGTAAGCCTCCTCTCATAAATGAGGTCTATTTTATTGAGAGTTACCATTTGGAGCAAAGTATTTGATATACTGTTTCCTGGATAAGTGAGAAATAGAGCCAAGATCAGTCCTGTCTACCACGGGTGGGAGTAGTTGCTCATGTATAATAAATTTGCTCCTCCAAATTTAACCAAATGTTTGTATGATACCATTAATATTATTTGACTAGACTGTATATCTACTGACTTTGGGTGACCAGAATTCAAAATTAAAACAGGATTTAGAAATGTAAAAATCTTTGGCTGATTTTTTTAATTAAAAAAATGAAACCTCAAAACCTATAGTTCCTTTAAAAACGTTTTAACACTATCACAGTGAAAATATCACTTGCTTGGGGTGGCAAATGTGGGATGTCGTGGACTTAAATCTGAATTCCAGCTAATTATAACTTTAATTAACTTGATGTAGTTAGAATTTGTCAGAAAAAGGCTGATTGTCTTGTGTCTTGTGGCAAACTAAATGTATATTCATTAATTAACCTTAGAACATATTATCTACTGGAGCTGCTAAGGCTTAACTCATTTATGTTAGCAATGGTATTCCATATTTTAATGTACTATTATTAGATATAGAAATGCCACATGTAAAAAAAATAAAATTTTTTTGCATGGGGGTTCATAGAAAAAAGTGAAAAAACATAGTTAGACTTGGGGGCTTATATGCCATTTATAATGAAGAAGGGGGGTTTGGGCTTCAGGGGATGATAAATAAGGGGAAGTAACTAGGAAATACATGGGGAGTGGAGGTAACTATTGGAAGATAAGGATAATTGTAGTAAGGTTCATTTGTGCAAACTCCTCTCCATCTCCGGTGATAAGAGTTGCTCTTCTTTTCTTAGTATGGGAGAGAGGGATACCCTTGCAAGGGAAATTTATGCCCTGCTTTCAGGCACATAAGGGAGGGCAGAGAACTCTTCCTGTGTCTGTTGCTTTTCAGTTGCTTTCAGCTCAAAATACTTCTGATGCCATAGTGGCATATTTTAGGGTGGCATATCCTGATCCTTTCAAAGTATTTATCTAGAGCTCTTTGACTATTGGTGCTTAATGAACATTTGTCCTCCACTTGGTACCACAGGCACCTTAAGAAGAACTTGTCTTAAACTGAAGTCATCTTTTCTGTCACCTTTACCTGAACAAAGTCTCTCCTCTTACAGTGTCTATTTGGGAATAGCATCACTATCCACCCTATATTAGCATCCGCCCTATATTAGATTAGGATCGAATAACAGAAACTCCCAAATAACAGTGGATTAAAATAGACATTGGGCTCTCATGAAAAAGAAACCCAGAGCTAGGCACATCAAGGGTGTTATGGTGGCTTCTTAGCTACCACACACCCAGGTGACTTCTATCTTTCGGTCCCAATATTGCAGAACAGCATGATGTCTGTCCTCAGGGTTACCTCATGGTCCAATCCAGTTGCGAGAGATCCTGCCATTGCATGGGAGTCTAGGCTGCAGGAAGGAAGAAATGAGGAAGGTCAGCTAAGAATGTATGTATGGGAGACTAAGATATATGAGCGTTAGTGGATATACTGTCACCCTGGATAAAACTGAAATTATGTTACCACGCAAGACTGGGAGAATGGATAATATGTAGCCAACTAGCAACCTCCGCAAAAACCATTCTTCCACAGCCCTGACTGCCAAACCCAGAGACCTGGAGTCATCTTTAATTCCTTTCTTATTCTTCACAGGCAATGTCTTCAACTTCTGTAGATTCATCTTTCTTCATTCTCATTTTCCTTAATTCATCATTTACTCATTTTAAGCTGCTGCTGTTACTGATATTAGCGATAATATTTATTGAACTCCTACCATGTGTCACTATGCAAAGTGCTTAATGTGCATTTCCTCATTATATCCTCACAGCAGCTCGATTTGGTCGGTACTGTTATTATATCAATATGCCAGATTATAAAACAGAGACTTAAGTGGTTAAGAAAGCCAAAGGGCCATAAGCACATAATTTTGTAATCATCTGCTTTTCTGTCTGTTTTTCCCAAGTAGTCTGCGAGCTCCTTGAGGGCCTGGACTAGGTCTTAATTGTCTTTGCTTCTCTAGGACGCCACAGAGTGCCTGGCTCTGAATAAATGTTTGTGGAATTACTGAATGCATGTCCAGAATCAAGTAGATAATAAACAAATATCTATTTCTCTATGATTAAATCATATTTACATCAACATTTCTAAAATTTAAAAAAAAATGGAGTAGAGAATGGGCTCAGTGTCAGGCATGTATCATACCACATACATAACACTGAGGTGTCTGGTGCTCTTGAGTTGGAAGGGATGGTCTAGCCTGGCATTAAAGGCGTATGGGTTTTTTTGTTCTGTTTTAAAGATTTTATCTACTTATTTGAGAGAGAGAGAGTGAGCAGAAGGGGGGGAGGAGGAGAGGGAGAAGCAGACTCCCAGCTGAGCAGGGAGCCTGACTCGGGACTCGATCCTAGGTCCCCCAAGCTCATGACCTGAGCCCAAGGCAGACACTTCACCTACTGAACCACCCAGGCTCTCCAAGGTGTGTGGGTTTTGAAATTGGATGGGATTGTGTTTTAATTCTAGCTCTGACACTTCCGAGTTTTATAACCTTCAGACAATTGTTTAGCCTTTTTGAATTTTGGAATCTTATCAGTAAAAGTAGAGCTACTAACGACGACCTTTCTGATGGTAAGGACGGAGGAAGATAAACTATAACATGAACACTCTGATGTAATGCTTGCCACCTGGCAGAAAACCGACAAGTAATCCTATGTTTAATTGTGCCCCGCCCCTCATGCTGTCTTTCTCTCTTTGTTAGATTCCTCTTTTCTTGTCCCTTTTCCATGCCAGACTGATGTCAAGCTACTGGCATAAAGGACTCTGGATACAAAGATGGGAGTTGGAACCTCAGCCCTGCTCCTGACCGTGTTTGTTATTTTGTAAAATTGTTAAGCTGTTTTCATTTTATTCTTTGAGTTACATTTCTTTGTTTCACTCCCAGCCTCTACCATAAGGCTGTGCACAGAGTTTATTGAATAACCTTTGTGCATTCAGGAAATATCCACTGGGCCCCTGTGGTTGTTAGTTAAAGGGCCTTTGCTAGAGAAGGATGTCCATGACGGGGAGGGCGGGGGAGTTCTGGGGTGAGGCCGCAGCTGCTGACCCGGCCCATCAGGACCGGCTCTGAGCCATCTGCTTGGCCTGCACTTGATTGGTTGGACATAGAAAGGAATGAAAACCAATCAAGAAAGATGACCTTTTGTGGAATTAAGCAATTTGCAAGCAGCTGCAGAGATACTGGGACCCCAGTAAGAGCAAGCAGATTTGCCTGGCTTTTATGTTGGACTCACGTCAAACTCGTTAATGTCAATAAGAAAGAAATTGAGCTTGTCTTTGTTGTACGCCTAATGAAGCCTTTGCTGGTTGAGTCCCTTTGACTCCCCTCTCTTTGCCTTTTTCTGCTTCCTTTTATTTAATGTTCTTCTTGGCAGTGGATCTTTCACTATTTTCAAAAAGAGAGAGGAGATAGGGAAGAGGAAATGAAGTTTAAAAACCAAGAAAAACTTTAATAAAGTGAGGGTTTAGCCCTTCTCCATGGTGACATGCTTACACCCTCCCAAATCCGAGTCTGGGAAAACACTGCCCCAGACCGATGGGTGGTGAGTGGAAGGTGGGGCACGGTTATGGTGGGGGTTAGAATTCACACCAAGGGACAGCTGAGTCCCCCTCTCTCTGCTGACCTGCTTCTCCATGGGATGTGTCTCCTCTGGGAAGATTCGTGAGTTCAGCGCCTAACTGACTCCGAAGTGGTAAGTCAGGCTAGGGATAACACAAGCCCTTCTCTAACTGATCCAGGCAGAAGGGACCCTTTGTTTGCTCATCAAGCTGGAAACTGCCAGGGTGAAGCTAGCTGTAGGTCATGTCCTCGGAAATAAGTTCCTCTCCATCCCTCGGCTTTACAGTCGGCTTCCTTGGCAGGCTTCCTGTGGTAGTTTCTGGCAACTGCAGGGGAAAATCTACTCAAGTTGAAGTTCATCAACCAATACCACATTACTCCCACACCCTCTCATAACCAATCATTCTGTTTAAAAAAGATTTTACTTATTCGTGAGAAAGAGAGAGAGAGAGAATGGCAGAGGGAGAAGCAGGTTCCCCATGGAGCAGGGAGCCTGATGCGGGACTCGATCCCAGGGGATCATGACCTGAGAGGAAGGTAGATGCTTAACCGACTGAGCCACCCAGGCACCCACCAATCATTCTTTATATTCGGTTTTCCTGCTCAAATTATTATGAGATTTCTCTCTCCCAGTGAGACCCTAATTGGTATACCACCTCTCCCAAACAACAGTGTGAAAACATCCTCACATATATTCCCTGACGGACTGGAAATTTTATTTGGGCATACATGCAAAACAGCTTGCTAGATCACAGGCGGAACGTGTGATTTATTAGGTACTTCCTGCCTGCTCTTTGGAGTTGCTCTGCCTGTCTGCACCTTCACTGGCAGGGGATACTTTGCTTGTATCCCACCTGACCACCAAGATTGGAAAACTCCACTTTCAAGCCTTTGCTTGTTTAGTGATGATGAGGTGGTATGTTATTTTTCTCAATTGCATATCTCTGTTTATTAACATCTCTTACTGGCCTTTCAGTTTACTCTTCCATGAACTGCCCTTCCCTAGCTTTTGCCTGTCTCTTTCATCAGTGTTTATGATGTTTTCTTGTTGAACTGTAGAAGTTCTTTGTATGTTCTGGAAAACATTCCCTTGTCAGTTTTTTGTCATTGCAAATATCTTCTTTCAATCCTTCCTCTGTCTGCAAACTTTGCTTGTGATGTATTTTATTGAAAATAAATCTTCTTTTTGATGTAATAAAAAAGTTTTGTTTAAATGTTCTTCTCATCCCAAAATATTCTGTCACGTATCCTCCTCAGACATGTAGTTTTATAGCTGGGTTTTAAATACCCAAGATATACTTTTGTTTATGGTGTTAGAAGTGATTCATGTATTTTTTTTCATAATTCTTGAGCCAAAAATTTAATATTTTAAAGGAAAGAAGAATATGACTGTCAGCCTTTGTGAGGGACCAAAAAGTAGTTATGAGAAGTTTAAAGTAAAAATGAATTGTTAAGACTAATAGACATAAAGTCAGACAACGTATCACAAAATAATCTATTCCATATCATTATGGTAATTACTAAAATGCTGATTGTGATTATGATAATTGGAGTATTAGAATAAAGCATTAAGCCCAGAGACCTCATGGCGATTGTCTCACTGTGGCTTTGAATGACATTATTGTACTTATAAGAAATTTCATCTTTCTACCAACTACCCAGTTTTTGTGAATAACTTTGGTTTGGTTACCTTGAATCCATTCCTCTTTTTTTTTTTTTTTTTAATGCAATAGTATCCCACACTTCCTTCTCTGTTCTCAGGAATACAAACCTTTATTCTCAGGACACATGGTTTCAGTGGGATCCCCCCTAGATCAGGAGTAGATTATGTAGTCCGGGCTAGATGACCCCCACTGTACCCCCAAATTCCCTAATCTAGTGACTGGTCAGCGAGTACATGTAACCAACGTTTGGTCAATCAGCAAACCTCATTTCCATGCCACGGTGATCGGTTTGGTAATCTCACATTTATCCAATCATAGTTAATCCCAGGATTTATGCAGGAACTATAAAAAATAGATTTTTTTTTTTTCTGCCGAACTTCAACTTGAGTAGATTTTCCCCTGCAGTTGCCAGAAACTACCACAGGAAGCCTGCCAAGGAAGCTGACTGTAAAGCTGAGAGATGGAGAGGAATTTACTTTTGAGGAAGTGACGTATGGCCAGCTTTAGCCTGGCAGTTTCCAGCTTGATGAGCAAACAAAGGGTCCCTTCTGCCTAGGTCAGTTAGAGAAAGGCTTTGTGTTATCTCTAGCCTGACTTACCACTTCGGAGTCAGTTAGGCGCTGAACTGACGAATCTTCCCAGAGGAGACACATCCCATGGAGAAGCAGGTCAGCAGAGAGAGGGGGACTCAGCTGTCCCTTGGTGTGAATTCTAACCCCCACCATAACCGTGCCCCACCTTCCGCTTACCACCCACGGGTCTGGGGCAGTGTTTTCCCAGACTTGTTTTTGGGAGGGTTGTAAGCATGTCACCATGGAGAAGGGCTAAACCCTCACTTTAAAGTTTTTTCATTTTTATTTTTATTTTTTATTTTATTTTATTTTTTAAAGACTTTATTTATTTATTTGTCAGAGAGAGAGTGAGAGAGAGATCACAAGTAGCTAGAGAGGCAGGCAGAGGCAGAGGGAGAAGCAGGCTCCCTGCCGAGCAAGGAGCCCGATGTGGGACTCGATCCCAGGACCCTGGGATCAGGACCTGAGCTGAAGGCAGCCGCCTAACCAACTGAGCCACCCAGGCGTCCCAAGTTTTTTCATTTTTAAACCAAGTACTATATAGTGTTTAGGAACAAAAGACTATATATGTATGAATCAACATGGAGAGGATTTAAATCCGGGAGCTGAGTGAGGAAAAGAACACACCTAATGATGCCATTGCACTACTGGGTATCTACCCCAAAGATGCAGATGCAG
>CM052899.1:25950691-25968473 GCA_028534135.1 Potos flavus
GGGGTGAAGAACCATGAGAGACTGTGAACTCAGAACAAGGGACTGAGAGTTTTGGAGGGGAGGGGGTGGGGGGATGGGCGAGCCTGGTGGTGGGTATTGAGGAGGGCACGTATTGCATGGAGCACTGGGTGTGGTACATAAACAATGAATCTTGTAACACTGAAAAAATAAAATAAAAGTATTTGGGGGGAAAAAAAAAAAAGAACACACCTAATGAAACTTAAAACCCAGTACTGTCTTTGTAAATACACACACAAAACAACAACATATTTTTTGCTAGATTTCATTCAGATAGAAAGTTAGGAAGTACTTTAGTAGGTATCATTTGTGGGGGATGTAAATAAAAGTAAGTAAAAACGAAAAAGGGGAGCCTTTTCTAGACTGTGAAAGTCTGCCATGAACAGAAGAGTAGGGTTAAATTTGACTCTTGGCACATACGTCAAAAATTTAAGAAAATATTTATTTTTATCATTACAAATGTTCAGACAATATATTCTCAGCGCTCAACAAGTACTTTTTGATTTACCTAGTCTTTTTGGATGAGTGATATCTTTTCATTACTTTAAGAACGAAAGGAAAAGATACCAAGGCAGTAATATAGTCCATGATGAAAACAGTAATAAAAATAAAAGTAAATAAATAATTTAAATTCCGTCTTAGAGATGAAACTTTAGGAACACAAAGATTTGCTCAAGAAGGACTGCAAGTGAAAAAGTCTAGGAAAAAAAAAAAGAGAAGGCAGCGCTTTTCGAGTAACAAGGTGTGTTGATTTGCTTATTTGTAAATGAAATCATAAGACCGTGAAGTCCTAGAAATGAGTGCAGTGGGGGAAAGTAGGTGGTTAAAAATAAGCCCTCGGTGATAAAAACAGTTTATAACCTTTGAG
The DNA here is from genome assembly GCA_028534135.1 of Potos flavus. Classification (NCBI taxonomy): domain Eukaryota; kingdom Metazoa; phylum Chordata; class Mammalia; order Carnivora; family Procyonidae; genus Potos; species Potos flavus. The sequence goes on from CM052899.1 coordinate 25,951,578, forward strand.
ATCTAACAGTTTACTCTAGCACATATTTTAACATAGTTTTCCTTTACAAATATTTGTAGGATCAGAATTGTAAGTCAAAGGTCTTTTGGACTGTTAAAGGAAGTTCTCTGCCATTCTCAGTAAATGTTCTTAGACAGGACTCAACTGTATGCTGACAAGGTACAGATGAAGTCTACAGTTAACTTAAATTTTCTATGTTGTATGCGAATGTTCGCTCCGCGTTTCCTCAAATCCAACAAGATGGAATGTCTGGTTGGATACTTTGTCTTCCCAAAGCTCCCATTCACTTTTCCAATTCTCTTCAAGGGCTCTCATTATACTGTTAATTAGGTTTTGTAGCCTTTGGCTTCGGTGACATTTCTAGTCAAGACTGAATTTAAAAATATAGGGCACCCCCGGAGGAGAAATGTTATCAGAGGGCTGTGATTTCTCTGGTGGGCACTATGAGTCAACCTTTACCGCATCCGGAGGTATGAATCTAGAATTTTACATTTTAGCCTGATGGAAACTGGGGAAATAAGTTATCACGCCAAGCTTAAGTGTTTTGAAGTCAAGAATCCCGTTCCCTTTTCTTTGTGTTTCCCGTATGAAATGCAGATTATAATAAATGCAATATACATATTGAAATTGATTCTCCTGCTCTCATTGAACTCAGCAGCAAAACCAGAGAATGTGAATAGCGAGTAAATAATGTTACAGATTATTGCCTAGATCTGCACCTTGGGTTTTCCATTTTCCTTGTTCATGCTGTTGTTATCAGAAGTACTTCTGTATGCAGAGTGATTCTTTCTTTTAGGAGACTCCATGGTTAAAGCTCAGAGCACACGATTTTATTTTAACTGCATAACCAACCTTATAGAAATCCTATTCTTATCTATTCCAAGTTGGTGAACAAATGGTTACTTACCAGGGGAAAACATTAAACATTAATATGCTAATAACATCAGTCTCTCTGAGTTTAGGAAAGCAATTCTAAAATTACACACTATAGGGGCGCCTGGGTGGTTCAGTCAGTTAAGCTTCTGCCTTTGGCTCAGGTCATGATTCCAGGGTCCTGGGATTGAGCCCTGCATCGGGCTCCTTACTCAGCGGGGAGCCTGCTTCTCCCTTTCCCACTCCCTCTGCTTGTGCTTTCTCTCTGACAAATAAAAAAACAAGAAAAAAAATTTAAAAAAATTACACGCTATAATATGACTTTGATAAGAGATACCTTTTAGTTGACTTCTGCAAGAGCTGTAAGAAAAAAATCACCTGGCAAGGGGTCCTGCTACATAGTTTTCCATTAAAGTTTGGATTTCTGTCCTTAGAGGGGTTGCTTCCGCCAGACGGGATAAGTCTTTTAAAAGGGGCGCGTCGACAGCTAGGGACAACCTCCTGGTTCCAGTGTGGAACGTCGGAGAAAAAGTTCTGGAACATTAACCCGGGATGATGAAGGCACTCACCTGATGTTGCCTGCCAAGAATGATTTATGTTTTCCCTAAGGTCCGCCCACGCTGTGACCTGAGCCACTGTGTGGATGTAAGGTGGTTATGGTGTCACGGAAAGAATGTGGGAACGGCTGCTTCTCTTGTGCGAATGGTGTCTGGAGACATTTAGGATGTTTGTGTTTCCAGGTAGATAGCATTTCCTCCCCTGGCGGGAGTCTTTGCCTGTGTAGACGTGTGGGTCTATACATACATGAGTATACAGCATCAAGAGACGTGGGTCTCTGTGTGGGTGTTTAGGATTTCCTAGACCTAGTTAGAGCAGCTGGCTGCTGTCTGTGGACCATGACTTAAAGCCTGTCACTGAAAGTTGCACTCGTCTCATCCATCTACATATCCACCCCCCTACTGGCTCTGTCTGTATTTATGGTGCCTAAAATCCTGCCAGTTAGTTAAGTGAGCAAACGTTTGAGTGTAGTCAACGTATTAAATAATCACCCACAGTAACTTGACTCTCAGTTTAGGTGATTTGGCAGAAACGAGAAGATCACTCAGGAGTAGAAACTGAAATAGGAAGTTTCGATGGAGTGATGGTGGAGGAGGAATCAGGAAAAGTCTCAAGTCTCAGAGGTCTGGGATTAGTAATGCCCTTCCCTGAGGATCTCAAAGGATGATGTGGACAACTAAGGCTCATCAAAAGGTTGTGGGCATGGAGAGCAGGAGAAAAGGGAAAATACATCTCCAAAAGGTGAAGAGAATGCTGAAGATCAACTTGGCTTATGTCATGAATTTCCTGAAATCTGTTCCACCTCTCTTTCCCTTAATTGCATTTGGGTCAGTGTGTGTGTATTTCAGGTACAATAGAGAACCTGAACAGGTCTATATCCAGCTAAATATTTTTTATGTCAACGTTAAGTAATTCATCTTGAGTGAAAGCAAGAAAACAGAAAGCAAAATTGCCGTACAATGGGGGCAAATCAGCTAACTAACATAAGCGAGGCGGTAAGTTAGCAAAAGAGCCAGGTGAGATTAGATAGGAGAGTAACCTGTTTCAGTAATGTGCTGAGCTGCTGGAGTAATAGAGCTACTTAGCTAAACTAAGGAGCACCCATTTGTCCTGGCACGGATTTTTAAATTCTTTCTCCCTGAGGAAAGCAATTTCACTTCTCTGCGGCAGGTGGCAGCATTGCTGGCCACAATCCCTGCTCAGCCACGCATGGCGGCGTCTGTGTGATGAATCTGCCAAGGCGGATATGCTTGTTTGCATTACAGCAGACTGTAGCTCTTCAGAATTTCATTAAGAAGAGAAAGACTACTCTTATTGCTATTACAATCATTTTCTATTTTCCATATGTCTCTAGAACAGACAAATAAGGTGGCAGTGTTATAAGTTACTGCATGGTTAATTCAAAACCAGAGGTAAGCATTTGTTTAATTCTTGCCCACAGTGAAAATAGATCTACTGCTTTTAATTGTATTTACAAAATAATATTAGTGGCTACATCTTGGTGAGATTACAGAAAATATTCATTGCGTTGGCTAGTGTCCCATGCTCTTAGTTTCCAGCTAGAGAAGTTATTCTTATATCTGTGTTATTTTCTTGAGTCTCTCTAGTGAATAATGTCTAGTAAATGATAATAATTGACATATTTCTACCATGCTCTGAGTTTCTGCAGAACATATAAATTCTTAGATTGTGACCTCCTTGAGAGCAGCCGTGGCATCTTAATTACGGTGTATTCCCAATACTGACAGGATAGATAAAAATAATGATAGTTAATATTTATTGAGGGCTTACTCTATGCCAGCCACTGTTCCAAATTCTTTACGTGTATTAACACATCTCATTCTCATCATGATGCTCTAAGAAGACACTACTATTATCTTGATTATATAGATGAGGAAACTGAGGCAGAGAGATTAAGTGACCTGTGGAAAGTTTTCAGGATATGATAATCTTGGTTACATTTTGGTTTCTGAATGGTGGTTTGGTTTGGTATCCCTCCGAATGCTAACTGTGTGAAGTCCTTACAAGTTGAGATAAGGTTCCACATATTTAAAAAAAAAAAGTATTCCACACATTAAAAAAAAAAGTATTGTGTCATTTATGCAAACATTGTCTGATGCCACTTCTATGAGGTACCCGGAACCGTCAAATTCACAGAAATGGAGGGGCGCCTGGGTGGCTCAGTGGGTTAAAGCCTCTGCCTTCGGCTCAGGTCATGATCTCAGGGTCCTGGGATTGAGCCCCGCATCGGGCTCTCTGCTCAGTGGGGAGCCTGCTTCCCCCTCTCTCTCTGCCTGCCTCTCTGCCTACTTGTGATCTCTCTCTCTGTCAAATAAATAAATAAAATTAAAAACAAAAAAAAGATTTATAAAATTCACAGAAGTGGAAAGTAGAATGGTGGTTGCCAGGGGCTGAGGGAGGGAAGAAATGGGCAGTTGTTTAATGGATATGGAATTTTAGTTTTGTAAGATGAAAAATTTCTGGAGATCTGTGGCACATCAATGGGAATATATTAACACCACTAAACTGTACACTCAAAAATGGATAAGATGATAAATTTTGTGTTACTCTTTGGACCACAATGAAAAATTAAGAAAAAAAAACTTGTCCAAGAGAAACAAAAAAAAAAATCGTATTTCATCATTATGCAGTGAATTCAGTTTGTAGTTAATTAAAATTTTATTTGAGGCTCTTAACAAATTGAAATCATATTTGTTGGACCAGGAAGCAAAGTAGCGTTTGCTTGTATTTTTTTATGTTTCTAACAACGAATAAAAAAAATCCATTGGAAGTGCCAAAAGCCCTTGATTAAGAGAGTTAATGATATGCAAACGTTTTTTTATTGTGGCAGAAACCACATAAAACTTACCCATTGTAACCGTTTGTAAATGTACGTTTAGTAGAGTTAAATGTATTCACATCATGGTGCAACAAATCTCTATAACCCTTTCACTCTGTGTCACTGAAACTCTTTACCCATTAAACGCTAGTTCTACTCCTTTGCCCAGCCTCAGGCTTAGGCAACTACTTTTGTACTTTCTGTTTCTATGATTCTGACTGCTTTAGATTCTTCTTATGAATGGAATCGTTCGTAGTTATATTACTGCAACTGGCTTGTTTTGCTTTGCACAATGTTCTAGAAGTTCATTCATACTGTAGCATGCAATAGGACTCCTTTCTTTTTCAAGGCTGCACAATATTCCATCATATGTAGATACTGCATTTTCTTTATCCATTCATCTGTTGATTTGGGTTGCTTCTACCCCTTGCCTGTTGTGAATAATGCTAAGATGAACGTGGGTGTGTAGATATCTCTTTGAAATCCTGCTTTGCATATGTTTGGATCTATATTTAGGAGTGGGATTGCTGGAGCAAATGCTAATTTAATTTTAATTTTTGAGGAACCTTCATGCTATTTCCCAGAATGGCTGCACCATTTTACATTCCTACCAGCAGCATACAGGTTTTCCAATTTTTCTGCACTCTTGTCAACTCTCGGTATTTTGTGTTCCTTTGATAGTGATCATCCTAATGGGTGTGAGGTGATATTTCATTGTTTTTTTTTTTTTTAATTCTTTTTTAAAGAGAGAGAGTGGGGTGGTGGGGAGGGACAGAGGGAGAGGGAGAGAGAGAATCTCAAGCAGGCTCCATGCTGGGTGTGATGTGGGGCTTGATCTCATGACCCTGAAATCATGACCTGAGCCAAAATCAAGAGTTGGACCCTTAACCGACTGAGCTACCCAGACGCCCCTCTCATTGTGGTTTTGATTTGTAGTTCTCTTATGATTAGTGATGCTGAACATCTTTTCATATGTGTGTTGGCCATTCTTAGATCTTCTTTGGAGAGTTGTCTATTCAAGTCCTTTGCCCATTTGTAATTGGGTTAGTTGTTGTTATTGTGTTTTGTAGTTGAGTTGTAGAAGTTCCTTGTATATTCTAGATATTAACCCCATTGGATATATGATTTGCAAATATTTTCTTTCATTCCATAGATTGCCTTTTTACTCTGTTGATTGTTTTCTTTGGTGTGCAGAAGTTTTTAAGTTTGGTGTAGTCCCACTTGTCTCTTTTCACTTTTGTTGCCTGTACTTTTGGTGTCACGTCCAAGAAATCATTGCCAAATCCAGTGTCTTAAAGCTTCTTCCCCCCAAAGTTTTCTTTTTGTTTTATAGTTTTAGGTCTTATGTTTATATCTTTAATCTCTTTTGAATTAATTTTTGTATATAGCCTAAGCTAAGGGTCCAACTTCATTCATTTGCATGGTATATCCAGTTTTCTGAGCACTGTTTGTTGAAGAGACTGCCCTTTCCCATCATGTAGTCTGGGCACCCTTGTTGAAAATTATTTGGCCATACATGCAAGCGTTTATTTCTGGGATCTTTGTTCTGTTCCACTGGTATATATGTCTGTCTTTATGCCTGTACCATTTCATCTTTTTTTTTTTTTTTTTTTTAAGATTTATGTATTTAAGAGAAAGCGAGCAGGGGGAGAGGCAGAGAGAGAGGGAGACAAGTGGACTCCCTGCTGAGTGGGGAGCCCAACATGGGGCTCCATTCCAGGACTGTGAGATCATGACCTGAGCTGAAATTAAGAGTCAGACGCTCAACCGACTGAGCCACCCAGGCACCCCTGTACTATTTAATCCTAATTATTGTGGCTTTATAGTATGTTTTGAAATCAGGAAGTGTGAGGCCTCAAATTTAGTTCTTCTTTTCGAAGACTGCTTTGGCTATTCAGGGTCCCTTGATATTTCTTATGAATTTTAGGATGGTTCTATTTCTGAAAAAACAACAAAAAAAATCTCTATTGGGATTTTGATAGGGATTGCATTGAATCTATAGATTGCTTTGGGTAGTATGGACATTTAGTAAACAGTTTCTAATTTATTTAGTATTCCTCATTTGTAAAATTTTACCATAAATATGGTATAGTAGGAAGAGTCTTAGACTTTGAGACAGAAAAGTTGGATTTAATTATTTTGCTTGGTGACCTCATGCAAATGACTCGATATCTTTGAGCCATTATTTTGTCACCTTTGTGGCAATAATAATCCTTTGTGTCTCCTAGAATTATTAAAAGGAGTGAATGAGTTAATGACAAGAGAGAGCTCAGGAATACTAATGATGATAATTATAAAATTATGATCAATACGAGTCGGTCACTTAACTGACAAAGCCATCATGTGCCCCAGATGTAGACTTTTTAAAAAGTAGAATTTCTTTTTTTTTTTTTCTTTTTTTCTTATTATTTTGTTTATCCCACCACCTAGAGATCGAGCACCTATCATTACCAACATTATAGGATGTATTCCTTCCGGGTTTTTTTTTAATGCATATTGCTTACACAGCTGATTCCAAACTGTACGTATAATTTTGCCTCCTACCTTTTATACTTAAAAACATATTGCAGTCATTTTCCTGTCTTTGACTCTCCATAAAGTCATATTAATGGGTGTATAATATTTTATCATTTGGATTTATGCTATTTGATTTAACCTATTTCCTAATGTGGGACTTTTAATATTATTCAATATTAACATTGATACCAGGATCTTGTTGCTTCCACTGTGGAACTATTGACCCAGACCCAACTTTTCTTTGTTAGGAGAATGAGCTGACTCCCTTGGTCTCCAAGCTATGGTTCCTATGGGAATTTTTAATTAACGTCTACATCCACATCTACATCTACATCCAAGGAGGATATAAAGGTCTCTCTGAGATCCAGTGGGGGTCTTCACGGACTCTCCAAATTACCTACAACTGTGTTGGCCCCTCCAGTTTTTTTTTGTGGTGTCCCCATTTCCTCTTTCTAAAACCATCACCGGCCTGTCGTTACAGCAACATCTTAACAAATGAGAATCCGCCTCTGAGTCAATAGTAATTATAGGAATTTATCGCAATTGCCAATCAAGGTGTTCTGAAGAGACTCATCTTTCTTGTTAAATTAGCTTTCACTGCACGGAAACAGTGAGTTATCTTTAGGAAATCAATTGCAGAGAAATTACAGCTTTCATGGAATGATATAACCTTGCCAACCGGCTTGTACATAATTCCTCTACCAAGAAATTCAGCTGGGCTCATATGACTTATTTTGGGGGAATCATATTTCAATGCAGGAAATGTGGAGAAGTCAGCTTCTAAAGGCCCAGCAAGGAGGTAGAGGCAAAGACCTTAAGAACATCCCAAGACACCTATAGCCAATTAAACCATCACCCCAGAAGGGGTCAGTAGGCTGGGGCTTGCCTTCTCAAAAGGCTTTGATCCAGTGGACCTAGGGAGAGCAGGGGGAGCAGTCAGTCACTGGTGGTAGATTTTACTGGGTACTTTTACATACCTACATGAGAGGAAATTTTAGTTGGAGGATACTTTGGATTATTACTGAGCTCTTTTTTTTTTTTTTTATTACTGAGCTCTTTAAAGAAGCAGGAACCTAGAAGGTTTTTCTGAAAAACCTTGGTGATACGGAATAATCAGGGATCACTTCCTGCAGCAGAGAAAGTCCATTTCAGCCTTTGATGTCTGCTGCAGGTTTTCACATCAAATGTATGGCTCATTGATGTTATAACAAGATGGAAATTAATATGCAATTAACCCAGAATTACTAGGGAATTATCATGTGTTTTTAAAATGAACTTGACTAAGTAATTTTTGAATTTTTTAAAAAGCTTTTATTTATTTATTAGAGAGAGAGAGAATGAGCTGTGGGGAGGGGCAGAGGGAGAGAGAGAGAGAGAGTGAGAGATGCAGACACCCTGCTGGGCAGGAAGCCTGAGGCGGGGCTCGATCCCAGGACTAGAGATCATGGCCTGAGCTGAAGGCAGACACTTAACTGACTGAGCCACCCAGGCACCCTTAGCAATTTTTGTATTTATTGGCTGTGCCCAGTGCATGTTTTCCTCCTGGAGCATTGGTGAGTGTGCTATGTGATACCAACAGTCACGAAAATCAGACAAAATCTAAAACTCTCGCATTAACATGACCCACACAGGCATAGCAGGTGTAGACAGTATATAGGTCTTGTGGGGTTATTCGTTGAAGGCACAAGGACCTCTTTTAGGTTATGTGCAGGTACTATGTTAAACCCTTCTTCCATAGGTTGTCTCATTTAATCCTTGTCTTAACACTGTGGGGTCAGCCTATGATTGTTCCCGTTTTACAGATCAGGAAACTGAAGCACTTACCTAATGTCACAAAGCTTAAAATGGCAGAGGAGGGATTTGAACCCAGCCAGTGGATTCTTAAATCCACCTTCAATGGCTCCTTTCTTGCTATATTTTCACTACCAATCATGCATGAAATCGCAACACCTTCATTATCACAGTTTGCGGGGGATTGCCTCTCTTGAGAATATCAGAGACAATTTCTCTCCACCGAAGCTCGGTCTCTCTTTGGTAGATGGATAAATGCAAGTCTTGGGGAGGAGCAGATTGCAAAGGCTCATCTCTATTCCTTTTTTTTCTATTCCTATTTTTGCCACAAACACATGTGTGATTTTGAATAAGTCACTTAACATTTCTAGCCTTGGTTCCTTCATTTTCTCTCTCTGAAACAAACAAACAAACAAACAAAACTGCATCAATGAAGTCTATGACTTCTTCTAGAAACTGGATTTTTACCTCTATGCAATTAATCACGTTAGGCGCATCCCAAAATTATCACGTAGTTTCAGGGCTCTATAACATGGTCCTAAAATTGTGAATTCAGACAGAGAGCCTGGTTAGAACCCATGACATTATTCTCAAAGGGTCACTAGGGATGGAGGAAGGTGCTTAGGCGAGGTGAAGATGAAGCTCTGAGAGAGGGTGGCCAGTGAAGAAGGACCGGAAAGGGATAGTCAGGGAGAAAGAAGTGTAGGGGCTGGCATTCATCAGAGCTCAAACCTAGTGGAAACTGAGAAACTACTGAATATCTTGCAAAGGGAAGAACCCTTGACTGGGGGATCTAAAAGGAAAACCTGGCTAAATGGAGCCTGGGGTTGTTTGTTGTTGCCTAAAGAACTTTGTAAGAGAATAAGATGAAATGCTTGGCTTTTCTTCCTGGGCAGTGGCAAATGCACAGTTTTTAGGCCAATTTCTGTGCTTTTCAGGACACACAGGCACGTGCAGGAGGGTTTTCTCCTTTTGCTCCGGTTGGGACCCCTGGCTAGTACCAACCCTTGTCTGTCTGTCCAACTGCTCCCTGGCGGTGTGGCTTGGGTGCAGCTCTTGTGTTTGTGAGGAAGGCATGCCTTCTTCCAGCCCACTGTCCCCAGGCCGGGCCGTGACTGGGGGGTGAGTGTCAGCTCCCCTCTCCTGCTTGGCCGGGCACCTGCCGGCGTCCACCTCCTGTACAACCTCGGGAACTGAGGCCGCGATCCTGGAAGAATTGAGCACTCCAGCTCGAGGGAGCAGTCCGTGGAGCTACAGGGTTAATTTTTCCCTCTCCATGAGCGTGGCCTTATCCCTGCAGAGTGAAATTGAGATGTCTCTCTGATTCCCTTTCTCCTGTTTATAGGCTACGGCTTCTGATGTATGTCAAGGGTGCTAATACTTGTTGGTTCTACAGGTTGATGGACTGGAGAGATAGTGCATGGGCATAAAATCAACCTGCCATTCCTAGTTTCTCTGCTTGATCTAGTTATGAGCTGGAGCCGCCGGAATGGTTTATGGCTTGCTCCTGCGGGGACAGGCAGCTCTGCTCTGAGAAACACCGCCCTTGCGCTAATTCCGCCTTTGTCTGAGCAAATCCAAAGCCGCCCGCAAGCATCTGGGGTCAGTCCCTTTTCTTTCAGAATGGGAAGGGCGAGAGCCTTGGAAGCTGTGGCCTTTGAATCAGAGCCCAAGGCCAAACACAATTTGATGGCTCTTCCCGAGCCCTCAGTGTCCCCTGGAGCCCCGAGTCACAAATCTATAGAAGGCAGCCGCTCTTTACCCTGAAAGGGCCTTCGAGCATCTTCCAGTTGTTCTCTGCAAGCTTCTGTCATTGCTAGAGTCAAATGCTACCCTCTAAGCCCCCAGGGCTTAAAAGTACAGGGCCCCGAGCTTCTTGGAAGCTGGTGGGGTCAAGGATTGGGGGCGCGTAGTCTGCCAAGAAGCCGCTTAAAAAGGGAATATAATACTTTTTCTCTTGTTCTTATTTGTTTTTCCCCCCAACAATAAAACAAAATAAAATTAAAAGAACTGGCAGACGTGACCCCCCCTAGCCCCCTCATCTCTGCAGAGTACCATTTCACATTTGCGTATGGACTCCTAGCTCTTATTCTTGGATCTGTATATTTACACTGTTATCAATCAGTGTGGCCGTTGATAGTATAGTAGGTGAAGGAAGCCGAATTCTAAATGCTTTCTCATATCTCTTCTTTCTCTCTTCCTGTTTCTCAATTTTAATGGCTGGGTAATATTCATACCTTAAAATAACATAGTTTCAAAGCCTTGCTCTTTAACCGTTGGTTCTTCTCTGTCTTTACAAATATCTCAACTTCGTCTTGCATGGACAGGGAGGGTTTATCACGTTGAGACTTTAGAAAACAGCCTGGGCAGGTCAGTCCTGATATCATGTAAACATTAAGGTCCTGCCTGCCATGATTATACTTCCCATCACTTGTGATCAGTGGACTTAGAGCAGAGAATCCTTCCGTAGTTTAGAAGGCCATTTCAGACATGTTCTCTCATGAGATCCTCACGTGGGCATACAGTAGATCTTTTCTCACTCTTATAGATGAGGAGAGAAAACCACACAAAAGTGGCGACTCCAGTACTTAAAGTCAGATTTCTGACTCACAGTCCAGCGAACTCCTACTCACCCTTCAGAGCCCAATTCACACATCATGACTTCTCAGTAACTTTTATCAGTGCCCTCCTAAATCCCATTCTTGTAGAATGAAAATTTTCCTTCATTGCTTTTTTTTTTTTATTGCGATAAAATAAATAGGACATAAAAGCGACCATCTTAACCATTTTTAAGTAAGTTCAGTGGCATTAAGTAAATTCATACTGTTGTGTAAATCACCACTAACTCTCTTTAGAACTTGTTCATCATCTCATATAGAACCTCTGCATCTAGTAAATAGTAAACTCCTCCCCCCCCTTCAACCCTTGGTAAGCCTCATCATTCTTTCTCTCTTTATGAATTTGCCTATCCCGGGTACTTCATATAAGTGGATTCATATAATTTTTGTCCTTCTTGTGTCTGACTTGTTTTACTTAGCATTATGTCATGGTTCAACTATGTTATGGCATGTATCAGAGTCTCCTTCCTTTTTTTTTTTTTTTTTTTTAAAGATTTTATTTATTTATTTGACAGAAAGAGAGATCACAAGTAGGCAGAGAGGCAGGCAGAGAGAGAAGGGGAAGCAGGCTCCCTGCTGAGCACAGAGCCCGATGCGGGGCTTGATCCCAGGACCCTGAGATCATGACCTGAGCCGAAGGCAGAGGCTTTAACCCACTGAGCCACCCAGGCACCCCCAGAGTCTCCTTCCTTTTTAAGGCTGAATAATATTCCGGTGTGTGTGTGTGTGTGTGTGTGTGTGTGTGCGCGCGCGCGCACACGCGCGCGCGTGCATGTACATCACATTGTGTTCATCCATTCATTGATGGAGACTTGGTTCCTTTCCTCTCTTGACTCTTATGAATAATGCTGCTGTGAACATTGGTGTACAATATTTCTTTGAGTCACTACTTTCAATATGGTCAATCTATGTTGAATTTTTTTTAGAGAGAGAGAGTGTGTGAGTGGGGGTGGAGAGGCAGCAGAGGGAGAGGGAGAGAGAGAATCTTAAGCAGGCTCCAAGCTCAGTGTGGAGCCCGACATAGGGCTCGATCTCATGACCCTGAGATCATAACCTGAGTCAAAATCAAGAGTCAGTTGCTTAACAGACTGATCTGCCCAGGTGCCCCTATGTTGAACTTCTTGAGGGGCCACTGAACTGCTTTCCATAGCGGCTGCACTGTTCACATTGCCACTGGCCATGCATGAGAGTTTCTATTTCTCACCAACAGTTGTTTTATTTTATTTTTTTATTTTTAATTTAATTTTTATTTTTAAACATTTTTTATTAACATATAATGTATTATTTAAAAATATGGAATGCTTCACGAATTTGCGTGTCATCCTTGTGCAGGGCCATGCTAATCTTCTCTGTATCGTTCCAATTTTAGTATATGTGCTACTGAAGCAAGCACTTAATTTTATTTTATTTTTTTATTAATTTTATTTTTTTAAAGATTTTATTTATTTGTTTGAGAGAGAGAGACAGAGAAAGCACAAGCAGAGGGGAGAGGCAGAGGGAGAAGCAGAATCTCCGTTGAATGGGGGACCCCCCCTGATGTGGGGCTTGATCCCAGGACCCCAAGATCATGACCTGCGCCAAAGGCAGATGCTTAACTGACCGAGCTACACAGGTGACCCACCAACAGTTGTTTTAGATAAGAACCATCCTAATGGGTGTGGAGTAGTTAGCTTCATTGCATTTTTTAAAAGATTTCTTTATTTATTTTAGAGAGAGAAAGAGAGAGTGGGAGGAGGGGGAGAGGGAGAGAGAACATCTCAAGCAGACTCCCCACTGAGTGTGGAGCCCCACACGGGGCGTGATCCCACAACCCTGAGATCATGACCTCAGCCAAAATCAAGAGTCAGACGCTCAACCACCTGGGCCACCCAGGCCCCCCTTCCCTGCCTTTAAACATCTATTAAACAAGGCTCTACTGCCCCTTCTACGCCCCGTACCATCTCGTGTGGTTTATGTGCCTGAGTCTTGCGACAGACCATGAGGTATTTGAAGATAAGGACCATGTACCCCCAGTCCCTAGCACAGTGCCTGGAAGGGCACAGGCGCTCGGGCAGTGTTTGCTGAGTTCAATTCTGCCAGCTCACTACTTCCTTATTTTGCTTTACTCACTGACTGCCATTTCTTTTTCAAAAGTGCCCTTTTGTTGGTTTGGCATGTGAGGGAGAGATGAAGATAAAAAGAGTATTTGTCCCCTGAGGAGTCTGTATGGAGTAATGAACCATGCTGGGCATCATTTGGCCTTTCCATTTCATCACAGCTACCAAGAACCTCCCAACTTAACAGCACCTTCCCTGGTATTTATCTAGGGGAATGCTTGAGAGTACATCTTGTATGATAGACAAGGGGTTGGTGCTAAGGATTCCAAATTGACCATGACACAGGGCCTGCACGCATGAGGTTCCTGGCTTATTGGAGGAAATACATATAAACAGAGTGATAAGGCAGTATGAGGAAGGCATTGTATTCTTTACTCTGACAAGACTGGGGCAGCTGGGGCTGAGGGTGTGGGAGAGTGGGGGTGCTCTAACAAAGGAGGTAATATTTGATTTGTCTACTGAAGTGTGTAGGGAGAGAAGGGAAGGAGGGCGTGATCCCAGAGACGAGTACCAGCCTGGGCAAAGTCAGGGAGGGAGGTGAGAATGAGCATCTCGGAGGAATGAAAGATGGGGCCACACTGGAAGCCACAGGGAACTCACTGAAGGATGTTAAACAGGAGAGGGAGGGGTAGGTTGGAGGGGCTGAGGCAGGAGGCAGGGAGACCCACGGGGGAGGTCCTGTCATACATAATCCTGGAGAGAGAAGAGGGGGCCTGAGGCGAGTTGTTGGCAGTGGGGAGGAGAGGCAGGGAGAGGTGCTACCGGTGTTGCTGGGTTAGAATGACAAGATGCGGCCAGTTGGATGTAGAGGGTGAGAAGGAGGAAAGTTAACTAGATGACTCCAAAATTTCTACGTAGAACGATTTGTCCCTCTTTTCAGTATTTTAAGAGTATTCTATACTGAACAGTGTAGGATGAGTCTTTTACTAGACTTTGGGCTCTGGCTCAAAATATCAAAAGTACTTGTACTTTTTATAAATGAATGAATGAATAAATAAATAAATCCTCTTCAGAGGATAATGTTTATATGACCCATCATCAATGTCCTATCACCATATATCAATAACAGTTTTTAGGGCTTATTTACTGTGTGCCAGCTGCCTTACACGTATTCGTCCTCAAATTCTCACATGGTAGCTGTTACTATTCCCATGTAGTAGATAGATATGCTTGTTATGTCACAGACAGGGTTCAGAGATGTACTAATATTTTCTCTAAATCGAATCAATCTGATTTCATGTACCCCTGTCCCATTGGAGTGGCAGGAGACTGTCCAGCCCCTCCCTTGGGCCAGTACAAAGATCATAAGGGTCTTATCTCAACTGGAAACTTTGGAGAAAGCCCTAAGGTTTCCTGCCCATGCTGATCACAGCTCATTTGCTCACTGCTCAAGGCCACATGGGATTTTAAAAGCATCTTTGTCAACGGTGAGCTCAGAGGTGCTTAGGGTCTGCCTTTATGCCAGATTATCCAGCCATCCTATTTTATGTTCTGCATTTCCTTAGGGATCCTGCCAGGTTAGGTTTTGGAAAATGGAAACCAAGGAATAAAGCTGTCTTCAGTGATCATAAACTCCCCCCGAGATGAGGAGGGCTTGATTACCTTCTTAGAATGGGAAGGTAAGGGGCACCTGGGTGGCTCAGTCATTAAGTGTCTGCCTTCAGCTCAGGTCACAATCCCAGGATCCTAGGATCGAGCCCTGTATCAGGCTCCCTGCTGAGCAGGAAGCCTGCTTCTCCCTCTCCCACTCCCCCTGCTTGTGTTGCCTCTCTCACTGTCTCTCTCTCTCTCTGTCAAACAAACAAACAAACAAATAAATAAATAAAATCTTACAAAAAAAAAAAAGAATGGGAAGGTAAAAATGCAAAAATGACCAAAAAAACCCCACAAAATAGTAACTCAACAAGGTATCCCGCCACACCTGTTTTAGAGTTAAAAATATGTTACTTAGGGAATTTGCGAACGTCACTGTGGTAGGCAGAATATTGACTCTCTAAGGATACCCGTGCCCTAAACCCTGGGTGCTGTGAGGAGGTTACTTTACATGGCGCAAGAGAGTTTGTAGTGTGTTGAAAGGGAGGATGATTCCGGATTACCTGAGTGGTCCCAATCTCATCACATGAGTCCGTAAAGTGGAAGAGCAAAGCAGAAGCTGAGTCAGGTATGAGTGAGGACTTGACTCCATCTTGCTCGCTCTGAATTTGGGGAAAGGGAACGAAGAGTTAAGAAATGTGCTGGCCTATAGGAACTGTAAATAGGCCTTAGCCACAGCCAACAAG
Source organism: Potos flavus (assembly GCA_028534135.1). Lineage (NCBI taxonomy): Eukaryota > Metazoa > Chordata > Mammalia > Carnivora > Procyonidae > Potos > Potos flavus. The sequence goes on from CM052899.1 coordinate 25,967,149, forward strand.
AAAACAGGGATCTTCATCCCATAACCACAGGGAACTGAAATCCACCAGCAACTGGAATGAGCAAGGAAAATGATCCTCCCCTACAACTTCGGGAAAGGAACACAGCCTTGCCAACACCTTTGTTTTAACCCAGGGAGTCTGGAGGTATGACCTACAGTACTGTAAGATAATACATTTGTGTTGTTTACACTGCTAAGTTTGTGATAATTTGTTACGACAGCAATAGAAAGCTAACATAGTCATAAACCTAGTAAAAGCCGAGATCATACCTGAGGTCATATTTGAAAGCCCACGTTCTCTCCATTATGTTTCATCATCTTAAAATGTTCCCCGGTCCAGTGTGATACTACACAAAGTTAAATTAGAAAATAGAAGATGTGGATTTTTTTTCTTTTGGAGATAACCTTATTATTGTAAAAACAATAGATCTTATTCAAAGAGAGACAAATAATACATACAAATACACAGAAAAAATAAAAGCTCCTATAAATTCCATAACCTAAAAATCAGCACTAACATCATTTCCACAGACATCCTTCCAGAAAATTTGCTTTGCATGTATATATGATAAATATTTATATCTTTTTATATGTTTCTGTAATTGCTTTTTTGACTGGACAATTTTTCATAGACATCTTTGTGTCAGTAAATATAGATCAACACTATCATTTTAGGTGACTGAGTAATATTCTATTATATGTATGTTTCATAATTTACTTAAGCAATTCTTATAAATGGACACTTCTGTTGTTTACAATATTTTAGCTCTTCAAAACAATACTGTGATTAATGACTTTTTATCTTATCTTACTCATTTAAATATCCCATAAAGGTAATTCCTGAGAGTAGAGATTTTCAACGAGTATGCATAAATTACATTTTTATATATTTTGAGAAAACCGCCCTCCAGGAGACACCTGGGTGGCTGAGTTGGTTAAGCATCTGCCCATTGGCTCAGGTCATGATCCCAGGGTCCCGGGGTGAGTCCTACATCGGGCTCCTTGCTAAGCGGGGAGCTTGCTTCTCCCTCTGCCAGCCCTTCCCCCTGCTTGTCTGCACGCTCTCTCTGTCAAATAACTAAAATCTTTAAACAAAACAAAACAAAAAACCGCCATCCAGGATGGTTTAATTTTTTAATTTTTTTAAAGATTTTATTTATTTATTTGACAGAGAGAGAGAGATCACAAGTAGGCAGAGAGGCAGGCAGAGAGAGGGGGGAAGCAGGCTCCCTGCTGAGCAGAGAGCCTGATGCGGGGCTCGATCCCAGGACCCTGAGATCATGACCTGAGCTGAAGGCAGAGGCTTTAACCCACTGAGCCACCCAG
>CM052899.1:25968973-25980925 GCA_028534135.1 Potos flavus
CCCCCGCGGTCTATCTTCCCGTCGCTTTGGATTCACTTTTCTGCACGTCCTACCTTCCGGAAAGTGGTCGATTTTCTGTTCCTAGAGGTGCTGTTTGTCTTCTCTTCTATCTCCTGCTAAGTTTGTAGTTGTTTAGAGTCGTTTGATAACTATCTAGCTGAACTTCTGGGTTCAGACGCTATCTCCGCCTCCTATTCCTCTGCCATCTTGCTCCTCTCCCAACCCAGCAGATTCTTGCAGTGCACTCCCGTGCTGCTTCTCCCAGAGGAGGAAGGAGGGGGTCTCCCCTGGATCTGCCACTTGAGGGGTCCCTGCTTGAAGAGTAGTGGCCCGACTGTGCCTCAGATCCCGGTTTAAGTTAACCTTGAACTGAGAGACCACTCCTTGGCTCCGTCTCTGCAGCTGGCTTCCCTGCTCTGATACCTGGGAGCTCTGCCACACTCATTCACCCCTGGTCTTTCTGTGACCCTGCAGGTCCTGAGACCACACTGTCCCCATGAGACCTCCACCCTCCCTTAGCCCCTGGAGCAACGTCCCTCAGTGGAGCAGAGTTCCAAAAGTCCCGATGTTGTGCTCTGCTGCTCTACTGTTTGCCGGAAGACGGCCCTTCCCCCCGCGGTCTATCTGTTACCTAGGGTTCACTTCTCCACATGTCCTACCTTCCAGAAAGCGGTTGCTTTTCTGTTCCTAGAATTGCTGCTCTTCTCTCTGATCTCTTGTTGAATTTGTAGGTGTTCAGAATGGTTTGATAACTATCTAGCTGAACTCATGGGACCCGATGATATTTAGGTCTCCTACTCCTCTACCATCTTGCTCCTCCCCCTATATTTTTAAATCTTTATTGGTCACTTGTATTTCTCCCTTTGTGGGCTGCCTGTGAGAAATTTATATGGCATCCTGTTAAAGTGTAGACTTTCAACAGACAGACCTGGTTCTGAATCAGTCTTTGGTCATCTGCTAATAGTGAAATCTTAAGGAAGTTACTTAAATACTCCAAGCCTCAGTTTTCCCACCTGTCAAATGGGTATAACATTATTCACCTCTGAGTTTCTGAGTGAGTTAAAGGAGATAATTTAGCTAAAGCTCTTTGCGTGTGTCATGTAGTAAAGTGTTTCCTAACTCTCAGTTATTATTATTGACATGTCTTGCTTATTCATTTTGGTTTCCAAGAACTCACAAGCTTTTTAATTATTCAGGCTACTTATCCTTTGACATATATGTTGCAAAATGGTTTGTGTGGGTCTATTTTAAAAGGAGGGAAATGGAGAAGAAAACACACCTGTACAGTCATGTACCTGGCAGGGTATGTGGGAGGAGGCGGGCGGCAGGGTGTGCAGGAGGAGGTGGGCAAGGATGCACCATCATCACTTAGCCCTTCTCCAAACAACCTGTTGGTTTTGCTCAACCCTGTCTTAAGACCCTTTCATTCGCATGATAATAGTAGCTTTAAATTCTTGGTGTTTAAGGGAGAGGAGTTCTGCCCTTAATATCTCTGTCTTGATCTTATGAGGCCGTGCTGGCTTTCTGGTTGAACTTTCCATCTCTAACTGGTGTGCATCCCCCTCTGAGGCTCCCATTGCTACCCTGAGTCCTTCTCTCCTTCCAGTGGGGCTGGGGCCAGCATGGGAGAGAAGCCAGTGCCCTGCCCCCTTCCCTTGCCGAGAGTTTTCCTGAGTCATCAGTTTTCTTCCTCTTCACTGATTGACTCTGGGGCCCAGCCACAGCGGCTGACAAAGGAGTGACTTGTTGATTCATGTTAACAACTATTAATAGGGCTCATTATTTCCCGGGAAACCGATAGGATGACGCTTCTGCTCGTCTTCTGTTTTCAGGGCACAATTGATTCCTCCTTACCACATTAAGTGGCAGCCGTTTAAATCATATTGATGTCTGCAGTTCAAAGTGATATCTCTGATGTCTTGTGTGTCAAATTAAATATGGAAGCTGGAATCTGGAGCATGCCATTTGCCTCTTTTCAGGCTCGGGGTGGAGCTCATTGCATGGAGTGCATTTTTTATTTTGAGGCATAAATATGTGCATGTAGCCTATTTGTGTGGAGTTTCCACAGATCTGTGTCTTTGTATCTGACTTCTGTCTGGCTGTACAATTTTTTTTTTTTTTTTAAATCAGTTACTGAAAGTCTAAATTTCCCTCTCTTTCTTTACCATTGATTTTTATTACATACCCCCAGTGCCTCAGTGGAATTAATCAAGAGCATTTTACAAGGTCTGGTAGTCTGGTCTCTTTCAGAAGGATGTTGAACTTGTTTTAAGTCTGTGTGTAGTGAGTGGTTGGAGTGGACAGTCAAGTGATGAGAATAGGAAATTAAGATGGGGTTGGAAGGAGAAAACATAAGACTGAAGATTAGTTATCTCCAAAAAGACATAAAAAGAGCAGGGGCTAAGATGAAAGTCACCCAGTAGATGGGACCCCTGGGTGGCTCAGTTGGTTAAGTGGCTGCCTTCGGCTCAGGTCATGATCCCAGGGTCCTGGGAATGAGTCTTGAGATGGGTTCCTTGCTCAGTAGGGAGCCTGCTTCTCTGTCTGCCTGCTTCTGTCTCTGACTGCTGCTCCCCCTGCTTGTACTCTCTCTCTGACAAATAAATAAATAAGAATCTTAAAAAAAGAGAAAAAAGAAAATCACCCAGTGGATAGCAGTGTAGCCTGGAATAGTGGACACTGGACTAGTGGTTTGCCGGTTTCTCTCTCTTTCCTTCCTTCCTTCCTCCCTCCCTCTCTCTTTCTTTCTTTCTTTCTCTCTCTCTCTCTCTTTCTTTCTTTCATCAAAAACAAAACAAAAACAAATGAAACCATTGTCCTTTTGTTTATTGTGGCCAGCACGAGGGGGCATTGCTGATCCACCTTTTTTTCTCCTCGGATGTGGTATTTCCTCAGGTTTCCATCTGGAGTCTGAGCCACGTGACCTGGTCCAAAAGGTGGTGTGGATGGCAGTGGTCTGGTCCTGGGGTGAACACGTCTTTCTGTGTGTCTGCTGGGGGACACTCCCTCTCTGGGCAGTGTGTGTGTGTCTGTGTGGATGCGTTTCCAAATATGCATGGCTTGGCCAGGAGTAACCGATTTGCCAAGTGCAGCCTAAAGCCACCGCAGGAGGGAACACGTTACTAAGGACGGATCCTTAACGGCTTCACCAAGTGGACTGGGCTCCTGTAAAAAACTGCAAAGAGGAGCTTGTGAGGTGATTTCTTCCCTTGCATCCCCGAAGTGAGTTGGCAGCCCGGGCTTCTGTGAGTGGTTAAATCAATCTGATTGATTGATTTAACATTACAGCCTCCGAAAAATGTGGAGCTGCTGTAATTGTTGCTGGAGGTGGCTGTCAGCTTCACGCCGAGTAAGTGACTCGTACCCGAGAGACCCCTAGAGGGGCTCCTGCTGGCTCAGAGTGAGAGGGCTCCCTGCTTGCTTCCCTGGTCCTGCTGGTGCTTGGCAGACCCTTCGGTGACCAGATAGTTTAAGGTCTCTGGAAGTTAATGCACAGGCCCCCACCCATGCACACACGCCCATGTGCATGTATGTGTTACACACACATCTTATCTACTGGGGGTCTCGCAGGCAAGGCTAGGGAGAATGAGGCTGTTGTTTGCTCTCTATTTCTTGGATCAGAGTCACAGAATAGAGGGAAGGACATTCCACACAGAGGGAAGGACATGCGGGCAAGCATCAATGTGTTTACCCCCAGATGAACTTATTTCCTCCTTTTGGGATGAGTGGGACCAGAAGAGTAAAGGAAGCTGCTTTGACTTCTGGCTGTGACCCTACTATTACCCCAGGATGTCACTCTAGCGTGATGTGAATCCAAGGCCACTGACCCTTAAGTTCCCTTAATGGGAGGCTGATATTTCATAACTCTGTCTCTTGGCTTAGGGTGTTGTCTACTTTAAAATACCCCTAGTATTTTCAGCTTTTTCTCTTTTAATCACTTATCTCCTACTGCAGATTGGTTTATTAGATAGATCTCCTGTGAACATGTTTGGAGGTTGGCAACAAGTGGGGGCGGTGGGCGCAAGACTCTTTAGGAGATAACTGGCATTGCTCTCTAGGGGGATTAATGAGACAATTCACAATCTCATTGAATGTGACTCCTGGGGACTTTGCTGTCCTCTTGGTGTGATAGTAGAGGTGGTTGGATTGGGCATGCTATGGGAGAATGCTCATATGGAGGGTAACCAAATGCACTAATGTTTCCTTCCATCTGTTTCTTTAGATTTGTTTATTCCATTGCATTGGGGGAAACTGAGGGCTTAGGAAATGCTTCTGAATGATTCCTGCTGCATGTGGTCACGTGGCATTGGCATGGTCAATGTCGTAGATGAATGCTGTGTTCCTTCTCATACCTAGGCCAAGGTACAGGGAAATGTGAGCTACATCTCCTCCTCTTGCCACTTTCCTCCAAACTCCTGATCTCCCCTCAAACCTACGCCAGGGAGGCCTTCCCTAGCTCGGTTGATAGCACCTCTGTCCTTCCAGTAGCTCAGGGCCAAAGCATTGCCCATCCACTCCTTCTGACGATCCTGGTGGTCTACCCTCAGCATACCGTCAGGATCATAGACTCTTCACGCCTCCACTGCTGTCATCCTGGTTCAACTACTGTCAAGGCTTACCTGGCAAATTCAACTGCAAGGGCCTCCCGGAAGCTTACTTGCTTCTACCTTTGTCCCCATAGATTTGAGTCTTAGAACAATGGCCAGGGTGATCCATCTACAACATAATCCAGACCATGCCACTCCTTTGGCTCATAACCTGGCAATAGTTTCCTATTTCAGGAGAGAAACCAACATCCTTATGGTAGCCCCAAGGCCCTATGTCGTTGGACCCTTAAAATCTCTCACCTCCTTTCCTCTGTTCTTCTCCCTGCTTACTCAGTTCCAGCCATCCTGGTCTTATTATTCCTGGAATAGCCTGGAACACTGCCACCCTGGGCCTTTGCTTGAGATGCCTGGAAAGCTCCTCCCGGTTGAGACCTGCTTGGCTCACAATTCCTTCAAATTTTCTTCTCAATGAGTGTTTTCCTGGCTATCCTATTTAAAATGCGATCTCCCACTCTTTATTCCCCCATTATGCTTTATTTTTTCTTCTTTCTAGAATGTATTACCCTTTAATATACTATATAAAGTTAGTTATTATGCTTATTTATTTTATTTTATTTTATTTTTTAAAGATTTTATTTATTTATTTGTCAGATCGAAAGAGAGGGAGAGCACACACAAGCAAAGGGAGCAGCAGGCAGAGGGGAGAAGCAGGCTCCCCACCGAGCAGGGAGCCCGACATGGGATTTGATCTCATGACCCTGGGACCATGACCCGAGCTGAAGGCAGACGCTTAACCGACTGAGCCACCCAGGCGTCCCTATGCTTATTAATTTACTTGTTTTTTGTCTGTCCCTTTCACCAGAACATAAATTCGTGAATTCCTGAGCACCTGGGTGCCTTAGTCGGTTCAGCATCTGTCTTTTCAGCTCAGGTCATGATCCCAGAGTCCTGGGATCAAGCCCCGAATCTGGCTCCTTGCTCAGTAGGGAGCCTGCTTCTCCCTTCCCCTCTGCCTGCTACTCCCCCCTGCTTGTGCTCTCTCTGTGTCAAATAAATAAATAAAATCTTAAAAAAAAAAACAAATTTGTGAATTCCTGTTTTGGCCAGAACAATGGCCAGCCCACTGTAGGGGCTCAGTATCTTTGTTGCTTGTTTTTTGATTGATTTCCTCTCTTAGTTTGGTGGCTTGCCTTAAAAACTCTCCTCTGGCTGCTCATTCTGACCTTGGAAACTAAATCTACCTTCCCAGGTAGTGCCTCAAGCTTCTGGTGATTTTCAGATTTTCTGTCAACCCCCTTTATCAAAACTTACATATTCTGTGTTCTGTTCTCTTAGGACGTTGTTTTAAGTCGATAATATAACTCATTAATTAATGCTAAGATGTTATTCATTTTTTTTCCCTTTGAGGTATTTACAACACTATATAGTTTGGTCTTAAATGCCAAACGTGGTGCTCCCAGGAGTCACTACTTGGGTATCAAGCAGGTCAGTGGGGTAGACATTTTTCAGTGGTAGGAGAAGATGTTTGTATCCCCAATCAGGTTATGATATAGGTAGTGCTGACTAGGCTAGCCCTGTCTACTTCACAGAAGCCATCTAGAATCCTAGCCCCAGTCTGTGCCCCAAATTCTATATATTATTTTCCTCTTATTATTAACTAAACAAACATTGGCCATGTGTCTATCCATATATCTTCATTTTAACCTTTGAAACATTTCTATCTGCAAGATATTATTCTAGGGCACCTGGGTGGCTCTGTCATTAAGCATCTGCTTTCAGCTCAGGTCATGATCCCAGGGTCCTGGGATCGAACTCCATATTGGGCTCCCTGCTTAGCGGGGAGTCTGCTTCTTTCTCTCCTCCTGCTCCTGCTTGTGTGCTCTCTCTCACTCGCTCAAATAAATAAATAAAATCTTAAAAGAAATTAGATATTATTATTCTCATTTTATAGATGATGTCACTGAGGTTCAGAGAAGCCAAGTAACTTGCCAAAGTTTGCACAGCTAGCACGTGACCGAGATCGTGATAGAGTCAGAGTCCGTATCTTTTGAGACCAAGTTTAGTGCTTTTAAAAACAATAATAAGGGCACCTGGGTGGCACAGATGGTTGGGCGTCTGCCTTGGGCTCAGGTCATGATCCCAGGATCCTGGGATTGGGTCCTGAATTGAGCTCCCTGCTCAGCGAGGAGCCTGCTTCTCCCTCTCCCTCTGCTCCTTCCCCTGCTTGTGTTCTTTTGTGCTCTCTGTCAAATAAATAAATAAAATCTTTTAAAATAATAAGCTTTATTATTTTTTTTTTTGAGAAGTTTTAGGTTTACAGCAGAACTGAGCAGAAAATACAGGATTCCCAGACCCCACACACCCACAACCACCTCCACACACAGTGATACATTCATTACAATTGATAGACCTGCATTGACACATTATCATCACCCAAAGTCCATAGTTTAGAGTTCACTCTTGGGCTTGTATGTTCCATGGGCTCGGACAGATGCACCATTACAATATCCTATAGAATAGTTTCACTGCCCTAAATATCCTCTGAGCTCTGCCTAGTCATCGCTCCCTCCCCCCTCTCCGCTGAAAGCCACTGATCTTTTTATTGTCTCCATTGTTTTGCCTTTTTGAGAAAAAAAGAGAATCGTGGAGTTGGAGTTATACAGTCTGTAGCTTTCCCAGATTGGCTTCTTTTGCTTAGTAATATGCATTTAATGCTCTTTTTAATATAGCAGATTCCTCTTGGGTCCAAAAAATTACCCTCTGTTGCCCAGAGTCTAAATGCATTTAAACATGCCTAATTTTGTCACTGTAATGCATTTTTATAATAGGTATTTATAAGATGCCTAATTATAGCTGATTGTGCACATGCAATATGATTTCATTTATTCTGACTTCCCTCCTCCCAGCCCTCCATCTCTTGTGAAAATGGACCCCCTCCTAACCTCATAGCAACAGGACTTGGAGCTCGTGGCTTCCTTGTGACTAATGAGGTGTAAATGGTAAGACAAACAAGATGGGGAAGGAGAAGCCAGAAAGAAGGAGGAGAATGCAGACACGGAGACATGGTGACCTCTGATTATCCAAAGCTGTTTATTGAACACATTTTTGTGCTGAGACCGCCTGCTGTCTCCAGTCTGCATGCTGCTCTACTTCTCCTAATTAAAGCCAGCGGGCTAGGATGGAAGAAGACAATTTCAAGGCAAGGGGGTGGGATAGGGAGCAAAGAATAGCTTTCTGTTCTCTTTTTAGGGAGACTCTGAGCTTGCTCCAGGTGAAGCTGGACTGAAGGACATGCCTGGAAAATTAAAATCCAGGGTAGTTGAAGGTATCGTGAATGTACTATGTTCCATTTCACCCGGGCCTCTGGATGATGCTAAGAAAGGGAGCCTCAAAGAAGGAAAAGTTAGCCTTTGTCAGGCTGATGTTCTCAATCTGCACGAATCTCTCCTTGCCTTAATTATTACTGGAGTCTCAACTGAAGGATACAGCTGTTAAAAATTGATGGCATTTGGGGGCGCCTGGGTGGCTCAGTCGGTTAAGCATCTGACTCTTGCTTTCAGCTCAAGTCATGTTCTCAGGGTCGTGGGATTGAGCCCTGCGTCAGGCTCCCTACTCAGATTCTCTCTCCTTCCCTCTGCCGTTCCCCCCTGCTTTCTCTTTCTCTTTCTCACTCAAAAAGAAAAAAAAAATGATGGCATTTGCCATTCCCCTCCTTTCTTCTGTCACTACACAGGTGATTCTCAAATTTTGGTGAATATCAGCATCACCTAGAGGGTTTATTAAAACACAGATGCCTGGGTCCCACCCTCGAGTCTCTGATTTGGTAGAACCAGTGTGGGGCCCAAGAATATGCATTTCTGATAAGTTCCCCAGTGATACTGAAGCTGAGGGTCTGGGGGACCCCTTTGAGAATCACTGCTCTCAACCAGCTCTTCCCAAACTTTCTCATACACAGGCCTTCGCAGTCATGATTCTTGTATTTTTTCCAGTTTGCATCATCCCACAGCATGTGGAGCTGAAGCGTTACCAGCATGAGAGGTAGTTTCCAGCTCCGGGCCTTCTGAGCTAACACGATCCCACAGTCAGTGGGAAGAGATACTTCTAACCATAAGGCCCTGGCAGAGGGGGTTAAGCTCCTTTTAAACAAAGTTAGGCAAGAAGGAGGTGGGGGTTGAACTTTCTGTCTTTTTAGGAAGGCCACATGGTATCGTGGAAAAAGCATACACGGCTTTAGAGTTTGCCAAGCCTGGGTCTGTTCCATTCTTAGCTCTTCTTTTTTTTTTTTTTTTAAGATTTTATTTATTTATTTGTCAGAGAGTGGGCACAAGCAGGCAGAGAGGCAGGCAGAGGCAGAGGGAGAAGCAGGCTCCCTGCTGAGCAAGGAGCCCGATGCGGGACTCAATCCCAGGACCCTGGGATCATGACCTGAGCCGAAGGCAGTCGCTTCACCAACCGAGCCACCCAGGAGCCCCTCTTAGCTCTTCTCTTGTAGTTGATTGACTTGGAACATGTTATTTAACTTATCTGAACTTCAGTTTCCAACCTGCAGAATTTCCTTATTCAACAAATATTTATTAAGCGCAGACCATCTTTCTAGATGCTGGGAATACGATGGCGGGGAGGACACCGCCTGTGTCTCATGGGATTTATCTTCCAGTGGGTGGGGGAGGGCCGACTATACACAAGTAAGCCAGTAAATAAGCATTATCACTTCAGCTAATGATCTGAACAATAATATAAAATGGGGAACCATGGCTTTTTGAGTGAATTGCTTTGTGTTTGAAATAAGCTCATTGATGTCAAGGGCATAGAGATGGAGTGCAGTCAATGTTAACGGACTTCTGCCTTTGCTCTGAAGAATGGAAGCAGATGCTGGCTGGGTGGTAGCCCGTTCTCAGGCGAGGCCTTGTAGAGTCTCTCAGACTTGTGGGGCGGGCTTCTTCATGGGGGAGAAGCTTCCACATCAGTGGAAGGGCACCAACTCTCTGCACTTAGCTTAATACTCACCAGGGGAACGTGAGCTCCACGCACCAAAAGTGCACATGAATTTGGAGACTTTTCTATCCTGCTTCTTGTACTACAAGGCCACTCCCTTCACCCCAAACATGAACCGAGTTGGGGGTGCTTGGAGTCCTGAACTCGGTCTTCCTCAGAAGGTGGATCTGTTGAAAGATGTCACAGGGAGGGAAGGGTATCTTAGAACATATGGGGCAAATCAGATATGGAAGGGGGTGAAGAGGCACGTTTAACGTTGGATTATAATTTCTGGTGGGAAGACAAAACTATGCGTATCCTTTGGGACTCCACTAAAACTTCTTGGCTGGTGGGAATACTCAATAGGGAGGTCCTATGTTTTCTCTCTTTAAGGGCTGTGAGATTGTGTGTCTGTCAGAAAGGTGAAAGGTGTCTGTTGCAGGTGGAAGGGTTCAGGACACACTACCCCAAAATGTGGAACCTTGGCATACTGAATATTTTAAGGTGAGGAAATTTTAGAAATGGCAGAAGTGGGAAGGATTTCCTGAACTTCCCCTGCAGCAGCTCATAGAAGGTCAAGGGGAAGGTCAAGATTTCCTGACCTTCACCTGCAACAGACCCTCAGGTAAGGGGTGCCTTCCCAAAGCATTAGGAAAGGAGAATCCTTCTCTCTGAAGAAGGAGGGATGCTGACAGGAATCTGAAGGGACAGCTCTTGCTAAGTTTCCCCCAGTTTGCTCCTCTCGGTTCGTACCCTTTGTCCTACCACATTTTCTCCATGACTCTCCACTCTTCCTCAAGCTTAGCAAAAAAATGCGTAGGTTTAACCAATTCTTTGGGTCTTCATTTCCTTATGAAGGCTTCCATGTCATGTAAGGCGTATATTAAATACACTGGGATGCTTTTCTCTTGTTAATGTGTCTTTTGTTCCAAGCCCCCCAGCCCAGAACTTAGAAAGTAGAAGAAAAAGATATTTTCCTCCCTTACATGAAATTAAGAAGGCTGAGAAAGATGAGGGGATGCCTCTTAGAAACTTTTTCTCGCTGGGGTAGTTTTGGGTATCCCGGTAGCCCTCTCTGCTCTGGGTCCCCGCCCCTCCCTGCCCTTCCCCAGCCCTCCCTCAGCGTCCTGCAGGCCCACATAGGAACTTAAACCTCCCATCCTTTTCCAGGGTTGACACTCTTTTGGAAGAGACTTAAGAATATCTTACCATATTTCATGTGATTTTAAGTTAATGGGTTTGTCTTTTCTCCCTGGGCTGTCTGCATCTCATCTTGTTTCTAAGGTATAAGTGACATGTAGTTAGACTCTTTTCTTAGAGCAAGTTCTGATGGAGAGAAAGGCAAAAGTGTAAGGGCCAGTTGAGGCCCTTCAGTGGGATGGGTGGGGGGAGAGGGGAAAAGGGAAAACAGTCCTGTACTGTATGTCCCTGGTGTAGGGCAAGGGCATGAATTTGGCTTCAGATGGCCCAAGGTTGAATTCGAGCACCTCCTCTTCCACTTTGGCCAAATTACTTAGCCTTTCTTTGTCATCTGTGAAATGAAAATTGATAATAATAATAATACCTGCTTCCAAGGTTGGAGGATGAGGATGGATAGTCTCTGGTCTGAAGTATCTGCTCCGTAAGTACTTACTACTTAGCGGGCGAGTTAGAGTCTCCTTCTTCCCAGTTCTCTTGCTGTTGACCTGCCTGCTCAAGTGAGAAGTATTTTCTTTTTTCTTTTTTTAAATTTAAATTCAATTAGCCAACATACAGTACATCATTAATTTTTGATGTAGTGTTCAATGATTCATTAGTTGCATATAACACCCAGTGCTCATCACATCATATGCCCTCCTTAATGCCCACTACCCAGTTACCCCATCCCCCTGCCTACCTCCCTTTCCACAACCTTCAGTTTGTTTCCCAGAGCCAAGAGTCTCTCATGGTTCGCTCTCTGATTTCTTCCCAGTTTTCCCTCCCTTCCCTCATGATCCTCTGCGCTATTCCTTTTATTCCACATGAGTGAAACCATATGATAATTGTCTTTCTCTGATTGACTTATTTCACTTAGTATAATATCCTCCAGTTCCATCCATGTCGATGCAAATGGTAGGTGTTTATGCTTTCTGATGGCAGAATAATATTCCATTGTATATATGAACCACATCTTTTTAAAAAAATTATTTATTTATTTATTTACTTTTTTATTACCATATAATACATTATTTGCTTCAGGGGTACAGGTCTGTGAATCATCAGTCTTACACAATTCAGAACACTCCCCATAGCACATACCCTCCCCAACATCCATATCCCAGCCGCCCTATCCCTACTCCCCCCTCCCGCCCAGCAACCTTCAGTTTGTTTCCTGAGATTAAGAGTCTCTTACGGTTTGTCTCCCTCCCTGGTCCCATCTTGTTTCATTTTTTCCTTCCCTACCCCCCACAGC
>CM052899.1:25981025-25991252 GCA_028534135.1 Potos flavus
TTTTTTGATGGCTGCATAGTATTCCATCTTCTTTATCCATTCATCTGTTGATGGACATCTAGGCTCTTTCCATAGTTTGGCTATTGTGGACATTGCTGCTATAAACATTCAGGTGCACATGCCTCTTCGGATCACTACATTTGTATCTTTAGGGTAAATACCCAGTACTGCGATTGCTGGGTCATAGGGTAGCTCTATTTTCAACTTTTTGAGGAACATCCATCTGTTTTCCAGAGTGGCTGCACCAGCTTGCATTCCCACCAACAGTGTAGGAGGGTTTCCCTTTCTCCCATACTCTCTAACATCTGTCGTTTCCTGACTGGTTAATTTTAGCCATTCTGACTGGTGTGAGGTGGTATCTCACTGTGGTTTTGATTTGTATTTCCCTGATGGTGAGTAATGTGGAGCACATTTTCATGTGTCTGTTGACCATTTGGATGTCTTCTTTGCAGAAATGTCAGTTCATGTCTTCTGCCCATTTCTTGATTTGAACCACATCTTCTTTATCCATTCATCTGTTGAAGGGCATCTCGACTCCTTCCACAGTTTGACAATTGTGGACACTGCTGCTATAAACATTGGGATGCATGTGCCCTTCTTTTCCTACATCTGTATCTTTAGGGTAATTACACAGTAGTGCAATTGCTGGGTCATAGGGTAGCTCTATTTTTAACTTCTTAAGGAATCTCCACACTGTTTTCCCGAGTGACTGCACCAGCTTACATTCTCACAAACAGTGTAAGAGGGTTCCCCCATCTCCACTTCCTCACCGACACTTATTGTTTCCTGTCTTGTAATTTTAGCCATTCTAACGGGTGAAAGGTGGCATCTCATTGTGGTTTTGATTTGGATTTTCCTGATGCCAAGTGATGTGGAACATTTTTTCATGTGTCATGTGTCATGTGTCATTTTTTCATGTGTTTTCATGTGTTTTCATTGGGAGAAGTGTTTTCTGCTGTCTGGGCTTCATGTTTTGGGGAAGAAAGACATAAGATACTGTGCTGCAAAGCTCAATGTAAATTAGCGTAAGTCAAAATGCTACCTATGCCGTGGGTGTTGCATTTTAATTAATCTTTAAAGATTTATTTATTTATCTGAAAGAAAGTGTGTGTAAGCAGGGGAAGGGCAGAGAGAAGCAGACTCCCTGCTGAGCTTAGAGCCTGATGTGGGGCTCAATCTCATGATTCTGAGACTCTGTGACCTTGAGATCATGACCTGAGCTAAAATCAAGAGTCAGACGCTTAATCCATTGAGCCACCCAGGAGCTCCTGGGTGTTCCATTTTAAAAGGGAGCGTTCTTTGGAGAAGGTGAAGCTTGACACCCATGGCCGAATTCAGGCTGCCATGGCAAAACTAATTTGAGGTGATGGCGTGCAGGAGAGCTTGATGGTGTTGGTCAAACCTCCCGTGAAAATCACTTACCTGGTTCTCATCCCTGGATCCCGTAAAGTGGGTCCTTGTACCATCTTTGCAATTGCCATGCTCACCGAGGGCGCGGCTTCTCTACCAGAGAAGGCAGGTATGCAAGACCCTTTCTGTGCTTCGACAGGGTTCTATTCATTTCTGCCCACAATCCAGTGGTGGCGGTGGTGGTAATGTGTGTATAACTACCTATAGCCTATATTATTTATGTTTGTGTCCGTATGTTTCATATTTGTTGCCATTTGTCTCCAAGACAGGCTCTGAGAAACGCTCCCCTAGTGGCAGACATGAGGAACTACGGGCCACAGGGGAGGTGGTTGGGCAGGGAAGGAAGGAAAGGCTCGGAAAGAGAATGGGCTGTACCTGCAGGAAGGGCATTTCGGGCAGAGGGAGGGGCCTGAGCGAAGGCACTTAATCAGAATAGCATGTGCCTTGTGGGATGGAGCGGAGTGCGGGGGTATGTATGGAGCTGCTGACCCCTGGCCCCAGGTTCCCATCCCCACCCCATACATTTCAGGGCCTTCCAAACCACTGAGCCGATGGCAATTCATTTGTCTTGAAGGACAAACTCAATGCCCTTCCTTTACCCTGATGCTGTGTTCTCTGAGTGTCGGTTCCCAAACAGCCAAGGGATGGGGAAGCTGTCTGTCCTCACTTGCCTTTTTGAGAGGCAGATGTAACCTTTTTGGTCCCTGGGTGGCTAACCTCTGTGATTGTTTTGCCCATTTGCTATAAATGACTATCTCTACCACTTGGTTAATTATGTGATTACAGCACCCAGTGACAAGGAGAAAATTAAAAATCCATGCTGCATTTTCTTGAACACTTTATAGCTCTATGCAAAAGAGGGCAAATGCAATTTAGCTGAGCTGTGGTGAACAGGAGCTGTTTCCTTTGCGCATTCCAGCCCCTCCCTCGTCTTCCCCTGGAGAGAAGCCCCGTTAGCAGTTGACTAAAGCAGGGAAGAGAGCAGGTGTGGATGAAAACATAAATTACCATTATCCCTGACAATTCTGGACAGTGCCACCCACAGAGAAGGCGCTCAGCCAGACTTCCCCGCCTAATTTCAATAAAGGCCAGTAAGTTGTGGGCTTTCGGTGAGTACATTAGTGTAGAACACAGATTCATCCTGGCCTCCCCATTTGATCTTTATTTCTTTATCTTCACCTGTTATGAAAAATCCAAGGCGCTCAGATGGAGTCTCACTGCTAACGTGGAAAGACTCTTGTTCTTGCAGCCAAGACTTTGCCCGAGTTTGCCTCCTAGGTCTGGTGTCGGAGTGTTGGGCCAGAGTGCTCGCTGTCCCTCAACTTTAGTTCCCTCACTTAGAAAGTGCAGACTTCTGAGATACATTTTTTTTTCCTCGCATTTTCTCGCATCTCTGAATTCAGGATGCCCTTTTAATGGATGGTGTTTGAGCCTGTGTCACAGTTTAATTGACTTCACTTTTTCTTTTTTAGTGTTCCATAAAATAATATTGGGTCTTAGAATGGACATTTTTTAGGCTTGATGGAAAAGGAGGCTTGTTGTAAGGATCTAAAGCAGAGAACTACGTAATCCATGAGGCTCTCTCTAATATTGTTAGACTCTGAGGATGTGAATTCTAATTCTGGCACCCTGTGTCACTGAGGCAAGTTATTCAAACTGGAAAACGGAATAATCCCCCAATCTCCTTAAGAATTATAACGCAGTCGAGGGATGCCTGGGTGGCTTAGTTGGTTAAGTGGCTGCCTTCGGCTCAGGTCGTGATCCCAGGGTCCTGGGATCGAGTCCCGCATTGGGCTCTTTGCTCGGGGGGGAGCCTGCTTCTCCCTCTGCCTGCTCTGCCTGCCTCTCCCCCGCATGTTTAACCAACTGAGCCACCCAGGCGTCCCTACTCTCCTCTCCCCCGCTTGTGCTCTCTCTCTCTGACAAGTAAATAAAAAAAAAAAAAAAAAAAAAAAAAATTATAACGCAGTCTGGGACTGTGCAACCAAGTGAGTAACAGATGCCGGTATTATCGGCAATATCTCTACCTTCTTGGACAGATGTTTGTGGAGGCAAAGATTCACGGAGGATACAAAGGTGAAGAAAAGCTGGTCACAGAGGCAGTTTATGGTTTGTGGGTAGAAGTGGCATCCATGGTCACAATAATATTAATTCAATTATAGTATACCCAGGTACATATAATGCACAGTTATGCATGAATTATAGATAATACATACTATTAACACTAATATTATTAATATTACTACAAGGTGGAATGGGATAGATGTGGTAATTGAGGTACAAAAAGCATTGTGAATAGAAGAAGAAACCATTCAGCAGACAAGTGCGGGAAATACATTGGTTTTGATTCCTGAGTTATGGTTTCAAAAACACAGAAATGAAGGATATGGTTGATGGAACACGTTAGCAAACAATAGGTTGTGCTTAAGAGGTGACATACTCTCCGGTTTGACGCCAGGGTGTTTGGGAACTTGAAGGACAAAGAAGGGGACACCCGGGGACTGCTCCCATGGCTGGACTTCTGGTCCATTTGCTCAAGCCCAGCACTTTGAAGTTGGCTCTGATGGCTTTCTTTCTTCTTTTTCCTTTGCCTCCCTCGTGTGACCCAAGAATACCTTTTGTCAGTGTATGTCCCCACGTATCAGGACTCGATTCACCTCTCTCTGTCTCTCTCACCCCCACTTGGGTCCACGCCACCATCATCTCTCATTTCTACTCCTCAAGAGCTACCAAATGGGCTCTCCCTCCTTCGTCTTTTGCCTCAGTTCAATCCCTATTCTCAAGAGTAGCCCAACTGACCCATTTAAACTGAATACGACATTAGTTTATTTCTTTGCTTAAAATCCATGAATGGCTTCTCATCTGACATGGAGTAAAAATCCAAATTTCCCACTTTGCCTACAAGGCGATGTGGTCCAAGCACTGCCCCCATCCCTACCCTCTCCTGCCATCGCTCTCTCCCCCATTACTTGACGCTCTACTCTTCCTGGCCTTCTTTATGGTTCTACCAGGACTTTGTCTTGGCCAGTTCCTTTGACATAGTCAGCCCCCAGAGGGTCACGTGGCTTGCGGCTTGCTATTCGGGTCTCATCTTCAATGTCACTTGCTCAGATGCCCTTCCTGACCACCCATCCGAAAGCATCTCCCCTGCCATTCTCTGTGACTCCGTTTCCTTTTCCTTCAAGGCACTCATCAGCTTTTGAAATTTTGGTTTGCTTGCTTAGTTTGTCTCCCTTCTCTTCTATAAAATTAGGAATCTGGACTGTCTTGTTTTCCCAGTATCTTCCATGCCCAGAGCAGCGCCTGACTCTTCAAAGCTAATTATGGACCACATAAGCAAGCAAGGCTGGAACAGCAGGGTGAGGCTAGGTTTGGGTGTGCGTGGGTGCCACGCTATGGAGTCTAGACCTGACTCAATCGGTAATCCAGAGGAGAGGCACTGCAAGTCTTTGAGCCCAGGATGAGCCCAATTAGAATGAGACTTTGGGAGTGTGAGCTATTGGCAGGATGAAAGATGATTTTGGAAGGATATTCGAGGTAAGAGGCCAATGAGGAAGCCAACCTCAAGTTCTACGCTACTCGATTCTTTCTAAAAAATCCAACGATCTTCTGGCTTCTTTCTTTAGCCTTGTGCATAAGAAGTCCTATTTGGATGCTCGTATAATTACAATACTTTGGACATAAAACCACTACAGCATTTATCACTTTCAAATGTCCTTTGTTCCCTCCTCCCTTCTCTGCGTTGTTACCCTGTGAACTCAACGGAGGCTGGGGGTCCCCATCTTGTGTCTGTCTTGATCTCAGATCTGGTACCACGTGAGGCATGGAGCAAGCATTTCATGTGCATCTGCAGAGTGAATAGATGTAAGAAATAAACACTTTTAGGTGTTTTCAGAAGGTATTATCCTGAGTCATTTCCGGTTGGCCTGTAGGCAAAAGCCTTTCTCCTATAGAAACCTAGAAATGAAGCCTCTAATGACCTAGGGAGGCTGAGGTAGAGACAAAGAATGATGATGAGAAAATAGTGAGATTTTATTCTGGTTTCTTCTCTAGGCTTTGACCTATTATTGCAGTTTTTCAGGTCATAAATGAAGAAGAGACATTTAGATCATTTCCAGGAGTACTGAGAAGATATCTATGATCATAATTCAGCATGTTTTATTTTGGGGAATGAGAAATCCGGTTTTCATTTCATTTGTTGTTGCTAAGCTCTGAAGATTGCCGATTAGCCCCTGCCCTCACTGGATGCCTCAGTACATTTTTAAAATTCGTGGTCCTTGAAAAAACAAAGCGAACAACCCTATTATTTTTCTGCATTTTTGTGTCTTTATTATAGCACTTATTCTAGTCTGCCTTATATTATAGTTATTGGTTGGTGTTTTTTTTTCCTTCTGTGCTAGTTTGGGAACTCTGTCAGGCAGGCATGTGCTCATTCATCTCTTACCATGGTGCCAGGTACACGGAAGAAATTTAATTGACGCAGGTTGTGTTACATTTTGTTGTAATTGTGCTTTAAGACACAGAGAATGCACTGTTCCGTTTTTTTTTTTTTCTGTTTCCTCGGGAGCTAAGAGTTAGCGCCATATTTTTCCATCTTTCTGTTTGAACTGAAAACATTCATTTGTACATTGCCTTCAGGTGATTCATAAAGATTATCTATCTAATCATCTATCTATCTACCAATCAGTCATCTATCTAGTCTAAAAATACAGCTGTTTCTCCTGCAACAGACTGCTCTTTAGAAACTGGGCAGTATCCTTGGGATAAAACGTCCATTGGTGTCTTCTGTATTTTTGCATTACTTGCCACCTTTAGGGATGTGGGGGAGGGGGTGTTTCCTGACTCACTGTCCATGAAGATTTCCATGGAGTTTTTCCTAAGAGGGGACTATGGGGAAGTGATTCTTCCTTCAAGATTAAGTAGTGGCAGTGGCCTTGGGTTAAACTCGAGTTGTATTTAGTCGTGGCATAGGGACTCAGAACTCCCCAGGAGATGTTGATTCTGAATCTTGAGAAGGCCTTGGAAGTCCCATTAGGACCACACCCCTAGCACACTTATCGCCAAGGTCTGGTCATCTCTGTCGGGGCTTGGTCAGGCGGTGCCCTTTTTGCTCCCCTTCATTCAAGAGGAAAGTAGCAAACTGGGAATGGAAAGATCACCTTCCAAAGAGTAGGTTAGAAGGACCTGTGGAAATGGAGGCAGCTGCTGGTGGCCAAAGGTGGTTTTGGCTGCCTGACCATCCTCATGCCAGAACTCAGGATTTGGTCCATACCTCCCGAAAAACATCCAGGCTCCTTTCTTCCATGAATCCTGGTTTCTTTCTGGGATTTTATTTTAAGTGTATGTTTCCCAGAGCTAATTAAAAAAATCACAGTGTTGGTGTATGGTTAGTGCCGGGGGGGAAGAGAAGGCTGGAACCTCAGGGAAATGCATCAGAGTGATTCCAGGACACAGACCGTCGACTTACAGGATTCACAGAGGTGGTGCCAGCAGTGAGAAGAGACCCCTGTGCGCCAGCCTCAAGCCAGAGACCTTCCAGTGATGGCTCAGGAGGGAGATCTGTGGAACAGCAGTCCACTGGGTGGCTCATAGTTACTGATACCCAGAGAAAGCCAGGGCGCTGGATCATAACCAGCCACAGAGAGGAGTGTCATCCAGAATGGTGCCTTTAAGAATCAACCAGTTTCTGATTCTCTCAGGATGAATGCATATAAAGGATTTTGAAGTAAGTAGTCTTATCAATGATAGAGAAAATGATTCCTATTGCATGATTTAAATCAGTTCTGGAGAAGGAAGAGCAGCGATTCCTCTAGTCCGGGCTCGACAGGCTCAGCATCCACAAGATCCACCAGGTTGTGATTCCTCGGTTTCTAGATTATTTGCTAACCTGGGTCACTGAAGGTGAGGGCACTGGCCACAAACCTCCAGTTACAGAGGGGAAAACCACCAATTTATTCTTCTTGTCAATGGAGTCCCCTCTCCCCCCAGAGGCTGGGAGAGGTTCTAGGGGCAGCTCTACACAGAGATAGCAGAGAATGGCCATACCCCTATGGCTAGAGCTCCCTGGAAGGGCTGGAGAGCTCTTGGGATGGACTACTAAGCAGCCAGGAGAATTGCACAGGGAGATGGTTGTAGGATCGTAGTTATGGTTTAGAGGGTAGATGGCCTCAGTGTGAGCCCAGCGCCAGCACTCACTAGCTCTGTGACTTGGATGCATAATTCATGGTCTTGGGCCTCGAATTATTTACCTGTAAAGTGGGGATAATAAGGGTACCTCCTGCATAAGCTTTTTCTGGCGGGGGAGGGGGGAGATGACAGCATTAAATATTTTCATGGAGCAGATCCACACACTAGCCTGTGGGCCAAATCCAGCCTGCCACCTGTTTTGTTTTTGTTTTCGAAGATTTTATTTATTTATTTGACAGAGAGAGAGAGAGAGAGAGAGAGAGAGAGAGAGAGAGGAGACAGCAAGAGAGGGAACACAAGCAGGGGGAGTGGGAGAAGGAGAAGCAGGCTTCCCAGCGGAGCAAGGAGCCTGACTTGGGGCTCCATCCCGGGACCCCGGGATCATGACCTGAGCTGAAGGCAGCTCCTTAATGACTGAGCCACCCAAGCGCCCCGCCACCTGCTTTTGTAAATAAAGTTTTATTAGAACTCAGCCATACCCATTCATTTCATATCGTCTGTGGCTGCTTTCCCTCAACAATAGTAGAGCTGAGAAATCGTGACGGACGCCCTATATCCCACAAAGCCTAACGTATTTATTCTCCGGCTCTTTACAAAGCTGTTTTCCTGACCTCTGGGAGGGGCTTCCAAAGGCAAGCATGCAAATCAGGAGGACAAAGCCACTAAACAAACGAGAAGGAATTTGCCGTCTCTTAGAGCTGGCGGATAAGAAGACTGGGGGACATACGTGGGGTGGTGGGGTTTGGCTCACAGCCCTCATTTTTCCTAAACCAATGGGTCAGTTATAGTGAGAACAGAGCCCTGCTGTGTTTTGTCCACCTCGGCACAGAGCTGGTGCAGTTAGGCTGCCTGTCCACCAGCGCACCGGGCTCTCCTTGTGGGACAAGGGAATGGAGGGTTTGAGGCCTTCTGTGTTGGCCTTGGGTTCCCTCCCTGTCTTTCCTGGACCGTGGAAAACAGATGTACGTTGGGATCTTCCCCAGAAGGATGGCAGGGAGGGGGAGATGTCTGAGCAGGAGACATGGGATGACAATTGTATTTGATGGGAGGGGATTTTTGTTTATTGTGTGTGAGTTAGCATGTTTCCGTGAACACCCCTCCGGCAGAAGGGAATCTGCAGCCTCCTAAAAATCAGTGTAGTTTCTGCCGATCACAGACTTGGACTCACTCAGGGGAATGCTCAGAAAATGCTTTGACTCTGAAGCCTCAGGGGACGCGACAGGTGTTTATGGTATAATGGGAAGAATTCATATAAACCAACTTTACCCCAAACGTCCTATTCCCTGTCAGGGGCTGAAGCCTGAGAGTGGATAGTCACAGATGTCACGATTAACCTCTAGGATCCTTAGGAAGGAGACCGATGTTTTGATGGTATTTATAATATCCTGTTACCTCGGGGGAGCTGTCTCCTAAACCAGCAAATATATTTGGAAGATTTGGATCTTAGAATCATAAAATGACAGGGCTGGTAAGATTTTGGAGATCACCGACCACCTGCCCTCTGTGAGGCAGGAAGTGAGGGGCAGAAATTAGAGGAGACCCATCCAAAGCCATACCATCAGTCACAAATCAGTGTTCTGACATTAAAGAAGGTAAAAGAAAAGGTCTGGATCAGGGGGACTGCCAGACCTCTAGGGTGCCTTGAAGGTTTTCTTAGATTTGTGACGGGTTTTCTGTTACCTATATTTACCCACGTTAAGGTCCAATAGGTTAACTAAAATGCTGGATTTTATTATTTTTGTTAGAGATAGTATTAACCTGGTGAGTTAACACTGGTTATTGTATGGCACTGGAAAGCTCTGATTGCCATTTCCTATACGTTATATATAAAATCAGAGCCTATTGCATGAATACGTAATATATATTATATGGTATATTTATAATAAAGCTGGAGAACTAATTCTATCCATAAAAATTTTTGAAGTGTGGTGTCCATAAGGTGATGCCTAATCCAAGGAATTTCTAGTGGAGAAATCATTTGGAACTGCTGATTGAGACCAGGGGTCAATAAACAATAGTGGGCTGACCGAACTAGTCTTTGTAAATAAAGATTTGTTAGAACTCAGACACGCTCATTGTATTGTCCGGTGAGGAATGCACCTGGGTGGGAGAGTGACCTGCCCCTGGCCATTTGGCCATACCTGGGAGAGTCAGATCTGAAACTGTGTTTAGTTTCCCTCTTTGGTTAACCCACCCCGCATGGTCCAGCACACACCTGCTCAAGGCTCTGCTTCTCCAGTTACTGTCCATTTATATGAAGAGGAAATGGGTCCTTTGCAGAGGAAGATTTTGAAAAGGGAAAAGGAGGCAAAGATCTGGAACATGGGTGACTCTTGGCGTCAGGGAAGTCATGATGGAGGGCAGGGTCCACGGGAAGAGGGAATTTATCTGGTGAGGCCACATTTTCCCACTTGATGTCTTTTTTTTTTTTTTTTTAAGATTTTATTTATTTATTTGACAGAGAGCGATCACACGTAGGCAGAGAGGCAGGCAAAGAGAGAGGGGGAAGCAGGTTCCCCGCTGAGCAGAGAGCCCGATGTGGGGCGGGGCTCGATCCCAGGACGCTGAGATCATGACCTGAACCGAAGGCAGAGGCTTTAACCCACTGAGCCACCCAGGCGCCCCCCCCCC
>CM052899.1:26008772-26037260 GCA_028534135.1 Potos flavus
TTTTTTTTAAAACCTAGCTATTTGAATTTTTCCAATGGCATTATCAAATTTTTGAAAACCATAATTTAATGGCTATACAATATTTCATTATCTATATAATATTTCATAATTTACTTAACTAATATTGTGGATTTTTAGATTGGTTGCAGCTTTTCATTATTGTAAATATTGAAGCAAATGCATCCATATGTAAAAACTTAAGAGCCCATTATTATAACCCTTCCTAGGGCATTTTCTTAGAAGGGGGATGGTAGGGGCGCCTGGGTGGCTCAGTGGGTTAAAGCCTCTGCCTTCGGCGGGTCATGATCTCAGGGTCCTGGGATCGAGCCCCACATCGGGCTCTCTGCTCAGAGGGGAGCCTGCTTCCCCCCCCCTCTCTGCCTGCCTCTCTGCCTACTTGTCATCTCTCTCTCTCTGTCAAATAAATAAATGAAATCTTTAAAAAAAAAAAAAAAGAAGAAGGAGGGGGATGGTAGGACTGAAGGTAACATGGTGAGGCTCCTGCTGGCTACTGAAGATGACTTCCTAGAAGTTTTTCTCTACCTTCCCAGAAACTCAGTGGGCTTGTTGCCCTGAGCTCAGCCCTGTGACATCTCCTGTCTGCCTTACTGCTGCTCATCTAGTGAGAAAAGACCAGCTGTTCTTCTTATTTTTTAAAACTAAAATGAACAGTTTTTTATTGAACAGAAATAATCGACATATGACATTCTATTTTATGTGTACAGCATGTGATTTGACATTTGTGTACATTGTAAACTGATTACCACCAATCAGGCTGGTTACCATTTACTCTCATTCAAAGTTAATACAATGTTATTGACTATATTCCCCATGCTGTACATTACATCCCATGACTTATTTATCTTGTAACTGGATGTTTATACTTTTTGACCACCTTCACCCATTATGCCTGCACCCCCAGCCCTCTCCCCTAGTACTGTCTCCATCAGGCAACCTCCACTTTTCCCTGTATCTATGAGTCTGGATCTTGTTTGTTTTGTTTTGTGTTTTAGATTCCACTTATAAGTGAAATCATGGGATATTTGTTTTTCTCTGTCTTATTCACTTAGCATAATACCCTCAAGATCCATCCATGTTGTAAATGCCAAGATTTCCTTCTTTTTTATTGTTGAGTGGCATTCCATTCCATATATATATATATATATGGAAATACATACATACTTATATACAAATATATATATGCAAAAATACATACCGTATCTTCATCTGTTCACCTATCAATGGACACTTAAGTTGTTTCAATATCTTGGCTATTGTATATGATGCTACAATGAACACAGGAGAGCATGTATCTTTCTGAATTAGTGTTTTCATTTCCTTCAGATAGATATTCCAGAAATGGAATTGCTGCCATTGTTATTTAATTTTTTTATTTTTAAAAGATTTATTTATTTTAGAGGGTGAGCGAGCATGCAAGTTGGGGGAGGTGCAGAGGGAGAGAATCTTCAAGCAGACTCCCCGCTGAGCAAGGAGCCCTAGGTGGGACTCAATCCCAGGATCCTGAGATCATGACCTGAGCCAAAACCAAGAGTCAGGCACTTAATTGACTGAGCCTCTCAGGATCCCCAAATTGCTGCCATTTCTAATAGATGAAGAAATGGTGTTCCAGGTAACCTCACAAAGGTTACATGGATAAACGAACAGTTAAGAGGGGTAGTTAAGTGATCAGAGTCTTAATTCATTGTTAGATCCTTAAAACAAAATAAAGTAAAATAAACATAGTTCTTGATGCCCAGAGGCAATGGAAATGATAAAAAGCAACAAGAGAGATACAAATCAACAGGTCTTCTGGCACTTTTGCTGGTCAGTTGGAGACTGTCAGTTGGAAGGGACCAAAATTGCTATTGGTGTGGTGTGTAATTGGCTCAGTCTGTCCAGGGAAAAAAGCGTGAGAGCTCTAATTTGCAGAAGTCACAAACTAAAGTGCTTTGAGATGTACATAAAAAAAAAAAAAAATCAAAGTGCTGAGATGGCTTTGTTCCCCAATAACCACAATAGAAATTTGGGATAGTTATAGTTTTAATCAGATGTTTAGGGAATCCGTGTGGTTATTCTCTTGGTGGTTGCACTTTCTTCTTTTTTATAAGGAAGGCACTGGACAAAGTTCCTCTGGATGAATGTTTCTGACCTAGATTAAACTAATAAAAAGCAAAACTCAAGCTGTTAACACTTTTTAATGGTTTGCTGTATTTGAAAGGAAGAACTAGAATCCCTAAAACTGGACACTGGTCACTAAATTTAGCAAAGACACTGGTGTATTCTACTCTGCAGCTGCCCCTCCCCTCATTCTGCTCACATCTGGATCAATTTCCTGAGTCCTGGCAGCCTGAGCTGGTGTTCTACTGAGGGATATTTACTCTCACACAGCTGTTCAGTGGTAGGAGCAGAAAATCAACTTGGATACAATTAATACCATGTTGTAATAAGGAGACATCACCACAAGAAACAGTTGCTGAATTGATTCTGATGATACCGGGGAGGGTAACTATAATGATAATGGTGATTAATATAACCATTACTGGGTGCAGACTCAAAGAAGGAGCATATTTTTATCCTGCCTTTGTTTATGCTGGTGCAATCTGTCATGCTCCAGTTACCCATATAGATCATTGACAAAAAGACATTCAGTATAATTCAGGTGGATGATGGGATGACACCCAAATGCCAGTATGATTTTTTTTTTCCCGATAGAGATAACCTTGTCTGAAATTGCCCAAGTTCTCATAGACAGAATCCTGTAACAAGAGTGGTCAGACTGTTGAAACTCAGTAAGAGAGGGCCAAGGAAACTGATTGCTCAGTATTCCTCTCTGTCTTGGGGGAGCACTGTTAGAACTCTTTAACTGGACACTGTGCCTCCATTGCCCGTGGGAGTTCCTCGTGGGTGCTCTTTCTGCAGGAGGAGGGTGATTCTTTTTTCTTTATAAGTTTTTAAAAAGACTCCGGGGAAACAAACTGAGGGTTTCAGAGGGATGAAGAGTGGGGGGATGGGTGAGCCTGGTGATGGGTATTAAGGAGGGCACAGATTGCATGGAGCACTGGGTGTTATACACAAACAATGAACCAGGGAACACTACATCAAAAACTGATGATGTACTGTATGGCGACTAACATAATAAAATAAAAAAATAAAATTCAGGAGTCAGGTGAAAAAAAAGATTTTATTATTTATTTGGGAGAGAGCATGAACAGTGGGGGGCGGGGAGCAGAGGAAGTGGGAGAAGCAGACTCCCCCCGGAGCAGGAGACAGAGCTCCATCCCACCACCCTGAGATCATGACTGAGCTGAAGGCAGACATTGAACTGACTGAGCCACCCAGGCGCCCCGGGAGGGCAATTCTTTGCCCAGACCTGTTTCCAGAGCCATGGACCATTCAGCAGCTGAAGGCTCTTCATGCTATTAGTCCATGGTCATTGTGACCACCTAAAATATTCCTGCACATTTCCAGATTGCCCTCTCCACGTGGAGATCCATTGGCCTGGGTAATGGGGGTCACCACACGTTGTTCAGTTTAATTGACTTTTAAGGTTGAAAAGAATAGCCAAAATCCGTGCATCCAATTGTCCTTATTTCACAGATGAAGTGTGGGGATTTGTGACCCTTTAAGACTCTCTCATAAAACGGTGCCTAAAATTCCACCACTGGAGATTAAGTCATGGATGGGAACGTAAAAGCGCTCATTCGGGCATCTTACTGAGTTCGAATCCTGGCTCCTACCCTTTTTAGCTGGGCGATTGTGCACACATTACTGAGCCTCCTGCTACCGTGTTGGCATGATTAAAATGCGGACAAGGCAGTAGGTACTGCACAGGATCGTGCTGATGGTTAATAAAGTAATACCTGTGAGAGACTTACACGAGACCAAGGCTCCATAAACCTTTGCTTCGAGCGTGCGTGTGAGCATGCGCGGGTGGTCCCCATTCAGTAGGAGCTGGACTTCAGTTTGAGCGGAACAGGGGCTGTCAGAGCTAGCCGGCTTTGTGACCGTCGGGGAGGTTCTGGCTGAAAGAGTACCACAGGGAAGACAGAGCCCCTGCTCGCCAAGGACACCTCGCATGTTACTTACGTTTCCTGCTGTGCTCACCATTATATCTCCCTCTTGTAGATGGCAAATGCCCCGGGAGGAGAAACAAAGTTTGTTGGAGCCTTCCTCCAGGTGGGTAGCGGTGTTTGTCAGAAGCAGCTGTTGTGTGTCTCAGCGATCCCCCCCTCTTTTTTTTTTTGAGAGAGAAAGAGAGAGCGCTTGAGGGAGAAGGTGCAGAGGGAGAGAGAAAATATTAAACGGGCTCCACGCCCAGCACGGAGCCCGATACAGGGCTCTATCTCCTGACCCTGAGATCATGACCTGACCTGAAACCAAGAGTCAGGTGTGCAAACTACTGAGCCACCCAGGTAGCCCCTATTTTTAAATGAACTTAATAGTGAGAAGATAAACTTCTCTTCCTAACCCCCTGCTGGCAAATGCACTCTGAATATGGCTTGCATCCTCCAGCTCATATTCCTTGGCCGTGCAACCACTCATTGGTTGGCTTTCTGTGCAGAGAAGCTGGATACCAGCCGCCCTTCTTAATAAAATAATGTTAATGACAATAATATGTCCCATTTTTTACAGTGTGTCATCAGATACTATGCCAAAGGCACACTATATGTAGTTTCTCATTTAATCCACACATAAACCCCATGGGATAAGTAGTATTACCATTTTATGAATGTAACACTGAGGCTCAGTGCGGTTAAGTCATTTGTCCAAGGTTACACTGCAAGTACGTCGTTCAGGAAGGGCCTGAAGCAGGATAAGTTCCCCTGACGGCTAGACCCATATTCCTTTTATTTTCTTTTTTAAGATTTTATTTTTATTTGTTTATTTGAGAGAGAGAGAGAGAGTGAGTTGGGGGGAGGGTCAGAGGGAGAGAGAGAGAGAGAGAAAAGCAGATTTCCTGCTGAGCAGAAAGTCTGACGAGGGGCTTGATCCCAGGACCCTGAGATCATGACCTGAGCCAAAGGCAGACACTTAACTGACTAAGCTAGCCAGACGCGCCTGCTAGGCCCATATTCTTGATCGGTGTGTTCTGTATCTTGTAAAAACTCTGTCTGCCCACTCCTGCCTGGGATAGGCACACCTTGCATGGGGTGGGGATTGAATGATGGGTTTGATGCCTGGGGCCCATCACGGTTCCTCCTGTTGGTGACATCTCTCCCATATTTGGCAACTGCAACCTGCTTCAGGGCCTCCTTTGTTAGAAAAGGAGACAATAGGGGCACCTGGGTGGCTCAGTTGTTTAAATGTCTGCCTTTGGCACAGGTCATGATCCCAAGGTCCTGGGATTGAGTTCCACATTGGGCTCCTTGCTTAGTGGGGGTCTACTTCTCCCTCTCCCTCTGCTTGCCACTCCCCCTGCTTGTGCTCTCCCTCTCTATCAAATAAATAAAATCTTAAAAAAAAAAGAAATGGAGACAATAGAGGAGAGAAAAAACCAGAGGGTGAGGGATCTGGGAAAGTAGAGAGAATGCCATTTGGTTGGACCCAGTTGACAAGAGAACGAAAGTCCTCAGTTTCCCAGGGAGTTTTGATTGATTTTAACCCTTAGGGGTTCAGAGAGCCCCAGAATGTGGGGAGAGATGGAAATGGAAGGATGGAAGATATGAACTTTGGAAAATTAGACATGTCTTGTTGCTTAGTCATGTCTCTTGGTGAAATCCAGTTCCCCAACAGCGGGCCATAGACACCAACTCCCTCCTCTGGTCCAGTGGGTCACTCCTCCCAAAGGTCAGTCGCTCTGAGGGTCAGTCCCACTGTTTTTTTTTTTTTTACTCATCAGAGCTCCCTGTGCCTTGAAAGACCAGCCCTGTGATAAATACCAATAGCCTTGGCCTTATTCACCTGGTGACAATTCCTTTCTGATCCTATCCCTTTCTGCTCATCGGCACCAGCCATCAGCCACCATCCCTCCCATGGTCCACTCAGCGAAGGAAGAAGACAGAGATAGATTCTTATGTGGCTGGAGAGCTAGACTCCAGATGGATATGTTCTTCCTCCCCCTTTCATTCCTCAACTACCTAACAGGTGGGTGAAAAGCTCGTAATTTCCTTTGTGAGCAAGGTCTTGGAGGATTTCTCTCCCCTGGCCATTTTGCCAAATTCAGCTGTAATCCAACACAGGAGATCTGAAACAGAACCGAGTAATATATTTATTAGCTCCGATCCGTGTAGCCTGGGAACCCAGTGTGACAAAACACCAAACTCACAGCTGGCTTCCTGCTTCTACCCTTGCCTCCCCAGAGTGCTTTTGGTACAAAGTTAACAGTGATCACGTCATACCACATCTGTGTTTTAAACCGGCCAAGGATTCCCTTCTCACTCAGAATAAAATCCAAGCTTCTTATTGTGGCTTATCCTTCACAATACCTTTTGGCCCATTGACACTTCTCCCTTATCCTCTCTCTCCTCTCACTCACCCCGCACCAGCCACATCTGCCTCTTTGCTGTTACTCAAGAAGCAGAGATGATCTTACCTCCGAGCTATGCATTTACTCCTTCCTCTGCCTGGAATGCTCCTTTCCTGCCATCCGTATCAATTGTTCCCTTGCTTTCTTCAAGTATTCCTTCAAGATATTATCGGTGAGATTGTGCATGATTACCCTAAATAAAATAACAGCTCATTTCTGTTACTCTTCACACTCTTAACTCTTCTGAGTTTTTTATAGCACTTACAGTCAGATCTGTTATACGCTTGTTTGTTTATTAATTTCTGAATGTACCCTACTAGCTCGTAAGCTTAATACGAGCAGGGACATTGCCTGTTTCTATCATAAGTGCCTAGAATAGGGGCTGGCACCTAGTAGGTGCTCAGTCAGTATTTGTTGAATGAATGAGTGTATAAGGTGCCCCAAGCCAGTAGTCCCTTGAGGAGAGCAGGTGTGACAAGATAATTTAGTGATTGCTAAGTTCCCAGTCGTCTTCCTCTAACAGGAACCCTTCCACATGTCTCTTGATGGAGCATTGCAAAAAAACGGCCACCATTTCTTTCCCTCTCTGTATTCCTGCCCTTGCAATGTGACTTTGTAGCTTCTTTCAAAAAGTGAGTCACAGCTCTTGAACTAAGCTTGGGACTCGCTTTGGCCAATGGATACTAGCAGACATGGAACACTCACAGGCTTGATAAATGTTTGCACAATGAAGCCCTGCACGTCCCGAGGCCCTGAACCCTCATAAGAGCAAGACACGACTGGCCTGAAGCAGAGTAAGAGGCATGTGGTCCAGTGGCCCTGGTGCCCCAGTGGGCAGCGAGCCTCACACTTAGAAGCTGAGTCACTGCCGTCAGACACATGAGCACCACAGGAGCTGCCCGCTGAACCACTCTCTAAATTGCATGACAGAAATGGCCACCAGGTTTGGAGCAGTTGGTTTCTTGGCAAAAGCTAGCTTCTGATATATATGTGAACAGAGTTAAACAATGAGAGAAAGGGATTTTCTTTCTTTTTTTTTTCTATTAACATAAATGTATTATTTCCTTCAGGGGTACAGGTCTGTGAATCATCAGTCTTACACAATTTACAGCACTCACCATAGCACATACCCTCCCCAATGTCCATCACCCAGCCACCCTATCCCTCCCGCGCCACCCCCGCCCAGCATCCCTGTTTGTTTCCTAAGATTAAAAGTCTCTTATGGTTTGTCTCCCTCACCGGTTCCATCTTGTTTCATTTTTTTCCTCCCTACACCCCATGACCTCCCGTCCTGCCTCTCAAATTCCTTATATCAGAGAGATCATATGATAATTGTCTTTCTCTGATTGACTTATTTCGCTTAGCATAATACCCTCTAGTTCCATCCATGTCATTGCAAATGGCAAGATTTCATTTTTGATGGCTGCATAGTATTCCATTGCATATATATATACATACCACATCTTCTTTATCCATTCATCTGTTGACGGACATCTAGGTTCTTTCCGTAGTTTGGCTATTGTGGACATTGCTGCTATAAACATTTGGGTGCACGTGCCCCTTTGGATCACTACATTTATATCTTTAGGGTAAATACCCAGTAGCGTGCTTGCTGGGTCATAGGGTAGCTCTATTTTCAACTTTTTGAGTAACCTCCATACCGTTTTCCAGAGTGGCTGCACCAGCTTTCATTCGCACCAACAGTATAGGAGGGTTCAAGAGAAAGGGATTTTCATTGATGTTAGTAGATGCTAGTGTAAGATATCATAATTATAATAGCTAGGTCTAGCCCAAGGGTTATTATCACTGCTGGGCCATGGAGCAAATATACTTGGCTTTGAATGAGGCTTCTTCTGTGCAGTGAATTAGTGCTTTTTACTTCTCCTTTCTCTTTGAAAATACAGAGGCATGTGTGTAAAGCAGGTGTGTCTCTATGGCATCGGGACCTGAGCAAGGCAGGTCATAATAGCAAGAGAATTGCCTACATTTTTTTCTAGGAGGTTAGAGATAAAGATGATTCAGCTCTAATCTTTGAGAAGTTATAGAAGGGAATAGGAGCCTCCGACAGGTGGGCATCTATTTTCCCTGGTGTTGCCCATCTCAGAGGTAATCCCTTCACAGATGAATGGCGGGGCCCCAGGAGAAGAAGAAATATTGAAAATCAAAGCCTGCAGTAGCACCAAGTTGTGGGGGTCGCTTGTGAAATCCAGCAATGTAGGAAACATGACCTCATTTCACTGTCATGAGCCAATTTTGTGACCTCGAGTGAGCCTTTTTATATCTAGAATCTTCAGACTATTTATTGTAAACACAAATATCTGGCTCCCTGCCAGTTTCTGGATGGGTGTTCTAGAACTTGTCACGAGGCTGGGATGAGCCAGTTCAGAGATTTGCCTGGGGGAGTGGGGTTGGTTAGGAGCAATTTGGAGTCCACCTTAGTCAATGAGTATGTTTGGGTTGGGGTAGGATCTGTCTCTTTAGAACCTGGTTGGTGGGTCTGGGGGAGTGGTGGATATTTATGGCATCATATGGGGTCAGACTGTAGGAGTCTGTTAATGATGAAACCGTCTAATATGTTGAAGGCTATTACATACCTTTGAAATGCGTGCTTGTTGGCATGTATCAGAATCAATTCTCTGTATCACACTAGGAGTATACTTACACACAAAAAGGAAAGGTAGTGCACCAGTCTCTAGAATGAAACATTGGAGCTAGACTGATGGATGACCCAGCTGTATAGTGATTGAGGGATGACCTGGGAAGGAAAACCGTGGGATATTGATTCCTGTAAAGTCAGCTGCACAGCGAGATGAGTGAGCTGTAAGAATGCCTCCACTCATTCACCAAACCCTCCACTCATTCACCAAAACCCTTTCACTGCTCTCACTCCTGGGAGCATTCATTGGGGGAAACAGCCATTTTCGTTACAAGTTCTCAACAATCCCAGAAGCTTCTTCAGGAAGTAGTTAAGAATGTATCTGAGCTCTGGGAGAAGTTATTCTTTTTCATTCAACAACTGTTTATTGATCGTTTACTATGTGCCAGGCACTGTTCTAGGCACTTAAAGTATGTCAGGATTTAAATCTCACAAAGATTCCTGTCCTGGGGGTGGGGTGTGTGTTTGGAAACTGACAGTAATGAACATAATAAAGTAATAAAGTAAGTAAATATAAAAAAAAAGTTTGTCAAAAGGAGATAGGTACTCTGGGGCTAAAGGAGGGATAAGAAGTATCAGGAGTATTAGGGGAGGGGCAGTTGTGTTGAAAAGGTGGTTGTGGTGGGCCTCACTGAGAAGGTGAAGTCTGAGCAAGGCCCGAAGGAGGGGAGGCCCAAATGTCACCATGGAGAGATGGCCAGCACATTTGTTTGCCTTCGTATCTTTCCCCCTGAGATTCTAGTCCAATACTTAATACATAGTAGTGGCTTCCTAAACCATTCTTGATATATATTGAATAAAGTTGACCAAATTGGGCGCCTGGGTGGCTCAGTCGGTTAAGAGTCTGCCTTCAGCTCAGATCATGATCTAGGGGGTCCTGGGATCGAGCCCTGCGTCAGGCTCCTTACAGGGTGTCTGCTTCCCCCTCTGCCCTTTCTTCCTGCTCATGTTCCCTCTCACTCTCTCGCTCATACCCTCTCTCTCTCGAATAAATAAATAAAATCTTAAAAAAAACATAAACATGACCAGACATTTCATCAGCATGGGATGGGGTGACTTTGTCCAGAAAAGGAGATAGGCTTTTCCCCCTTCATCTGTCTCTCCATTTTCTTCACTCCTTTACTCTCCTTTTGCTCTTCAACCCATTGCCATCTAGAATCTGTCTTAGTCACACCAATGAAATGCCCCTGGGGTGACCTTGGCCAAGCTGTGGCTCTAGAGGAAATACTAGAGTTGCTGTGATTTTTCAATTCAAGAGCCAAAGTCCAGCTAGCGCTGCCACGGGAGTGTGTGTAGACCCTTCCCCATTCCGGGGGCCCACACAGCCAAGGCACCCCGGGACTGCCAGGACATCCCTCCCCTCTCTCCTCCTGCCATAGAATTCCTGGCAGAGAGCAAGACGAAGCTCCCTTCCCTCAACTGTCAGAGGGGTAAGATGTTAACTTCCTTTGTTCAAGGGGGAAATGGGCGTGATTGACAGATGAGAGAGAGCTGCTACTCATTTACCCACCAAAAGATATTACATGGCTTTAAGCAGTGTTCAGGAGCATGAGAAGGTAATAAACGATGTGTGTAAGCGCAGCTCTCAGGGGAGGGAGAGCTGCTGCAAAACCGACACTCAAATTGTTTCTTTCTTGCTTTTTTAGGCCCTCTGTGCATGCCATGCTTAATAAAGGTAATAAAAAGGTAAGATTATAAAGGAGGAAGAGGCCTATCAAGGAAAGAAGACTCTTTATGGGCTCCCCTGTCCTGGTAGTCTTCCCATTCCGCTGCCATTTCCACACATGGGGGTGGGGGATGGGCTGGCTGGCAGGCATGTATCAGAAGAACAAGTGAGGGTCAGATGCATTATTAGAGGAATTTGCAATGTCCCCAATGTTGTCACAGGCTTTTTTTTTTTTTGGATGGAAACCCACTCATCTACCTCGAGAGACTAATAGCTAGTTCTCCGAAATCAGAGCTGCTCCTCGCTCTCTGAGTGCTCTAACGGCGTGGCAGCAAACTGGGTCACAACTCCTGGGCTCTACGTTGCACTGAGGTGACCAACTGGGTCACCGTAGACAGGTGCTCTACCGTTTATGTGCCTCCTCCATCTCTTTGACTACACAGCTGGGTACGTTGTAGGTGCCAAGTAAAGACTCATTTAGAAGTTAATTAGTCTCCCCTGTGCCTTTGATGGCTCATTTTACTATTGTAAAATAGTATAATACACTAAAAATAGCCTCCCTATTCCTTCTTCCCGCTATACATGAAAATACTTTATCAGCACGTTAGTCACTAGAATGAGATGAAATCTGCAGAGTTTTAACTCCTTGCAGTAGCGTTGTTATAAATAAGCGCTAGAGAGTCATACGTTCCCTTCCCTGGAAACTTCCAGGTATTAGGAAGTCCAGGGCGGAGGGCTGGCAGGACAGGATAATCATGTCAATGTTGCATATCCGGCAATAATAACCGATACACAGTGCACACAGTGCATCCGGGTTCCGTGTTGGTGCCGATGTGTATGAATTCATTTTATCCTCACAGCATGAAGTGGGCCAGTACAACTCTTAGCCCCATCTTATAGATGAGAAAACTGAGCTGCGGGGAGACTAAATTGCCGTTTCCTAAGATTGACAGCTAACAGGGAGCAGACCCTGGATGTGAACCTTGGCAGGAGAGCTTCAGGAATTGCTTTGTAGCCACCAAGCTATAAGGGCTCTCCAGCAGCAGTTAGTATATGATGAGACTTTTATAGGAATCTTAAGCAAGCTTTGCTGGTAAAGGAAATGCTAGAATTGCTTCCAGATGACTGTTACTTATTTAGAGTTTGTCACCTTTTCTTCCACTGCTCAGTTTTTTTAAGTAAGAACTCATAAATTACGGGAGCAATTATTCGTCTTGACAACATAAGTAGCCATAGAAATTCCTTCCCATTCATTTATTCAGCAGAGTGATGAGGTCACTGTATTTGCTGTGAGCTAAGGATAATGGAGATTATATGGAACTACGATTTCTATCTTTCTGGAAGTTTTCCATCCCGAGGGGAAACAAGAATATGCACACGAATCCCGAAAGGATTATGTATGTGTATGGGGGGATGGCATAGGTGCTCTGCTTACTGGAAACTGAGCTTCTAACGGAGCTGGAGGGACAAGGGAAATATCATAGACGAGGGGTGGCTTGACCCCTACATGCTGGAGTTAGGTGGATTTTGATGGGAGCAGGGAAGCAACAATGCAATACTAGCCCAATGTGTTAGTGAGGTGGTATACAGCTCAGGGGCTAGGAGAGAAGTTTCTGGGTTCAAATCCTGTTCCCATTACTTTTAGCCTTAACAATTTCTCATCTATAAGGAGGTAGAAAGAGGGAAAGAGAGCTTCAGTTGGGATCCCAACAGGAAACGGATGGAGTAGTTTAAATAGATAAGAGGAGGATGATTTATTTACAAATAATAGTGCAGTAACCCTGAGCAGTGGTGGTTAAGGGAGGGAAAGGGATATTATCCTCAGACCTCTGGGACTGAGGGGATAGGTCAGTCACTAGAACGAGCAAGCAGTGTAGAGGAAGCCGCCTCTCAGGGAGCAGTGCCGGTCAGGGGAGGGCACAGTCAGAAGGAACCCCAGCACGAAGGAGCCAGGACTGCAAATGCCTTCTCTCCGCTCCATCCCCTGGACCCCCTGCCTGGTCCCGCCCCTCTCTCCCTATTGGCCAAGCCCAACCCATGTCTCTGTCCTTGGGGCCTTGGGAACTGGTTGGGATCCCCCAGGTCACGCTCCCAGATGAAAGCTGGTGGAGGGAGGTACTGTGTGGATCTGGAGGGGGCAGACAGAAGATATGTGGCTCAGAGTGGAAACACCATAGTAAGGATGTAGGGAAGGACTTGCTGGTGCCCAGTCTTGCCAGTTCTTGAGAACTCCGTGTAGGAATTAAATTTGGTTGCGAAGGCAGTGGGAACCAGGAGAGTTTTGGAGCACGAGGGTGACATAATGAGAAAGCAAACCAACCTTGGTGTCTGAGGTAGACTGTAAGGCAGCAAGACAGAGTAGATGCTGGCAGGAGAAGTGCTGGGTTAGACCTCAGGCTTCCCCACCTCATCCTGTTTCTGTGCCGTTCTGTGCTTTTTTTTTTTTTTAAGATTTTATTTATTTATTCGACAGAAAGAGAGATCACAAGTAGGCAGAGAGAGGGGGGAAGCAGGCTCTCCGCTGAGCAGAGAGCCCGATGCGGGGATCGATCCCAGGACCCTGAGATCATGACCTGAGCCGAAGGCAGAGGCTTTAACCCACTGAGCCACCCAGGCGCCCTGTTCTGTGCTTTCTTGAGGCACCAGCTGCAGCTGTCAGGAAATTCTCTCCCATCTCCACAGGCAGCGGCTCCTGTCTACACCTTGCAGCAGGGCCCTTCCCAGAGGGAACTTTCTAGGTTGACTCCCTCTCTCCTTCCTTGCCTGTGGTTTTAAGAACTGCTCTAGTAACTGTCGCCTGATTGGTGACGGACTTTTCAGAAAGAGCTGGATCTAAAGCAGCTCCCTGAACCACACTCTTGGACCTGTCATAGAGCCGGCCCACAGACGACTCTGCTGTGAAAAGAAAGTTAATGTGCCTCATTATAGCCTGATGCAGAGATTCCCTCTGACAGACACATGTGGTAATGGCTCGGAATGAACACACTCCTACGAACAATTGGAAAAGAGACTTCTCATTGTTCCTTGGGCCCATAATTCATTTGCTGTAAAAATGACCGAGTTGGCTGTGCTACACATCTCCTCTCTGAACCATGCTTTTATCGGATCAACTCAAATATACAAGGAAGATAGCACTTTCTGAAAGAAGCCACCTAATGCCTATATGTGGGCTTGAAAAATCAAGATGTTTCTGTAGCCAAGGCCAAGGCTTTAAGGGGTGTTTCTTTGTTCCCTGACAGTTGTATGTATGTCTGCTTTGCCATAAAGAACTTGACCCTGTCTTTTCTGTAATTTTTGTGTGGCAGAGGACCGTGGTGCTGAGGGGCACTGGGAAACCAGCAGCAGCTACCTCAGGGAACAGACGGATTTGTTCCTAGCTCTGCAGAATGGGCTCTGGAGGAAGATTCCCACCCAGGGGATGGCTCACGAGTAGGTAAGCCTGGATGTTTTAGTTCTTTTTTCCTTCCAGGAGCTTTGTCCTAAGCCTCTAAACTCAAAACCGGGGTGGCGTTGCTTCCTTCCTTAGAAAAGCACTTACATGGCAAAACATTACGTTTCTTTCTAGAAAGTCATCCATTCATGCTCCTCTTATCCAAATTATAGGCCACTTGGAAGGCTGGCTGATTGCAAAGAGTCTGGATTTGGGGGTGGGAGGAGCGAATGGACCTTATTTTCTGATGAACACAGATGAAGTTGCAATTTGCCGTTTTTGATCAACAGTATCGGGAGACATCAGCAAAGGTCACCCCACTAATCATATTTTGTAGGAGAAATCTGAGATCCCTTCATAGAATAGTCCTCAAGGGCAGTTTTCTGCCCCTTTCCACAGTGCCCCTCCCTTGTAGGATGATCTCAGATGAATTTGGATGGGGCTTCAATTTTGCTTTTAGATGCACATAAAATAATTGCTTTTTGAAACAATACCCTCGTGATTAAAAAAAACCACTGAAGCTAAAAATATTTAAATCAGGAAGCATCCCAAATAAAAGACTTGGCAAAACACAGCAGATATGACAAAAATTTTGCTGGCAGAATGCAAACTAGATATCAAAAGACTAAACTGTACATAAGGCACCATGAAGTGCTGGAGTGTTGCTCGGTACCATTTGGCCCAAGATGTTTACATAGCTCCTTGTAATTGTAGCTAATCATATAAATTCTTTGTTTCAGTTTGAAATCTGTTCAGGTTGACACCTCCACTTTGGTGTTGATTATTTTTCTCCCATCTTCTGATTTCCTTCTGCCTTTTTTTTTAAAGCATAAATTATTGGCAGACTATGAGCTTGCAAAGCAGAGATTTGATTCTATTTTTTTCTTTTCCCCATTTTCCTACGTTTTTCTATGTTTATTTCCAGCAATTCCTGATCTTAAGCTCCAGATCCAACTGAGAGTCTCTCAATAAATCCTCATTTTACTTTTCACCTGCCATACTGATCTCTCTTCCCCCTCTTTCTTCTTCTCCCCTCCCTCCGTACCCCCTCCCCCACCCATTTTTTTCTTATTTCCTTCCCCAGGTTTTCTCCATTTTACAGGACAGTTTTAAGCTATACACTCTCACGTGTCATGGATGGCTTGTTCTGCATGGTGGGCTAGGGGGTCACAGCTAGATAGAGTTCATGACATTAATTTCCCCACTTGGAAGAGAAAGCTTACGCTGAAACCAGTACCCTTTCTCCTTTTGTCACTGCTTTTCCAGACCAGTTGGCCAGATTCAAGTTGGGGCCAAAAGAAAGGGTAAACGGTGGTCACGGTTATTCTCTCGATACCCACAGCAGGGAAGTGGTATGCGTGGATTGCGAAGTGTGGGCATGGAATTGTCACCCCCAGGGTGATGGCGTTAGGAGGTGGGGCTTTTGGGAGGTGTTGGGTCACAAGGGCAGACCCCTATGACCGGGATTTGCGCCCTGATA
The DNA here is from genome assembly GCA_028534135.1 of Potos flavus. Lineage (NCBI taxonomy): Eukaryota > Metazoa > Chordata > Mammalia > Carnivora > Procyonidae > Potos > Potos flavus. The sequence goes on from CM052899.1 coordinate 26,024,471, forward strand.
AGAAGAGGCCCCAGAGAGCTAGCTTGTCCCTTTCGCCCTGTGACGGGCGTCATTGTGGAAGGCTGTCCTCACCAGACACGGAGTCTGCCATCACCTTGATCTTGAGCTCCCCAAGCTCCAGACTGTGAGAAAAAAATTTATGTTGTTTATAAACCACCCAGTTGATGGTGTTTTTTGTGATAGCCATCTGCACAGACTAAGACATACAGGGAATAGTGTTTGGGAGACATGAAAGGCAGGAATGGGATGATGCTAGGGTAGAACAGAGGGATTGTCTCACTGTATCTCTTCCCATCAGCTCAGGTGTTCCCAGAGGCAGTCAGAGTCAGGGGTCACTGTGGCCCCGGGCAGCGTTCTCCTACCCCTCAGAGCTCAGGACCCCACTTCCTTGGAGCTTCAATGTAGTTCTTAACTGAGTGTGATCCCAAGGTTGACAGCAAGGGAATTTTACATACCTACGTCCTAGAAAGCCCATGGGTATCTAGGGATAGCGTTTAAATATTTTCCTTTAGCAACATTTCAATTTATTCAACACCCTCCCCCATTAACATTCTAATGTTAAAACAATAGGACACCAATTTCCATCTAAAACTTTGTTAGTTTCCTGCTTCCTGGGATTTCGAGTGGCACTTTTTCTGACTTGCTCAGAGCATAGTGTTCTTTCCATTTCAAACTCCCTTACATGATACCTGGTCTCCATGAGGCGGCAGGGGTCTGGGGGGATTGCTCTTTGGATGCCCAGCACTTAGCAAGAGACATACCACAGATCTGGAGCTCAAAAAACACTTTTCAGCATTTACCATGTGTTGATGGTGCAACTAATTTTTTTTTTTTTCCATTTAAATATGTTTTACTTTCCAACCAGATTGTAGAGCTACCCCAGGGGATTTTACCACATCACTACCCAGAGCATGCTGTTCTTTGCATGAGGTAGGTGTTCGTTATAGACTTGTTTTGTTGATGATTAAACTCCTCAAGTATTTTATCGAATCCCTTCTCTACGCCAGAGTGTGGTAGGTCTATAGAATGAAAACATGGGGGAAAAAAAAAAAGAAAAAAAAAGAACCCTGACCTCTAGGAAGTCAAAATATAGCCTGATAGTCATACCCCTGGGGTCTGGCAGAGAGGTGCACCTTACTCGAATAGCTCTTGTCTGAACGATCATTATGGAGATCCAATTTCAGAAGGACCTGGGCATGGCCATCTGATCACCTGATGTGTTTCCTGCAAGGCTGGGATTGAAGTTAAGTGCGGGAGTATTTTAGCCAATGAATTTTGTGCCTTACTTCCCACTTAGTAACTTACTCTATGTAAATTCGAAGCAGCCGTCAACACAGGCTCTATGCTGGGCACTGGGCAGGGAGAGAGAGAGAGAGTGTATTGGCTACATTACTAGGTTTCAGGAACTCCCTGCTGGGACTCATACCAACACTGCTCCCTCCTACTGGGAGGCAGACTCCACTAAGTGCGAGAACAGAGATAAAAACCAAGTGTTACTGTAATGATTAATTTTGACTACAGTCATTCCGGCCGACTTCACAAACAAATTGACATTTGAGTTGGCCGCTGATATTGGATTTTGACAAGCAGACACTGGAGGAAAAGACTAACTCAGACAAGTGAGAAGAGGATAAACAAAGACACGGAAGTGTGAAAGTTTCTGCCCTAAATATGCAGCAGAGGTGTAACAGCTGGGTGTGATTTGAACAGAGATTTTCAAGGGCTGTGCATGACCCGAGGCAGGGGTCGCACTATTATTCTCTGGGTCGAATCAGGCCTTTGGCCACATTTTGTTTAGCCACTCACAAGGTTTTAAATTTTTTTGAGTTGCTGCCAACCTTTAAAAATCAGGAGATTTCACATACACATTCAGATGTCAGGCTTTTCTTGAAAACAACCTAGCAAGACTGTGCCTGCCTTTCCTCAAGGTGACAACGGGCTAGAATTGAATAATGACTGTTCTTCTTAGACAGGCAAGCTGACTTCTTCGCCTTGCCACCGTCCCCGGCTGACTGACCGCAATCAAATGGTACAGGCAGGTATCTGTGTTGCCCCCCTTTGACCCAAAACCTTTACTGATGGCTGCGTGCCAGGAGAGCCGGTGTCTGTTTCAGGGAGCCTTATACAGCAGTTGACTTACACATCTGGATGGCTCTTGGGACTTGGCTGACTCTTCACGGAAGGAAGAGTGTCAGGAAGTCATCCCAGACGCTGCTCTGAAGAATCTGGTTCATCTAATTAGATCCTAGACTGGTACACCTGGTAGATTTTTAGAGGCAGGGGATAATGACCCTCACGGTTTAAAAGATCGCTTTCCATGGCAACCCACAATGCTATGTCAATTTGAGAGCTTGTTAGCGTCTCTGGTTTATCTTCCCCTGATAAGTGAGTTTTCTTTTCTTCTGGAATGTAGACTGGTGGTATGCCAACAAGAATTGCAATCCATTTTCAGAACAAAGGAGGAAGTGTATATATGTTTTTTTTCTCTTGCATTTCCTTTGTTCAGCTGTTGTGCCAATTGGATGTTCAGACTTCTTGGACCTCTGTGAGCTAACTTTTCGTTTCCCTTTTTCTCGTGGAGAGGTGCACTTTGATTGCACTGGTGCCCGTGTACCCCTGCTGGACTTGGGATGTGAATCCATACCAAGCCGCCGGATGCAAACACGGGGGATACACAAAATGCAGGTGTTTATGTTTTCCACACCCACAGAGCCCTGTGAGCTCTTGCTCATACACAAACACACTCTGTGCCTGATGCCTATTAAGAGTGAGAGGTTCCTAACTGACAAAACCTTCTTTTCAGAAGAATAAAATAGAAGGTTACTGAGTCGACAAGCTAATCTGTCTAATTAGATACCTCTGAGCGAAATGCATAAAATTTGCATGAATTATCTTAACATGCAAAGAATAGGACACAGGAAGGAAAAACTCAAGGAAATTTGCATTTTGGTGGGGGGAGGGGGAGGCTCCAAGGCTGTAATCCAGAAGGTCCTTTCTCCTTTTATGTTTTGGGACTACGCTCAAGAGGAGCTGCCGTGAGCTGCCTGATGTCAGCAAAGACAGTCCTTGTATGCTTGGCTTTGCAAGCAGCTCCTCCAAGTGTTGCGTGCGGATTGCAAGCGAAGCAGCCATCAAGCTCGGTCGTGTAGTCGTGTGGTCGTGTGGTGACGCGGCAGCTTCAGTTCGGCCGTGCCGGGGGACTGGGATTGCCGGTTTCAGTCCGGGCCTCTCGCGGGTTGGGAGGACAATTGCTGCTTGGCCTCTAGGTGGCACTGTTGTATCTATTGTAAGAGGCGCGGCACTTGGGTTCGCCGTGTCCCTGCTGTTTAAGATGGAGGATAAAAAAACAAAAGAAAAAAATAGTAAAATTCAACTCCTGGCTGCCAGCCCCTGATCTCTTAACATCACAACCTGCTCTACCTAGGCACACCTTCTCCGTTCTGACTAAGGACACTGTATGTTGTTTAACCTCAAATGATTTATTAAAAATCAGCGTTTCTCTGACTTCCTTTGCTGTGTAGGCACAGATCAAGCTCAGGGAGCATTCATTTGAGAGCTTAGCTGCCCAGGATAGTACCTACCTTTCCTGGTTTTGCTACCCCTGCCCCAATCCTCCTATTTTCCCTTCTACGCTGCTGCTGACATCCACGCTGTGCCAGGTCACAGTGGTTCCTGGGACCCTGGGAAGGCACTGGGTGAGGAGTGGAGTTGGGGCTGAGAGGAGCAGCTTGGCGGTCCTATGACTGGGAAGATGGCAAACTGGCTGAAATGGGAAAGGGAGTGGAAAGGAAGCCAGTTGCTGCTTCTCCCATTTCATTCTTTCTGGTAGTCTAGAAAACCTGTTTCCAGGGCTGATAGGTTTGGGCCAAGTGTAAGGATTATATTTTGACATCTAGTTAGAGGTGGTGAGGTTGAAGGGAGGGAAGACGAGCTCACTCGTTAGGATTGCCTCAGTTTTCCCAGTGCTGAGATGGGACATCCTACTGACCCAATAGGCAAAGCCTTGAGAGCAGTATTAAGGGTATTTGTAAAATAATAATAATAGTAGTAATAGTAGTAGTAGTTTCTGGAGATAAGAGCTAATTTTTTTTTCTTTTTAAAGAGCTAATTCTTAAAACATCATAGCATGTAATGAATAGGAGGAAGAGATACAGGGAAAATAGGTAATGTATGCACCATGAAAAAGTTTGTAAGGACTTTTTCTTCCTTGATGTTAATAATTTCATTTCTTCCTCACAGTGTTTTCCTTAATTCATCTAAGACAATACTGGGTCTGCTCTGTGACTTTGCTCAAGGTCACGAAGTTAGGTCTTTGCTAACTAGGGATTGTTTTATTTAGTATTTTCCTGAACAAATTCCTCATTTGGGAAGCAATAATATTCAAGTCTAACTGATCAATCCTTGTCTTACTTGCTACCCAAGAACTAAATCAAAATACTATGCTTAGGGGCAAGCTATTAAAAGCAGCCCTCATCTTTGTTTTAAAATGACAATTCTGACTTTACATTGACTTGAGAAGCAATAACCTTAGGGTTTATTCTCTGTTCACTCTCAGTTTTGCTGTGTGTTTGTTTTTTTTTGTTTATCATTTGATCTGTTTGTGCCTCAATGGTACCCTCTGTAAAATAGGCTGAACAAACTTTTGTTTGAATATCTAGGGAATAAATTAATGTTTTATGAGTCTATTCAGGGGTCTTTGAATTGAAAGATTCAAGACAAGCATTAGTTTTTATCATTGTTTTAATAGTAATTTATTAAGCCCAAACCTTAGGGAATCATGTAAGAATATATGATTTCCTCTCCCTGATTACATCTTTGAGCTTTGTAAAAGTTTATAATGGATGAAATAGTACTTAACAGCTTCATAAACCAAACTGTTACGCATGTTTAAATGGTCTTCACTCTTATTATCTTAACTAATGAATTTTGCCAGGCATCTCTGTTATAGCTGTATGATTTATAAAGATTATATTTACTTTTTCTCCTTATAGGAACCTAATGAGACCAAATTGGTTGCATGTAATCAGACACTGGCCTTTTTCATCTCTTCGGGTTTTATTTACGAAAGCTTATTAGAGCAAACGTACTGAGTAATATGCAGCAATAGCTAGGTTTTGCCTAATGATCCCAAACAGCCAACACAGAATGCAGATAATGAAATGACAGGCTGATTACAAATGCAAGGAGAAAAGTAAATGCACTCAGGGCCCATTTCGAAAATCCTTACCTAGGCAGAGCACCCATTAACATGTTTTCAACCTAAGAACATGCAGATGAGACACACGTCCTAGAAAACGAGGGCTGAGTTCTTTGCTTCGTTTTCCAATAGTGTAGCGCTGGCATCCTCCGCCCCTCCCCCCCCGCCCAGGGGACCAATGTGGCACCGAAGATTAGATGACCACCCCCCACCATTCGTGAAGAGAAGCTATGAATTCATTCACTTCAACAGCTGAAGTAAATAATTGGGACTCACATTGTTATTTTCCTTTCAGGGCCAGCACAAAATACAACCTGTATTGGTATTACCCAAGTTAGAATTTAGTATGTGTCACTCTTTCCCTCAGAGAAAGATAAGCACATGACGACATAGCTGGCCTCAGTGGCTGACACTGGTGTCGTCTCGTCAGTCTATACCCTGTTGGGTTGCTCTTAATCCAGAGCATCTTCTTCCCTTCCTTGTTAGGATGTTCCCTCCATTTTACTACAACAAACATTCGCTGCCCTTCCAGAAGTAGAACATTGAACTGATTTTTTTCTAATATGACTCTGAAGGACCTTAGGGATGAGGGACAGCTTTATTGTTTTCCCAGATGTCAACCTTATATGTTTCCAGTCCTCTGTAACTCTCTACCCTGTAATGACTTGGCCATTCCTAAGACCTTCCCAAACCATGTGGGAAGCCATTTATACATTTATTTCCTTCCTGTACCACCTGCTGGTGTAATGCATTGGTAAATTTATTACCCTTTGGGTGAACAACTTCCCCTATAGAGTTTCAAGGGGTGTCCCCTCATACTAGTATTTTGAGATTTGGCAAATAAATCTGTTTTCACCTTATTTGTATTATGGAAGATTTTATAGTTTGAGATAATGTTCCCTCTCTAGTCTTTGCATTTCCAGGTGACTGACACCCCAAGACCTTGGACCTCCAGTTGGTTTGTGAAAATTTCTCTTTAAGCTATCCCACTAGGAGAGCAATATTTGGGTTATTTATGTATTCATTCAGGTGTTAGCTCTGTATGTTTGTTTCCTTCACCTAGATTGGACTAAACTAGTCTAGAATAACATATAGTAAAGGGCAAAAGCAATTATGGAATCAGAGAATGTTAGAGGCCACCCTTACTGTAGGCTGAAGAAAGGCTTAAAGAAGTCAGGTCACGTTATTAGTTAAAGAGAAACCTGGATTGCATGCCACCAATTTGGTCTCATTAGGTTTTTATAATGAGAAAAGGTAAATATAATCTTTATAAGTCATACAGCTGTAACAGAGATGCCTGGCAAAATCCATTAGTTTGGATAATAAGAGTGGACACCATTTAAACATGTATAACAGGTCTGGATTAGAACTGGACATTCAGACCAACATTCTTTCCAAAGTCTTGCCTAAGGTCAAATGGACGACTCTTGTTTTTTCTTATTATCCACATATGGTCAAAAGTTCACAGTCAGAAAATATCAAGAGTAAAATTGTAAAGTAGGCTATTCTTTCCTTCAGTACTTTTCCATTCCCAATCACGTCTCCCATTCTGATGAAAGGTGTTCCTGGTTGTGCTTGCCAAACACACAGGCAGGGGTCTTGGTGCTACTTCCTGTCTGCCTCCGGCCACCAGGTGAATCCCTGTGATCTGATGGGCTGTACTTTTTTTTTTTTTTTTAGATTTTATTTATTTATTTGACAGAGAGCGAGCGAGCGAGAGAGCATGAGCTGGGGTGAGGTGGGGGGAGGGGTAGAGGGAGAAGCAGACTCCCTGCTGAGCAGGGAGCCCAACACGGGACTGGATCCCAGGACCCTGGGATCATGACTCAAGCTAAATGCAGACACTTAAACAACTGAGCCACCTAGGCGCCCCTGGGCTATACTTTTTGAAACCTATTTCTTTCCTTCTTTCTTTTTTTAAATTATCATATAGTGTATTATTTGTTTCAGGGGTACAGGCCTGTGATTCATCACTCTTACACAATTCACAGCACTCACCATAGCACATGCCCTCCTCAGTGTCCATAACACAGCCACCCCATCCCTCCCACCCTCCTCCTCTCCAGCAACCCTCAGTTTATTTCCTGAGATTAAGAGTCTTATGTTTTGTCTCCATCTCTGGTTTCGTCTTGTTTCATTGTAACCCGTTTCTGAGGCTTGCTCCTTCCCTCAGTTCCATCAGCTTGCTACATGGCTCCTGAGTCAAGACTTCCCATTCTGGTACCATATTGTGGCCTTGGGACACTGAAGGTAACACTAATAGGAAACCCTATTTCTAGCTGAGATACCCAGGACCCCAAGTTTGTGTTTTTTCCTCCCTCTTCCTCTTATGACAATTATAGAAAAAGTGAATATTGTGGAACTCTGGAATTCCTGACTGCCCTAAGGGGAAGACAACTTTGGGCAGAGGGATCTTTTCTACTATCTGTAGCTTTTAAGTGTTGGCCTGGGCTGCAGCTGGTCCATATATGATTCTGAACCCACTTTTTGCATGGAGGCCACAACTCCATCATGTCGATCCCCCTCTTCAGTCGTTTCCTCCCGGAGGAGAGCATGGGATTGAAAATGACCACCAATGCGACTGGACATAGAACTTCTGCCGGGATTAGCACGAGGGCGGCAGGCAGAGGGGAAGTAAAGGCAGGAGCCCTTAAGGAGGAGAGTGGGGAGAACAGCGAGGAGGAAAGCACCACAGAAGGCGGCTCGTCCTGGTCACCTCACTGCTGCCTACTGTTCATTTTGCGTCACGTCTCTCCTCCCACGGTGTCTGGTTCACTTCTTCCTTGTTTTGTTGTTTTGTTTTGTTTTATAGTTTGTAACCTGTTTTCAGTATTTCTCCTGTCCTGCTTCCTGCAACTGCTCTCTTGGGCACATCTCTTCTGGAAACTGTGAGCAGCGTTTCTGTGTTGCATTGTTGCTGAGAGGTCTCCCCTAGTAAACTCTCTCTAGTTCTCCACCGAGTGGAGCTGGCTTTAGATCTTCCTCACATTTGCCGGGGCTGTTTGGGATTCTGAATGTGAAGCAAACATTTCCTCTGTTTGCATTCAAGAGTACATAACATAGCATTTCAGGGCTCGGTATCTGCTCTTTCCATTGGAAGCATGTGAGTCTCAGAGAATTTATTCCCCAAACTTCTTATCTCTACATTTATGGGAATTTTGTAATAACGATGGTGGATGTTATCATCTGTATATTACCTAGAAGATTGTATGTGTATTTGCAGGGCCTGCCTCGTGGGGCCGTTCAGACTGGAAACATTCCAAGCACCTGATGGTTCTACCCCTCTTATGTTCTCAAACTCAGGAGTAGAGATGCCATTAATTCCTGCTTTCCAAACTTCACCCTCTTGTTGAAGAATGCTCTGCACACAATGGGCACTCAATTTTCTGGATGGGCTTGTAAATCTCAGTCCCTAACTCAAATGTCCCCAGTACAGATTTACTGTAATTTAAGAAAATCCAATACATAAAACTAGAATTTACAGCAACATATATTATTTGTATTACAAAAGGATTTATCACAGGACTTCCTTTAATATGAAACTCCTTCAGTGTATTCAAGTTATTTTTGTCGTCTTACAAGGCAATTCGATTTACACAGAAAAAACAGGGGAATTTGACGAAGAGTCATCTTAATTGCATGGAGTAGGAGCTCTTGATTCTTAGTCAGTGACTAATGGCCTGGTGGTATCTCTTTTGATCCTACAGTTATGTCATATTGAAAAGTGACTTTACTTGTTATTATTATGAACCACGAGCTCTTAGTTGATGGAAATGGAAAGCATGCAAGGGTAGCTAGGAGAGAAGAAGCAACATTCTCCTTGGTTCCAGCCCAGAGCCTAAAATCTCTCCCCGGGTAGATAACTTGAATGGAATTGGAGATACACACGCACATGCGTGCGCGCGCGCGCGCGCGCACACACACACACACACACACACACACACACACACTATGATAGGAAGAGGGCCCAGATGGCACTGGCCTGCAGCCCTAGAATGATCTTGGTTTTGCTCACAGACCTTCCTCAACCCTGCTCTGACCTCTCTTAAGCTCCGTGGGACCCCTCTTTGCTCCAGGGGGTAACTCTGGCTGGGACCAGGTCATCTGCATTCCCCAGGGCAGGGCAAGCTGAGCTGGCCCAGCTCCTGGCTGAGTTCAGCCACTGTGGGAACACTCCACCACTGGTTTTCCCCTGATGGAAACGGCCCACCTCTCAGCCCTCTCTCTCTCTTCTCCTCTTGAAAGCCAATTTCCTGCTTCAATCTTATTCTTATGAATAGAAACACGGAGCTTGCATGGAGAATGAGAAACTACTGTATCATAGGAAGCAATCACACAGAACACAAAAAGCCATTCAAAGTAATTAAACTACTCCCATCCCCTTTTCTATATTTCTTTTCAGCTCCGCACTGATGGGCTGTTTATCTTTGCCACCACTACAGCGGCGGCAGCGCAGGAAACAGGCAAGCCATTTTCTGCACCGGCTCCTGCCGAGAGGGCAGAATTAAGACAAACACTTTCATTCTTGGCTGCCAAAGCATTTTAGCTTCTGAAAAGCAAGGGAAGCAACGCCATCAACCCCTGTGAGGAAATAAATAAATAAGGGCCTGGTGGCGAGAGAAGCTTCTGGGCGATTTTGCACTTGTCAGAGGAAAGGGGGTGGGACGGGTGCGGATTGGGCGGGGGAGTGATGGGGAGCTCATTATCTCCCAGCCCCTGGAAGCTTTTGTTCTCTTCAGCTGTGCTAAGGAGGCTACAGCTCGCTCCCAGCTGTGCAGAAGCTTGCAGGCATCTCAGAGTGGCAGAGATGGCAACGTGACTTGGGCAGGCATTGCCCCAGGGAGACGCAACCGCAACCCGGGAGGAAAGTGGACTCCCCTGGTTCTGACTGAGCCGGACTGAATTAACAGGGCCCCCCGTGGGAATACCTGCGTCGCTGCTCTTTGCAGGTGCAGATGCAGAGAGAGAGAGAGAGGGGGCTGAGAGGTTTGCCTGAGGGCTTTCATAGCCTTTCCCCTTGCTTGTCGTGGCCCTAGAGTGCACACCTTGGACGGCGTCACATCACAGGGGGCTTAAAATGACAGAGAAAAGGGAAGAACTCAGAGTTGGCTCAGTACCATCCACCCTTCCACCAGCCCAGCATCACAAACGCATCTGGAATGTGTTTGTTCCCTTGAGAAAAATCAATGTCTCGTCAGAATAGGTGGTGTTGGGACACTGGCAGGAGGGCTGGAGGAAGCCGGCCTGAGAAAGGGCTTCTGGACTGTCGAGAAGACAGTCACTCTGCCAACAGCACTAGACGGGAGCTGAGGTGTCACAAAGGACTTCCGTGAGAACCCTCTTCACAGCAGGTTCTCTGGGGAGTGCACCGGGCTGGGCTGCTTCACAGCATAAACCCCTCGGGGATAGACCCTCCCCTGCGCCTTCCCTTAGTACTGGCTCTGCTCCTGCCCTTTCTGGGGTTCAGGCAACTTTGCATCCAATTGACAACCTGGTCTAGATGGAAAATTTTGCAGAAGATATTCCGGAAAAAAAAAAAAAAGCCAGCTCACAATACGTGGACCATCTGGCATCTATCTGAGACCTAAGTGACAGGCAGGGCACTCCGTTCCTGGGGGCTGGCCCACTCACCACGGTGGCCAGGAAGAGGGGGTGGCGCAGGAGGTTAAAGTTCCTGATTTAGGAAAATGTCCATTTCGGTGCAGCCCCAGAGGCCCTGGCCCCACTCCCTCCCCGGTCCCACGGAGGCCCCACTCCCTCCCCGGTCCCACGGAGGCCCGCCTCCCTGCAGAGTTGCCTGTCAGGTTTACTCTGGGGAGCTGGCACCTGGCCCACTCCCCACAGACAGACCTGCCGTATTCAGCACTTGCTTTGCATCTGTCATTAGCTTTTGTATGTGAGGAAGTTTAATGTGCAATAAATGTAAATGGGCAATGTATATTCTGTTTTATTAACTCTCTTTTGAGCCTCTTCTTGCCAGCTGCTGATTTGCTTTGCCAGGATTCATCAGCAAGATACGCAGTGCTAGGTTTCCTTCTCTTGCCCCATCTCATTTCTCAAAGCTGCTTTTTCACCCAAGGTCTATTTCTGCCGAGGCCCCTGTGCCTTCCCCTGGTTCTCAGTGTGGCAGGGACACCCACACTTCAGATGGCAAAGTCTTTCTGGGATGGTTTGCTTCACCCATTATCCAGATTTGGGGAGAGGGTGGTAGAGAGGAAGGCCTCTTATATATCCATCATCTATCTTATCTGTGAATAGTTCAGCAGATAAAGAAACAGAAAAATATTACCTGAATTTCAGTAAAATCAAATGTTTCTACCCAGACAGAAACATTAAATCCTTTCCCCCTGTTTAAACATTTTTTAGAAGGACCTAGTCATGGGATGCCTGGGTGACTCGGTTGGTTAAATGTCTGCCTTTGCCTCAGGTCATGATCTCAGGGTCCTGGGATTGAGTCCCGTGTGGGGTTCTCTGTTCTGCAGGGATTCTGCTTCTCCCTCTCTCCACCCCCCCCCACCTCGCTCTCTCTCAAGTAAATGAATTAAAAAAAAAAAAGGACCTAGTCTTGCAATGATTTCATTTACTCTGCACTAAGTGTTCAGTATACTAAATGAAAATGATAATTCATTTTGTTCTCTCAGTGGGAATCCGTGTAAGGTACAAGAGAGGTGGGGCAATGCCTATTGAAAATTAAATTGAGTCTGTGGGGGCAATGGCAAAACATCTCAGGATTCTTGACTTCCTGGGCAAGTGCACTGACATTTGAAAGTCCATGGGGCTAAATGTGCCTCCTTACATATTCATAGGGTGACTTCAAATGGGGGCAAATTTTGATCCTGACTTTTGCACAAGAGTTGGGAGTAGTAAATCAATGGAAACTGTATTCTTTTTTTTTTTTTTTTAACATATAATGTTTACTTGTTTCAGGGGTACAGGTCTGTGATTCATCAGTCTTACACAATCGACAGAGCTCACCATAGCGCATACCCTCCCCAATGTCCATAACCCAGCCACCCCATCCTTCCCACCCCCCTTCCCTCCAGCAACCCTCAGTTTGTTTCCTGAGATTAAGAGTCTCTTATGGTTTGTCCCCTTCCCCAGTCCCATCTTGTTTCATTTTTTCTTTCTTCCTCCACGACACCCTGCCCTGCCTCTCAAATTCCTCATATCAGAGAGATTATATGATAATTGTTTTTCTATGATTGGCTTATTTCGCTTAGCGTAATACCCTCTAGTTCCATCCACATCATTGCAAATGGCAAGATTTCACTTTTTGATGGCTGCATAGTATTCCATTGTATATGTGTATCACTTCTTCTTTATCCAATCATCTGTTGATGGACATCTAGGTTCTTTCCATAGTTCGGGTGTTGTGGACATTGCTGCTATAAACATTTGGGTGCGCATGCCCCTTTGGATCACTACATTTGTATTCTTAGGGTAAATACTCAGTAATGTGATTGCTCGGTCGTAGGTATAGCGCTATTTTCAACTTCTTGAGGAACCTCCATACTGTTTTCCAGAGTGGCTGCACCAGCTTGTATTCCCACCAACAGTATAGGAGGATTCCCCTTTCTCTGCATTCTCACCAAC
>CM052899.1:26037760-26069205 GCA_028534135.1 Potos flavus
TCATTTTATCTAGATTAGAATAGATGAATGAGAGAAGAAAATACTAAAAGGGTAGCAATGATCACAGAAAAATATACACTAACCAAGTCAGAAGAGACCTGAAACTGGGGGGAGAAGAAAGGAGGAAAAAAAAAAGACGTGAATAGAACAGAGCCACACACTTGATTTTGGGTGTGTTTTGGTCTTTAGAAGAAACTGCCTCCCAATATTTTAAAGAAAGGAAAACATATATATACAAAATAAGGGTAAACACGATGAAGGGTTGGAATATGACTGTAAAGATGAAAATAAAAAAAGATTCTAAAAAAGGAATTGATAAGATAAGAAGTTGGTTAAAAAAAAAAAAAGAGGAAAGAATATGATCAGGCTGGAGACTAGAACGAAGACATGTGCTAGATTTAGGGTATATTTTGATCTGTTGGAAGAAAGAAACTGTATCCCAAAATTTTAAAGAAAGAAAAACCTCTATGTATACAAAAAATAAGATTAAATACAATGAAGGGATAGAATATGACTATAACAATGAAAATTAAAAAAGATTTTTAAAAAAGGTATTGTTAAGATAAAATAGTTAAAAAAGGTTAAAATAGGAAAGAGGAAAAATTAAAAAAATAGAGTAAGAAAAAAATAAAATTAAAGAAATTTAACTTTGAAAGACTAAAGAATCATGAGAAAAAAAGCCATGAATTCTATGTGTTGCTTTTCTCTACTTCTGGAGTTCTGCAGTTCTCATTGATTGGTCAACTTGGTCTTAGCTGGATTTCTTGTTGATCTTCTGGGCGGGGGGCCTGTTGCAGTGATTCTCAAATGTCTTTGCCGGAGGCGGAATTGTACCGCCCTTGCCAGGGGCTGGGCTAAGTAATCTGCTCAGTTTTGCTTTCGGTAGCTTTTGTTCCCTGAATGCTTTCCGTACAGCTTTGGAGGCGGAGGATGAAAATGGCGGCCTCCTAATCTCCGGCCCCGTAGGAGCTGAGAGCTCAGGGGTCCCTCTCCTCAGTGCACCCTCAGAGGAAAGCAGTCAATCCCTCCCGTCTCCCTGGTCTCTGGCCGCACTCCGAGCTCAGCCAGCCTGTGACCGAGCGTTTCTATCTCTGGCGCCCGGCCCCGTTTGGAGTCTCCAAACCCAGCTGATTCCTACAGTGCACTCCTGTGCTGCTCCTCCCAGGGAGAGAAAGGTGAGTTTCCCTGGATCTGCCACTTGTGGGGTCCCTGCTCGAAGTGTAGTGGCCCGACTGTGCCTTGAATAATGGTTTAAGGTAACCCTGAGCTGAAAGCTCCTCGGCTCCGTCTCTGTAGCCAGCTTCCCCTGTCTGATATCTGGGAGCTCTGCTGCACTCAGGCACCCCTGGTCTTTTTGTGACCCCGTGGGTTCTGAACACTGTCCCAGCGAGGGCCCCACTCCCCACTTAGCCCCTGGAGCGACATCTCTCAGTGGAGCAGACTTCTAAAAGTTCTGATTTTGTGCTGTGCTGCTCTACTGCTTGCCTGGGAGCCCGCCCCTCCCCCCGCGGTCTCTCTTCCTGTATGTGGCATTGGATTCACTTCTCCACACATCCTACCTTCCAAAAAGTGGTTGCTTTTCTGTTCCTAGAATTGCTTCTCTTCTCTTTGATCTTCTGTTGAGTTTGTAGGTGTTCAGAATGGTTTGATAACTATCTAGCTAAACTCCTGGGGCCAGACAAAATTTAGGTTTCCTACTCCTCTGCCATCTTGCTCCTTCCTCCTAGAAACTGTATTCTTATGATATTTTCTGAGACTTGGCCAGTGAACCTTCCTGGTATGAGGATGAGAGAGTATCAGCATTAGCATATCAGACTGGGTAGGTGGGTGGTTGGGGAAGCAGCCTGTTGAGAGAGAGCATCTGCCAAAATCATGGGGTACTCAGACTCACAGCCACAGAGTACAAAGGTCTTCCTTCCTAGGTTTGGCTGTGTCTTAAATTAAAAACTTTCAGGTATTTTGGACAGTTTCCCATATCTGCTTTTGTGTAAGTGATTCAAAACTTTTCAGAGTGAATGGTAAGGAAGAAAGGTAGGTTAGAAATATCAGGAGACTTCACAAATGTACTCCAAACTTCCACAAATGGTGATTTTAACCTTCTGATCTTTCCTGTAATGTTTCCCCGACTCCCAGTTCCAAAGAACACCCACAGAGTAATGGAGTTTTTGATCCTGAGATGACTTAACAACAACAACAACAACAGTTTTATGAAGATGTAATTCACACGCTATACAATTCAGTGGTTTTTAATATATTCACAAAGTTGGATAACCTCACCACATCAATTTTGGAATATTTCCATTTCTTCAAAAAAGAAACCCCATATCCATTAGCAGTTACTCCCCAATCCCTGGTCATTGCTAATCTACTTTCTGTCTCTAAATTTGCCTTTTGGACTTTTCATATAAATGGAATCCTATAATATACACGTTCTTTCGTGATTGACTTCTTTCACTTAGTGTAATGTCTTCAAGGTTTATCCATGTTCTAGCATGTGTCACTACTTCATTCTTTTTATTGCTAAATAATATTCCATTGTCCCACAGACCACGCTTTATTCATTCATTTGTCAGTTGATGGACATTTTAGTTGTTTGCACTTTTTGGCTATTCTGAATAATGCGTATATGCTCTTACAAGCAGTGTACGAGAGTTCCAATTTCTGCATATCCTCACTAATGTTTGTTATCATCTGTCTTTTTTGTTGTAATCATTATAAGGGAAGGAGG
Source organism: Potos flavus (assembly GCA_028534135.1). Taxonomy (NCBI): domain Eukaryota; kingdom Metazoa; phylum Chordata; class Mammalia; order Carnivora; family Procyonidae; genus Potos; species Potos flavus. The sequence goes on from CM052899.1 coordinate 26,040,489, forward strand.
TAATATTTCAGTGTGGTTTTCATTTGTGTTTCTCTAACGACTAATAATGTCGAGCATCTTTTCCTGTGCTCATTTGCTATGTGTTCATCTTGTTTTGAAATACGTCTATTTAGATTCTTTGTCCCTTTTAAAATTGGGTCATTTATCTTTTTATTATTGACTTTTAAGAGTGCTTTATATAATTAGGATTCAGATCCCTTCTATATGACATCTGTAAATATTTCCTCCCATTATGAAGTTAGATTTTTCATCATTTGTAGCACAAGAGTTTTTAATGTTGGTGAAGTTCAATCTGTCTATATTTTTCTTTGTTGCTTGTGCTTTCGGTGATGTACTCCAGAGATGACATTTGAATATAACAAATAAAGATCCCCCCAGCCCCCAGGTACAGCAGGAGTGCCTTGGGATGTATCTGTGGCAAGAAGGACAAGGCAACTAACTTAGAGAACAAAGCTTACCCACTTCATCAAGTAGATCAGTTTTTACCTGTTCAGAAAGGTTTTATTTTTAGAAGGCTGCTATGGCCAAACGTATTTTAGATTCACAGAAGTATTTTATTTCCACATATTATATCTTCATTTGAGGAGTGAGGAAAGTATTACCAATACTATGTTATATATTTAAAGTCATATTCTATCAAATGAACTTTGATTTAAACAGGAATTCCCTGTAGAGAATTTAAAGTCCCCCCCCCCTTTTTTTAGTTTCATGATATTCTTGTCCATGAGGATGTTGATTTACTACAGTTCAAACTATCCTTTCAGTGATAAGGCTTAGCCCCTGTTTCTTTCTTTCTTTTTAAAAAGATTTTATTTATTTGACAGAGAGAGAGAGAGAGGACAAGCAGGGGGAGCAGCAGAGGGAGAGGGAGAAGCAGGCTTCCCGCTGAGCAGGGAGCTTGATGGGGGGCTCAATCTCAGGATCCTGGGATCATGACCTGAGCTGAAGGCAGACTCTTAACTGACTGAGCCACCCAGGCACCCCTTAGCCCCTGTTTTATTTTGTGTGACTATAAGTCTTAATTGCTTCAAGGGTCAAACCAGACTAGGTCAAGGCTTGTGTACATGCAATAGGAAAATTAAAATGAAAAATAAAAAGAATCAAACACTTGAGGGATTTGATTTAATAAGTTTGAGAGTTACATATTTTGTTTGTGTCAATGATGCTGTGAGGCAGGGCAGGTGAATGAAGTGATTTTAGGTGCTTTGCACTTGAGTGACATATATGCTATTTGGTAACAGTTTTCAAGGACAAATTCTATTTTTTTTAAACAAAAAATCAAGAGCTTTTTAGAGTGCAGTGGTTATGACCTCCAGTTGCTGAACGGACATGTGGAAGCCTACACTATCCACAATGGAGTCCTCATTCAGAAACTGTGCTGACATGGGCTGCGTGAGTCTGGGCTCTCCAGAGAAACAGAACCGATAGGAGGATGTAGAGTGTCTTATTATGAGGAATTAGCTCATGCAATTATGTAAGCTGAGAAGTCCCAAGATCTGTAGGGGCAAGCTGGAGGCCCAAGAGAGCCGATGGAGTAGTTGTATCCAAGTCCAAGGGCCTGAGAACCAGGAGAGCTGAGGTGGAAGTTCCATTCTGAGTCCAAGGCCAAAGACAAGAGAAGACCACTGTCCCAGCTTGAGGACCACCAGAGAGAGAGAGCATTCTCTCTTCCTTTGTTCCTTTTGTTCTGTTCAGGCCTTTAACGTTATGAGGCCCACTCACATTAGGAAGGGCAATCTGCTTTACTCTGTCTACTGATTAAAATGTTAATCTCATTCAGAAACACCCTCACAGACACATCCAGAATACCGTTTAGCTGACTATCTGGGCATTCCAAGGCCCAGTCAAGTTGACACATGCCATTAACCTTCATGAGAACTTTGTAGAGCCTTAGCTCCATGTGTCTCCTCTACAGTCTCTATTAAAATCCCTGGGAAATAATTTCTTAAAGCTGTACATAGTGCACAGTGGGGTGATGTGATCCTACAAATTGTGATCTCCTAAACAACCTGAAGAAAGAACTGTTTAAAAGAGGCGGTGTAAATTTTCATCTGCTCTGTTTTCCCAACTCATACCTACTCTGCCAGTGTCTCAAACCATTTCTTATTATAGATTCACATAATTTGGGCAAGGTTGAAACAGTGCCTAAACAGGATTCAGGATAGTTCATGGCTCTACTAATCCTTTCAGTGGGTAATTGGACTCTCCTTCTGTACACATTTGAGAGAGAAGTTTCTCATGGCAGCAGTTGCTACTGGTCTTGAATTTAATTATTGTAAACTTTTGCGTTGATAAGTGTGAATATAGCTATACTGGGCCAAGAAAAACAGCCTTCAATCTGTGCCCAGGCTTAAAAATCGCCAGCACCTTCAGAAGAGCAGGCCTCTTCATATCACTAGTGTTGCCATTTTGGAAATGTCAATGATTGCTGAGTGTGTCCCATGGAACACTTTGACTCTGGGATATGAAGTGGGAAAAATGCCATTAGCTTTGTAGGCCTCTCTGTATAACATGCATGCTGTTTCTGTCTTCACGTCCATATCTCGGGAATATTTTAAGCTCTTTTGGCAACTGAACACACCTTCCGCTGACTACAGGATATTAACAGGTTATATAAACAGAGAACCAGTGAAACGAATTGAAAACAGAAAAATTTAGTCAAACAGTCATTTAGAATCTGGGGGGGGGGGTTGGAGAGGCAATGGACAGCAGGGAATAGGCAACACAATATCAGATAATAATTTTTTTAATTTATTCCCCTCAGTGAATTTATTGGATGTGTGAGCAGGTTTCTATGAAGCCAGCTGACGTGGTCAATTCAGTCAATTAGCACTGGCTTCTTTTCAGGCTTGTTCTCAGAGGTGCATATAAATTATGCAGGGTTGGCTACAGGCTTTTGGGCAGGTAAAACCTTTGCAAGAAAGCAGTCTATTTGCCCTCTCAAAATGTGCTATATTTGCAATGCCTAAGGCTGTGTACTTCTCTATCTTGGAGATGAAATTCTTTCTGAAAACCCCAAACCAACATAATTCAGAGCCAAAAGAGAATGGTCCAGTGATCATGAATCCAGCTCTTAGCCTCTTTCAACTAGGCAGGAACTCGAAATATGAGAAAAGGGCTGAAACATATACACATTTTCTTGCATGTTTTTAAAACAAAAAGTAATGATGAGTGATTATCCTTCAACCCTGTCTTCTTCAATCTGGTGTCAACTCACCCTCCTTTGAAATTCTTGCAATTTTGTATTGTTAGTATATTACCTTTGCTTCTTTAATCAACCATGATAGTTATTTGGGCATTTATTTCATTTTACTTCATATATCCTTTTGTACCCTGGAATGTTCATATTTATCTTCATATATTTTCCAGCCCACTAGCACAATGAATCATGCATATGTTTTGCAAATAAATGCATGAATGAATGTATACACAAGTCAATTTGAATTGTACTAGATTGTATGTAGAACAAGAATCACTGAAATTCATAAAAAGATAGTAAACTCTAAAATGCTGGTGGTTGTGAACATCAAAAATAATTTTTTTTTAAACAAAGACTTTTCCCCATGGTATCATAGAGGGGCAAAGCTCTTCCAGAAAATGTTGGACTAACAATTCATTACCTGCAGATTTATGTAATGTGAAGAAAAAATTCAAAAAATTAACACTTTTGTCCTAAATCAATGATTTGGCAAATATCTCCTTTATTGCATGACTTAAATTTTGTCTTGTGAAACATGCTGTATATATAAAAGGTCTATAAAATGTATACGTTTAGCTTAAAGAATGATACTAGAAAAAACATCCATACACCCACCATCCAGGTTAAGAAATAAACAACTACCTGAGAGATCTCTTTGTGCTTTCCCTTTGAACACACCCCACATTCCTCCTTCCCCTTCATAGGTGACCAGTGAATGCTGAATGAAGCATCCCTTGGTTATTCTTTATACTTTCAATTTGTTTTCTTTATACTTTTAATTAGTACATATCTACGAGTAGATAGTAAACATGGTATTGTTTCGTGTTTTCTAAATTGTATACGATGTAAGATTTAATATCATAAAGATGTCAATTATTTCCAGGCTGAATTAAATTTGATTCCCAGATTGAACTAAATTGACATAGATTCAGCAAATTTCAATAAAAATCTCGGTAAGTATTTGCATGGAGCTTGGAAGTATGATTCTAAAATTCATACAGAGTAGCAAAGAGTCAAAAACAGCCAAGGCACTCCTGAGAAAGTAGAAAAAGGTATGTGTGTGAGGGATGGGAGCCTATCCCTAACAGATAACAGAATTTATTGTTAAGCTGGAGCAACTAAGACAGTGTGGCACGGGGGAAGAGACTGACAAGTAGACCCATGGAAAAGGATAGTTAGGCCAGAAATAGACCCATGATTATACGGGAACTTGATATATAACAGAAGCTGCATTGAGGGCTACAAGGAAGAAAAATGAACTATATAGCAAACCATTATCCATATGGACAAAAATAAAATTGGATCTTTGCTTCAAATCATATGCAATAATACATGCCTATTGAATTAAAGATGAATATGAAAGTTAAGAAAGTCAAAACAATAAACACTTGAGAAGAAAATGTGAGAGAATATCATTACCAGCTTTGGCTATGAATGGCTTCTTTTATAAGATTAATAAAAAAGCACAAACATAAAAGAAAAGGTTGATAAATTCAATTCATTAAAAATAAGAACTTGGTTCATCCAAAGATATCATAAAGGGACAAACCATAAATTGAGAAAAGATATTTGCAACAAATGTAACCAACAAAGATTTAGTATCCTGAACATATAAAGACCTCCTATGAATCATTAAGCAAAAGGAAAACAACTAAATCTTAAAATGGGCAAAAGTTATGAACATAAATTTCAGAGAAGAGGCAACCTATAACCTATAAACATATGAAAAGATGTTCAACTTCATTAGTATTCAGTGAAATGCAAATTGAAATCACAATGAGACTTCATTTCATATTTACCAGATTGGCAAAAGTCAATGAAAGTTCTCTACCAAACATTTGTGAAAATGTGGAAAAACAGGACAGGATCTCTTATCCAGTTCTAGTGGAGTGTAAAATGGTTCCAAACAGAATGACACTACCGAATAAACTTAAACATGCCATATTATTTTACCTTACTAATAGAAATAAAGAGATGACGGAGAAGGTGGTGGGTCCCTGGAATTATCTCTAGATGCTCTTAGAATTTGCACTGTACTGAGGAGGAAGAGAGGAAGATTGGAGTTCATTCTTTGTTGGGAGGACTCTCAGTGGATTTTTAGAAGCTTGGCAGTTTTGCGTGGATTAGGTTGTTTCTTAGAAAAATAGGTGAAATTTCATCAATCTTAAAAATCTTTGGTGCTGAGAATGGATTTATGTAAGTAAAGTAATTACAACATAGATCTGCCATCCACGCACCTTTTATGGGAGCCGTACTTGTGGTGTTAGGGTTGTATAACATTAGAAGTGGGAGGCATGTCAGAGGTTGCTATGCCTCAAAGTTCTGATCACCTGTCCCAAATGGGTGGGGGAGTTGCAGATCCTGAGCAATGGGTTACAGACTGGGGCAAATGGTTAGGAGCCAACTTTTGAGTCACACTGCCCGAGTTAGAATTCTAGTTTTTCCAAGGAACTTTAAAACACAGTGATCGGACTACATTTGTAGTGGCATATACTCCACGAACAAAAAGAACTGCAAAAACAAATAAAACAAAACAAAAAAACAAAGAAACCCCAAACTTAAATTGATCATAGTTCTTATATTATTGTTAATAATTTTGGTTACTCTTGTGTTAGTCTTGTGTATTTTGTCGAGTAAGTAAAAGAAGTGATTATGTGTATATTTTCATTCTGGGTGTCATTGAGGACTGTAATTCTTCATAAAGGAGAGAGGAAATACAGATATCAATTTGAAGTTATTAGGTAAAAAGTTGAGGTCTGAATTTGAAGTGGTATTGAAATGAGTATAAACTCATAATGTATTTTGTCTTAAAATTTTTTCTTTGGTTCTTTCCATGGAAAAGACCAAGAGAAATGATTGGTGTGGTAGTAATGTGCAGATTGAAGTCCTGCAATACCATTTCCCATCAGAAGGAACCAGAGACTCTTGGAAAGATATCTGGGGAAAGAAATGCACACGATTAATTTGGAAAGCCTTGTTTGAGCAGATAGCAAGGCAAATATTAAAAACCCCTACAGTTTTGTCGTAAAGTTTCAGGAAATAAAGTTTGGCTAAACATGGAATAAATGAACATCAATAACGATAACTACAATGAAATTAAAGGTACATATAATTAAACTTATGAATTTACAATGAATTTATAATGACCTCGAGAAAACAAATTTAACTGTTCATCATGGAAGGAAACTTGTGAATCCACGTATCCTTTAGGAAGCTGATATATAAAGGGAGAGAATCAAGGCTGCCATTCCCATGAACTATATAATTAGATAATTGAATAGTTGCTATAGGGAATTAATCTTTATAGAAGTAGTCCTGCTAATAAATGAAGAAGGAATGATGCAATTAGAATATCACCATTTGGCAACATGTGATGAACTATTGGATCCAGGCATTGAATGTGAGTGGCTGTTAAATTATAAAATTAGAATTAAAACATTATAAAATGAGAAAGAACCAGGCATTATGTACCTCCTAATGGAAGAGCACACTGCTGCATATGAGGCCACCTTGCTAAGAAATTAAACCTGAATCTGATCCATCCTATAGGTTTACCCAGGCGTATAAGAAACTCAGAGAACAGGGGCGCCTGGGTGGCTCAGTGGGTTAAAGCCTCTGCCTTCGGCTCGGGTCATGATCTCAGGGTCCTGGGATCAAGCCCCGCATCGGGCTCTCTGCTCAGCAGGGAGTCTGCTTCCCCCTCTCCCTCTGCTTGCCTCTCTGCCTACTTGTGATCTCTCTCTGTCAAATAAATAAATAAAGTCTTTAAAAAAAAAAAAACTCAGAGAACAAAGGAACATAGGCAACCACACCATGGAGCTGTAATCAGTGGAATTTCAGATTATTGGAAATTGTATAAGACAAATGATCTGGTTTCCTTAATAAATAAATTACAAGAAAAAAAGAGAGAGAAAGAAGCGGCATTTATAAATTAAGAGACTGAAGAGCCAAGTGACATACCAGCTGATTGGAAAGAGCGAGTCTCATTTGGATCCTGATTCAAATAAACGGACTATAAAAACTGAGTAAAAGTATTGGCTTTGCTGTTGCTAACTGGAATTATCTTCTCAAACATACATTTACTTCTCTCTATGCGTCAGTTTGTTCATCTATGTAATGGGTATAATAAACATGCCTCCCTCAAAGAGCCTTACTTGGAATGAAATGAAGTGGTTTGTAAAGCATTTCATGCAATGCCTAGTACATTGGAAGGACTCAATAAATGTTTGTTGTTACTATATTTTTGTTATTACCATGAAATATGGTGTTCAAAGTTTGGTAAGAAGCCTAGTATCAGATTACCATATTCAAAAAAACTGGAAGATGACCCCCCAAAAAAAAAAAAGAAAACCAAGATGGAGGCCACACAGATTGGCACTGGGCATAGCTGGTAGATAAAAATAGAAGTGGTTTGTAAGAAAAGTGAGACCAAGGAACACCTTTATCTAGAGTTCTGGAATTACCTGCAGCCTACCAAGTGCTCAGAAACTCCAGTGTGGCTTTGCCAAGGAATGAACATGACTTACAACATGTAAGTGGTTAAAGTTGAGGTTTGTTCAAGGCCTCAAGACCGTGGCACAGCTAGGACTCAAGTCCAGGTTTCTTGGCTGCTGAGTTCAGGGCTCTGTGTCTTCCCCTGCTCTCTATCATCAGATAGATGTTCCACTGAAGTTGAAATGACAAAGGAAATAGAGGCCAAACTACCAAGGGCAAATTAAGATCTTTGCAATATTGCCAGAAATACTCCTGGAATGGGGAAACATACTGAGAGACCCGAAAAGAGTCTTGGATTTTTCCCATCCTACATTTATACCTTTGAATGTTTCCCGAATTGAATGTTGCCAGATGAGACTCTATGAAGCTCACTGATGTAATAAGAAGGAAAGAGAACATACTTTCAATCTGCAAAATAGCCTTGTGAATTAACATTATTTTTATAACCATATTTCAGATGAACACTGGGGATTAGAAATATCGCGTATCTGCCAAGGTCACATAACCAGAAAGGGCAGAGCTAGGACTCAAGCCCAGCTATGCTTTTGCTATGATACCTTCACTGAGATAAAGCATAGCCTTTAAAAAGGGGAACAGTTTTGGTATTTACATGAATATGTTAACTGAGTAGTTAAAAGAAACAAGATGTTTCTCTTTTCCTTCCTTTGATAATGTGGCTTTAAACCCTGAAATAAAATCATTAAGGGCAAAGTAATGGTTACAATAAGATTTACATTTTCCAATTTTAAGTGCTGCATGTACCTATTATTGCTTAATTTCAAGACCCTCCCCATTACCAGTAGTTCCATCAGGTCCAGCCAATGTGCTCTTTCACTCCCCGTTGATGTTCCCACTCAGTTTCTTTATGGTCAGTACACATTTGGAGATGCAGAGATTAATCTCATTGAAGACACTACCAGTAGTAAGATCTTTTTTTTCTTTTACTCTTATAATTTGTTGTGATTATTATGGAAATCATATCTTGTTAAGACCATAGAAAATTCTCTCTTCTGGTTGTTTTAATAAAACAGATCGTAGGGGTGCCTGGGTGGCTCAGTCGGTTAAGTGTCTGACCCTTGATTTCTGGTTAGGTCATGATCTCATGGTTGTGAGATTGAGCCTAGAGTTGGGCTCTGTGCTGGGGATGAAGACTGCTCAAGATTCTCTTTGTCCTTCTCCCACGGTCCCTCCCTCCCTCTAAAAACGACAACAACAACAACAACAACAACAACGACAAAAACCAGATTGTATTAATGGATGTCATCATATGGATAGAAATTAGTAAATGAGAAGTAACGGTTACCCTAAATGCCTTGGTAGGACAGTTGTGACACTGGATGGGCAATAAGCTCCAAGATGATTCAATTCAGTGAACTTTCTGGAAGTCCAGTGTCTAGACTGGATATCTTTGTATTTGAAACTTGAATTTGAGCTACATATGAATTAGGGAGCTGGAAAGAATGAATTTAAGAATAACCTGTGTTCTGAAATACAGAAAAAAAAATCTTACCGTGGTTACTAAGTTTTAGTCTCAAGACAAGTCATTTTATTTCCACTCATGGCAGAGAATGACTGCAGGTAGACTGTGGGTGTTACATCTCTCAATATATTTCTTCTCATTGTCTTTTGCTTAGAAAGCTAACTAAAAACTTAAAAAGATTTTTTAGCTTTCCTTTGGGCTGTCTGTATTACCAAATTCTCCAGTGTGTGAGAAGAAAAAACTCTGGGATCATAGAACAAGAATTAGATAATATTGCTTAAGTGAAAGAAAAGCTCTTCCAATGTGTTTTTTTGATAGCTCATGCATCACTTTTTAAAAATCTACTTTCGTGTTATTCAGTTTTGTATGTCTTAATGCTATCGAATAAGCCATCTTTTCTACTAAAGATTTCTAGGAATTGAACTAGACTAAATTCTCAACTGCTGGGCCCTCTGTGTCATTAAGATTTATCATGGATGGTTCAGAAGTAATTTAAAACTATTAAACAATGTCATATTGTGATCAAGTTTATGAAAGGAACCTACTGATGTGAGGGAAATGGACTTGAAGTCTATCATGATAATGAAATATCTTTAACTCCCAAAGAGATATTAACATCATTTCTTCTTAAAAATCACTGTAGAATTATCATATGGTCTCACATGTGGAGCATAAGGAAAAACATGGAGGACATTGTGAGAGGGAAGGGAGGGATGAATTGGAGGAAATCAGAGGGGTGAAGAACCATGAGAGACTGTGAACTCAGAATAAGGGACTGAGAGTTTTGGAGGGGAGGGGGTGGGGGGATGGGCGAGCCTGGTGGTGGGTATTGAGGAGGGCACGTATTGCATGGAGCACTGGGTGTGGTACATAAACAATGAGTCTTGTAACACTGAAAAAACAAAATAAAAGTATTTGGGGAAAAAAAAAATCACTGTAGAACTTTTCACAAAATAACGTTACTCACAGAATTCCAAGTTGCCATAGGGAAAATATCATTAGATCCTTGGGGCTAAAAGGACCCAGTGCCAGAGCTGCTACAGTACAGTCTGGACCAGCTAGAGGCTTTCTCTTGTTCTTTCTACACTTCAGTAAAAAGTTGCATTCTTGGTAAATGACTCAGAGCAACACACCCAATGTGCCCTGTGTTGATTTCAAAAGGCTCAATCAAGTATTCATTCTCTTTTGCAATGGTGGGAGATGTAAGGTAGAGAAAACTGTCTTTCACTTTGGAGGATATCCAGTCTAGACACTGGACTTCCAGAAAGTTCACTGAATTGAGTCATCTGGGAGCTTATTGCCCATCCCATGTCACAACTATGTCTTACCAAGGCATTTAGAGTAACTGTCACTTCTTGTTTACTAATTTCTATCCATATGATGACATCCAATAAAGTGGACCAGCATGATGTTCTATGAAATGGTGAGATAATCAAAGTCTCTGTGAACAAAATTATGGCACAAGTTTGGATAGTTGAGCAAGAGCTTGAAATTATTCTCCTGACCAAAAAGTGAAAGTAAACCACTTCTAGTGATTTTTACTTTATGTTTTAGAAAATAATTTCCAGATCAAAGCTGTATACCAGGTGTTTCAGTATGAAAGTTGATTTGCTCCAGTAAAGAGACCACATCTGGAGCAGTGGATTAATTTTGTGATTCAGTTTATGATAATTTACTGTCCTTCCAGATCCATCTGCCTTTTGCACAAACCAAAGCAGAGTGAAATGTGGGTGCTAAGAATCATCCTCCCTGAATATTTCAAGTTTTTCATAGTGGCACTAATCTTTCCCCAGGGATATGGAATTGGTTCTTGTTTACTATGGAGGAAGGGAGATAGGGCTTGATGGGCCTCATTTTAGGTGCTTCCTATACTCTAGTCCTTATACTGGAGGGCAGGGAACCAATGTAGATGTTTAGCTAGTTGTTGAACATACCTATTCCAACTATATGTTTATTCTGGGGGAAATAACCATAGGATGAACCGGATGCATTATAAAATAGACTGGGACCAAAATGTATTATCAAGCCCACATAACCTCTGGTAGATATTAGGATATTCTTTGATTATAAAAAGTGAGCTCAGAGCCAGTGTTCAATAATCCCTGAAAGGTCTGATTGTTTCTTTTTCTTTTGTACATTGTCATTGTAGTAAGTGGTGACAGATTCTTTTGAAGAAGATCAGACAGATTACTTAAAAGACATAAATGTCACAAAATTGAGAGGGCCTTCCTCAATGTTAGAGTTTTCTCTTTACTCACAGACCTCCATGAAATAATCACCTCTGGAATTAGATGAGGCTGCAAATCTGGTCTCTATATGCCTCCTCTAGGGAGGACCTTAGAGTGTAGGCTATTCAATTTGGCTCTAGAGACCTTATGACCAGTTATCCACTGCCAAGAATATTTTTTGTCAAATCACTCTGATTTCACCAAGCCTTGCTCCATATATGTGAAATTTTTATTATCAGCAATTGGTTCATGGAGGCTGAACGGTCCCACAACCTGCTGCTTGAAAGCTAGAAAGCCAGGGAAAATGGTGGTATAATTCCAGGTTGAGTCCAAAGGCCCGAGAACCAATGGAACTGTGTTGTAAATCCCAGCCCAAGGGCAGGAAAAGACTGATGTCCCAGCTCAGCCAGCCAGGCAGAAAGGAACGAATTCTTCCTTTCTCTGTTTTTTGTTCAGTTCAGGCCTTCAGTGGGTTGAAAGTTACCAGCCCACATTGAAGAGGGTGATCTATTTTACTGAGTCTACTGATTCAAATGATAATCTCATCTGGAGACACCCTTACAGACACATCCAGAAATAATGTTTAATCTGAGCATCCCATGACACAGTTAAATTGAAACACACAATTAACCATCACATTTCCTGTAATAAATTCATTCCCATACTTTTATCTCCTTTTTCTTTATCATATCCAGGAATTTATAGTAGGCCAACATTATGTCAATAGCCTACACTAAGTTTATATTTCAACCAACTGAAACATATGTATGATAGGAGTGGAGAATAAACAACACTGTTACCTATTTTTCAAGTGACTTCTCTGGTAATGTATGTTAGGGGATTTGAACAAGGCATGATCAACCTCATCAGATGGAGAAATCACTGTTTTCACTGGTAACAAGTCTCATCAACCCTTGGAATTTAGGGAAAATGAACTTACCAAATCCTGTCAAATATCTTCATTCAAATTCTCAGTGTTCTACTCTAAGTCTTTTACATAAGAGATGTGTCGATAGTGGAATTTAACCCATGGAGTGTCTAGCATCTCTGAAATCAGAACATGAGTTGATTTTAGTTGATGCCAGGCCTGTGGCCAGAAGACATAGATACACATTTAGGGCATAGAAGCTATAGGTTTTTGACTATGCCTTGAACTGAGAATTTAAAATTTTGATTGTATCGTTTTCTTCATCCCTTCCTCTCTTCCTCCCTTCCTTTTTCCTTCCTTCCTTTTCCCCACTCAGTACCTATATTTTCCATGCTATTCATCATGGTCTATAGGAGCTACTCCTTAACCTTTAAAGTTTTGACTTCATAGATTTTTTGGATAATAGCCCTTTATCTGATAATATCTGCAAATATCTGCTCCCATTCTGTAGGCTGCGTTTAGTTTTGTTGATTATTTCCTTTGTTGTGCAAAAACTTTTTATCTTGATGAAGTCCCAAGAGTTCATTTTTGCCCTTGTTTCCTTTGCCTTCGGAGATGTGTTTAGCTGAAGTTGCTGAGGCTGAGGTCAAACAGGTTGCTACCTTTGTTCTCCTCTAGGATTTTGATGGATTCCTGTCTCACAATTATGTCTTTCATCCATTTTGATTTTTTTTTGTGTATGGTATAAGAAAGTGGTCCAGTTTCATTCTTCTGCATGTGGCTGTCTAATTTTCCCAATACCATTTGTTGAAGAGATGGTCTTTTCTCCACTCGTATTTGTCCTTCTCTGACTTACTTATTCTTTCCTGCTTTGTTGAAGATTAGTTGACCAGAGAGTTGAGGGTCCCTTTCTGGGTTCTCTATTCTGTTCCATTGATCTATGTGTCAGTTTTTGTGCCAGTACCATACTGTCTTGATGATTACAGTTTTGTAGTACAGCTTTAAGTCCAAAATTGTGATGCCTCCAGCTTTGGTTTTCTTTTTCAATATTACTTTGGCTATTTGGGGGTATTTTCTGGTTCCAAACAAATTTTAGGATTGTTTGTTCCAGCTCTATGAAAAATGCTGGTATTTTTCAAATTATTGAAAAATAATTATGACAATAATTATTTCAAAATAATCCGTATTTTGATATGGATTACATTGAATGTGTAGATGGCTTTGGGTAGCACAGACATTTTAACATGATGTTCTTCTAGTGAGCATGGAATGGTTTCCCATTTCTTGGTGTTATCCTCAGTTTCTTTCATAAGTGTTCTATAGTTTTCAGAGTACAGGTTTTTTACCTGTTTGGTTAGTTTTATTCCTAGGTGTCTATGGCTTTCGGTGCAATTGTAAATAGGATTGATTCCTTGATTTCTCTTTCTGTTGCTTCATCGTTAGTGTATAGAAATGCAACTGACTTCTGTGCATTGATTTTATATTCTGTGACTTTGCTGAATTTCTGTATCATTTCTAGCAATTTTTAGAACTTGTCAAACTCAATACTGAAAAAACAAATAATCCAGTCAAGAAATGGGCAGAAGACATGAACAGATATTTCTCCAAATAAGACATCCAAATGACCAACAGATACATGAAAAAAATGCTCAACATCACTCGGCATCAGGGAAATACAAATCAAAACCATAATGAGATATCACCTAACACCAGTCAGAATGGCTAAAATTAACAACTCAAGAAACAAGAGATGTTGACAAGGATGTGGAGAAAGGGGAACCCTCTTACATTGTTGGTGGGAATGCAAAATGTTGCAGCCACTCTGGAAAACAGTATGGAGCTTCTTCAAAAAGTTAAAACTAGAACTACCCTATGACCCAGCAATTACGCTAAAAGGTATTTATCCAAAGTATACAAAAATAGCGATTTGAAGGGGCACCTTCATCCCAATGTTTATAGCAGCAATGTCCACAATAGCTAACATAAGGAAAGAGCCCAGATGTCCATCGACAGATGAATGGATAAAGAAGATGCAGTATATATACACACAAAGGAATACTACTCAGCCATCAAAAGAATGAAATCTTGCCACTTGCAATGACATGGATGGAACTAGAGGATATTATTCTAAGCAAAATAAGTCAGTCAGAGAAAGACAAGTACCATATGATTTCACTCAGATGTGGAAATTAAGAAACAAAGCAGATGAACATAGGGGAAGGGAAGGAAAAACAAGATAAAAACAGAGAGGGAGGTAAACCATAATAAACTCTTAGTCATAGAAAACAAACTGAGGGTTGCTGGAGGGGAGGAGAGTGAGGGGATGGGGTAACTGGATGATGGGCACTAAAGAGGGCACTTAATGTGATGAGCACTGGGTGTTATATGCAACTAATTAACCACTAAATTCTACTCCTGAAACTTATAATACACTATGTGTTAACTAAATTGAATTTAAATAAAAATTAAAAAAAGTTTTGACTTCACTAGGCACTTCATTCAGGTGAGCACAGTTAAAAATTTAAGTAATTGCTTTTGTCATTGTGTGCCATAGAAAGCCAGTATCTCATCCTCCAAACTAAACAGATATCCTTAGTTTCAAAACCCTACTAGTTTAGGTAATTACAGATTATCATTTCTTCGAGGCCTTATTGCCTGCAGTTTTTTCTGTTATAAGTTACTTTATAAATCAGGTTTCTTAGTATAGATAGTTTAAGCACAAAGTGACTTAATAAATATATTAATTAGCTTGTAAAATTTTCTGGATTGGCAGAAAATGAGACTTGACTGTTGCACAATTAAGAGGTATTAGGGCTGATTCAATGAGTCTGTGTGGTCCAATTCCACACCAACATTCCCCATCCTCTATTTGTGTTTTATTCTTTTTGCTCTTTATCACACTAAACATATTATATATGTCTAATATGTATACATTACATAATGTGTACATATGTACATATATGCGTATGTGATGTATGTACTATATTATTACTTTGTTTATTGCTCAACTCTATCCACTAAAGTGAGAGTGGGAAATTTTATTTGTTTTCTTCACTGTTGTATACTCAGTGCCTAGAAAAGTGTTTGGCTGATGGTAGGTACTTAGTAAATATTTGTTGAAATAATGTATAAATAATCCTTTTTTTATGAACTATATATCAAGTGGAGGAGAAAGGCATTAAGCATACACGATCTCCCAGAAACCAAAAAACAAAAATAAAAAAGGAGTGCGGTGCTTTAAATAGTGTGGAATTTTCTTGGTGCCATTTCATTCAGTGAGTACATGCCCTGGATTAAGTGGGATTTGGGAAATATGAATCAGCTATTTCTTCATTCAGTCCAGTTCCAGTGTGAGTATTTCACTGAGTTGAATGTGATTCTAATATTTAAAAATATTGCACATAGATTCTACACAGTGTAATACCTAAATACAAGCCAAATTCTTCTGGAGATACCTAAGGAATCAGCAGTCTTTTAAATCGTGGCTAAAAAAAAAAATCATCTGTGTTGAATTTGTTAAGAGATGGGATATCTAACTCAAAAATGGTATTTCCTGAGGGATTTTTGGGGGATCATTTTGACTAGTTGTTTTCCCTTCCCTTCCCTTCCATTTCTTCTTTCTTTCTTTCTTTCTTTCTTTCTTACTTGTCAGTCTGCTATTAGATACTAATCCCTATGTAAAAGGGAAATTTCACTATAGCTGAGTGGATGAGATTATCTAGGAAAAGAGAATATTGGAAGAAAAGATAGATTCTATGACAAATCACTGAAAAACTCCAAACCTATCATGATCTGAGCCAAAGGCAGATGCTTAACTGAGAGAGCCACCTGGGCATCCAATCTCCCCATTTTCAAGATCCTTAGTCACATCTGCAAAGTCCCTTTTGCCATGCAGGATAACATATTCACAGGTTTTGCGGATTAGATTGAGGACATCATTGTCTGTGTGTAGGGGTTCCATTATTCTGTCTACCACACTACGCATGAATGTTCAAAGAATAGAGTCACAAAAAAGACAAGCACCATGGCAATATGTAAGAATAACCATAGATTTGAAAAGAATTAGATAAAAATTTTAAAATGTACTTGTCAATTAAAAAAAAAAAAAGAAAAGAAAACTTAAAGCATGGGCCAAACAACAGAGTAGATGCAGATGAAGAATTAGTGAACTAGAAGATAAAACTGAAGACTATTTCAGGATGCCATCCAGAATGCTAAAATGGGAAGTATGAAAGAGAGGTTAATAGATATGGAGAATGAGAATGACAATGTCTAATCTGCTTCTAACAGAAGCCCTAGGAAGAGAAAATAAAAACCCTGGAGAGACTATATTTGAAAACAATGTTTGAGGATTTTCCAAAACTGATGAAAGATATAAAGCCACAGATCCAGGAACAATGTTTACCAAGCAGAATAAAATGAAAAGAAACCCACCTCTAATTAAGAGAATGAGCAACTGTAGTACATCAGAGATAAAGAGCTCCAAGATGCACCCAGGCAAGAAAGGCAAGATTACTTCTCCTCACCCAAGACTGAGAGCAAGCTTTTTTTAACAGAAAAAAGATGGGATGCAGAATAATTACATATAATAATAATAATATGATATAATGTGTTTTGAATTCAGAGAAGAAAAACTGTTCTTTTAGAATTTCATCTAGCTTAAGAGCAAGAGTAATATAAAGACATTTGCATATAAGTCAATGTTGACTACATACTGAAAGCGTTAATTGCAAACAGACCTTAGGAAACTGAAAGATATACTTCAGGAAGAAGAACAATTATTCTAGAAAGAAGTTCTGAAATGCAAAATGGAATTGGGAGACAAAGGAACATTTAAACATGTAGATAAATAAATAATGTCTATTGTGATGACAACGAATAGCTTGTAATGGCTAAAAAAAGACAATTAAAATATTGGAGAGAAATAGCTTATAAGGCAGAATTGAGGTGAACAGAATTAAAGTGTTCTAAGAGTTTTGAATTGATCATAATAGGGGGGGAATCTCTTTAACTTTAGATTTGTTATGTATAAATGCTAAATTTCAATGACAGCCTCTAAAATAATAGAACTAGGGTGTGTGATTTTCAAATGAGTAGTGAATAATTAGAATAAGAAAATTATTCAAACAAAAATTCCTTTTTTAAAGATTTTATTTATTTGAGAGAGAGAGAGAGAGCGAGCGCATGAGCAGGGGGGAGGGATAGAGGCAGAAGATTAAACAAATACCCACTGAGCAGGGAGACCTATGTGGGGCTCGATCCCAGGATCTGGGATCATGACCTGAGGCAAGGGGCAGATGCTTAACTGACTGAGCCACCCAGGTGCCCTCAAACAAAAATTCTATAAAAATGGAAGTGTAGACAATAAATCAAAAGCAAAATTTAAGATAAAAACAGGTCCAAATACATCTGTGATCACAATAAATTTAAAGGGACTAATGTGATCAAAATACAGAGTTTGTTAATGAGGCCAGCATTACCCCATTACTGAAACTAGACAAGGATGCCACAAAATAGGAAATTATAGACCAATATCTCTGATGAACATAGATGCAGAAATCCTCAGCAAAATATTAGCAAACTGAATTCAGTAATACATTAAAAGGATCATATGCCATGATGGAATGGGATTTACTCCAGAGATGCAAGGATGAAGGAACATCTGCAAATTGTCCAATGTGATACATCAAATTAACAAAATGAAGGATAAAAACATATTATTTCAATAGATACAGGAAAAGCATTTGATGAAATTCAAGATCCATTTTATGATAAAAACTCGCAACAAAGTGGATATAGAAAGAACAAACTTCAACATAAGAAAGACCATATATGACAAGCCCATAGCTATTATCATACTCAATGGTGAAAAGCTGAAAGCTTTTCTTCTAAGATCAGAAACAAGACAAGGATGCCCACCCTCACTACCTTATTCAACACAGTATTAGAAATCTCAGCCAGAATAATTAGTCAAGACAAAGAAATATGATGGCGAATATTAACTAGACCTATTGTGGTGATTATTTTGCAATATATACACATAGTGAATCATTATGCTGTACAACTGAAACTAATATAATTTTATGTGTCAATTATATAACAATAAAAAAGAGAACCCAATGAATAAATAGCCAAAGGATCTGAATGGATACTTCTCCAAAGAAGATATACAAATTGCCAATAAGCACATAAAAAGATGGTCAACATTATTAGGAAATGCAAATCAAAATCACAGCGATATATTATTTTACAAGCACTAGGACGGCTATAACAGAAAAGGCAGACAATGACAAATACTGTAGAGGATATGGAGAAGTTGGAACCCCCATCATAGCTGATGGGAACATAAAATGGTGTAACTGATTGAAAACCAGTCTGGAAGATAGAATTACCATATGGCCCAGTAATTCTGTTCCTAGGTATATACTTAAGAGAAATAAAAACATATGGGCACACGAAAACTTGTACGTGAATAATCATAGCAACATTATTCATAACAATCAAAAAGTTGAAACAACACAAATGTCCATTAACTGATGAAAAGATAAACAAAAGTGGTACATACACGCAATGGAATATTATTTCACCATAGAAAAGAATGAAGTACTGCTAGTGCTACCATGTGGATGAACCTTGAAAACATTACATTAAGTGACGGAAGCCAATCCCAAAATATTATATATTGTATGATTCCCATCTATATGAAATATCTAGAATAGGCAAATACATAGACACAGAAAATTGATTGGAGTGTGCCTAGAGCCAGGAAGTAGGGCTTATCATGAAGAAATGAGGAATAATTGCAAACAGGTTTTTTTGTTTGTTTTTTTTGTAGTGGACAAAAATTATTAAAATTAGATTCTAGTGATGATTGTACAATCCTGTGCATATGTGAAGTATTGAATTACACATTTTAAATGGGTGAATTATGTAACATATGAATTATGTGTCAGTAAAGCTGCTAAAAATGATACAAAACAAAAATATAGAGTTTGTCAAATTAGATTAAGAACAATAACAAATGCAGCTATCTGACCTTTTAAAGACAACCTAAAGCATAAAGACATAAACAGGTTGAAAATAAAGCAAAGGAAAAAGATAAATAAATCCAAACCAAAAGCAAATAAAACTTACTTTAGTCAATAAAACTGACTTTTGGATAAACAAACATGGCAAGAAATAATGGAGGTCATTACATAATGATAAGAAACTTAATTCATCAGGAAAATATAACATTTCTGAACTTGCTTCTACCTAATAATATCATCAATAATATAGAAAGTAAAACTTGATGGAACTTCTTCAGGGAGAAATTGAAAAATCTACCATCAGAATAGGAAATTTTGACATGTGTTTTCCTCTATTGGTAGATGAAGCAAATAAAAAGCCATTGAAGAAATAAAGTATTTCAACAATGTAATTAACATTCTTGGTGCTTTGGACATATATAAAACTCTGTTCTCAATCATTAGAAAGCACACATTCTTCGTAAGCACACGTGAATATTTACAAGAATTGGCCGTGTGTGAAGTCACAAAGCAAGTTTCAGGAGGTTTCGATGACTAATTACAGAGATCACATTCTCTGATCACAGTTTTATTAAATTCATAGCAAAACCCAGAAGTAATCCCTATATTTCACTTTATTTATTAAAACTTTTTTTGTTGTTGAGGTAAAATTAGCATTACATAACATTCACTGTTTTAACCATGTTAAAGTGTGCAGTTCAGTGGCTTGTGCTGCATTCACAGTGTTGGATAAATCACCACTGTCTAATCCTAGAACATTTTCATCAACAGCAAAAGAAACCCTATATCTGTTAACAATTTTTCTTCATTTCTCCCCTTGGCTCCAGCCCTGGTAACCATTTAGTCTGCTTTCTGTCTCTATGGGTTTGTCTATTTTGGACATTCACATAAATGGAATTATACAATATGTCGTCTTTTGTGTCTGGCTTCTTTCACTTAGCATAATGTTTTCAAAATTTATCCAGATTGTAGCGCATATCAATACTTCATTCTTTTGTTGCTGAATAATATCTCGTTGTATGGTATACCATATTTTATTTATCCATTCATCAGTTGATGAATATTTGGGTTGTTTCTATTTCTTAGTTATTATAATCTGCTATGAACATTGATATATAAATTTTAATATGGGTACATGTTTTCATTTCTTTAGGGTAAATATCTAAGAATACAATTTCTGGGTCATATAATAATGCTATGTTTACATTTTTTGATAAACTAGCAATTGTTTTCCAAAGTGGCTGCATCATTTTATATTCCCATTGCTAACCTATGAAGGTTCCAATTTCTCTCTATCCTTATCAACGCTTGTTATTTTCTATTAAAGAAAAGAATTATAGCGATCCTAGTGAGTATGAACTGGTTTAATATTTCATTGTGATTTTGATTTGCATTTTCTTTCTTTTTTTTTTTAAATATTTTATTTATTTATTTGAGAGAAAGTGAGCGAGAGGGAGCATGAGTAGAAGAAGGGGCAGAAGGAGAGGGAAAAGCAGGCTCTCCACTGTGGAGGGAGCCCGATGCAGGGCTCAATCCCAGGTCTCTGAGATCATGACCCAGGCTGAGGGCAGATACTTAACTGACTGAGCCACTCAGGTGCCCCTCGATTTGCATTTTCTTAATGACTGATATGAAGCATCTTTTCATGTCCTTATTGGCCATTAGTGTATCTTCTTGTGAGACATGTCTATTCAAGGCCTTTGCCCATTTTTGTAATTGGGTTATTTGTCTTTTTGTTGTTGAGTTGTAAGAGTTCTTTACCTCTTCTGGAAACTAGACCCTTATCAGATATATAATTTGCAAATGTTTTTCTCCCATTCTGTTGGGTGTCTTTTTACTCTCTTGGTAGTGTCATTTGATACATAAAAGTTTTTATTTATTTTTATTTTTTAAAAGATGGTATTTATTTATTTATTTATTTAGTGCAGACAAGGGGAGGGGCAAAAGGAAAGGGAGAGACAGATCCCAAGCAAACGTTACACTGAACAGAGAGCCCAATATAGGGTTCGATCCCACAACCCTGAGATCATGACCTGAGCCAAAAGCAAGAGTTGGAGGCTTAAATGAAAGCCACCCAGGTGCCCCAATACATAAACATTTTTAATTTGGAAGTCTCATTTGGCAGTTTTTTTTCTTTTGTTGGTTGGGCTTTTGGTGTCATATCCAAGAATCATTGCCAAATCTAAAGTCATGATGATTCACTGTTACATTTTCTTTTAAGTGTTTTATAGTTTTAGCTCTTGACATGTAGGTCTTTGATCCATTTTGGGTTAATTTCTTCATGTGGTGTGAGATAAGGCACACCCTCCTTCTTTTGCTATGGTTATTCAGCTGTCCTAACATCATTTCATTTTTTTTAAAAATTTTATTCATTGATTTGACAGAGACACAGCGAGAGAGGGAATACAAGCAGAGGGGGAGTGGGAGAGGGAGAAGCAGGATTTCTGCTGAGCAGGGAGCCCCTTGCGGGGCTTGATCCCAGGACCCTGGGATCATGACCTGAGCCAAAGGCAGACACTTAACGACTGAACCACCCAGGCGCCCCTAACATCATTTCTTAAAAAGACTGTTCTTTCCCTTTCCTTGGCAATCTTGTTGAAAGTCAGTTGATCATATATGTGTGGGTTTAATCCATATGTTTTTGAGAAAAGTCTTCTAAATAGCTCACAGATTATAAAATAAACATTGATGGAAAAATCAAAATACTTGAAAAATAATGAAAACGTGAGGTATTAATACTATGGAAATCCTGCTTCAAGCAATGACAAAATAGCTTGTTTCATATCTACCCTCCTACCAAGAACAACTAAAAAAGTTCTGAAAAAAAAAAAGAGAAAATTTATCTATTTGAAAGTAGTGGAGGGCTATTGAGATACTGAAGACTTGTGAGTATAAGATCTCAGAGGAAAAGCCCAGAGAAATGAGTCACACATGACATCGTTGTCCTCTTTGAGACATTTGTGACCTCAAAAGCAATGGCCGAAAGGTTGAACTGAAAAGCAAGAGGGAGATAGAAAGAAAATACTGGAAAGACATAGAAAATATGTGGGACAAGGTAAAAACCTTCTAACATGCATGCAATTGAAGTTCCAGGAAGAGAAAGAAAATGGACAGAAGCAATCTTTAAGGAGATAACAGTCACGAATTTTCCAGAAATTATAGGCGTCAAGCTACAAATGCAAGCAGGATACATGCAAAGAAAATGACACCTACTCACATATCATACTCAGGTTGCTGAAAACAAGAGATGCAGATAAAGGCATAAAAGAACCAGGGGAAAAAAAGATCTATTACCTTCCAAGACACAACAATAAGACTAAAAAACATCACTAGCTATAAAGGGGAGCATTTTATAAGGATGAAAAGGTCAGTCCATTAGAAATACATAATAATGCTAAATTTGTATTAGTCATAAGATACATTTTAAGATGACAGGCAAAGACAGAACTATAAGGCTAAATAAGCAAACTCATAATTATTGTGAGAGATGTTAACACACTTTCCCCAACAAACGATAAACCAATGGAAAGACAAAATATCAGTAAGACCCTAAAACTCAATAGATTATTAATAAACTGATGTAACTTACATTTGTAGCACACTGCACAACATTTTTTCTATTATTCTATTTTTCAGTTGTACTTGGACTACTTACAAAAATTAACGTAGACACCAATAAGAAAATATAACTGGAAAAGTCCTCAAATATTTTCACAGTATAAAAGAGACTTCTAAGGATTCTTGGATCAAACAAGAATCACAATCAAAATTAGAAAATATTGGTGTGCCTGGGTGGCTCAGTCATTAAGTATCTGCCTTTGGCTCAAGTCATGATCCCAGGGTACTGGGATCCAGCCCTGCATTGGGCTTCCTGCTTGGCGGGAAGCCTGCTTCTCCCTGTCCCGCTCCCCCTGGCTGTGTTCCCTCTCTCGCTGTGTCTCTCTCTGTCAAATAAATAGAATCTTAAAAAAAATTAGAAAATATTTTTAACTTAAAGAGGGTGAAAATATGAGATATAAAAATGTTTGAGGTAGAGCTAAAATTACATTAAAGGGAAATATATAGACTTAACACACATATTGAAATAAAAAAAAGGCTAAAAACCAATGATGTATGTCTTTATGTCAAGAAGTTAGAAAAAACTCGCAAATTAAGCCCAAAGGAAGTAGGATAAAATAATAAGGGCAGAAATTAATACAGTTAGTAAAATCATATACATGAGTCCATCCTTAAATTCAAATTTAAAAATTGGTTCCCTCAAAACATTAATAGATTTATATACTTCTGGGAAGGTCAAGAAAAAATAAAAAACCAATATCAAGAACTTAAAAAAAGGACATTACTACATTTTTGACACGTATTTAAAAAGAAATTATAAATAATTTTATATGAATATTTTAAAATTGAATAAAGCAGATATTTAAAAAATGCCACTTGTCAAAACTGATACAAGAAGAAATAAACAATTTTATAGTTATAAAAAATCTCAAACCCACCATTTTCTTTCCCACAAAGAAAACTCCAGACCCGGATCATTTCATCTGAGCATTCTACCAAATAACTACTAGAAAAAATAACAGCACAATCTTATCCTTCTTCCTGGTCATTAAGCTATTGTGTCTCCACCCCAAGTTCATTCTTGTATGCTTTGCTTTCTGATGATGAGGCTGGGGTTTTGTAACTTACAGATCTTTTTCATTGACTGGCTTCATGTTGGGCAGAAAGAGAGCTCAAGGGGAAGACTGGAAAAAGGAGGTGTGGAGATATTATGTAATCTGAAATATCAAAAATTATATATTAGTTAAAAAACAGATTATAAAACTAAAGAAGAAAGAGATGGTGGTCAATAGGTCAGTAAGATGAAGATCAAATATAATCTGTGAATTTGGGATGTAGCTGTTGGTGCATTTAGGGAGAGCTGCCGAGGAAGAATGATAGTGGCAGAAGCCGGATTAGAATGGATTTGCTAGTGAGTACAAAGAATGGAGGCTGAAGGCAAAGATGCTCACTGTTTCTGGGCGCAGATGGGACTACAGTACTAGATTTCAGGTCTCTAGCAACTGTATTTTGGCATGGCTGGGACAGGCATGGGCTGACAGTGTGGACCCCAAGATCTAACCATTAGGAGGTGTAAGTGCAGATTAAATATTAATTCAAGGTTTTATGTAGAGTTGGCTCCATTAACCATACACTGGTATTGCTGGGCTAAAATGTTAACTCACTCTAGTTCCTTTTAGTGTCCAACAAAATTATCCTTGGTGATCCAGACCACCTGATTATTTTCCATTCCGTCTGGTTTTCTATTAATGAAGAAATTTAGTCTTATGCCACACCAGATGTTTATGCCTTGGAGGGAGTCTAACTGTATTTAATACTTAATTAACAGTGGATAGTATCTGGTCACAGGATTAGTTGGCCCAATCTATTAAAATAGGCTTTCAGCCCAAGCTCCTGGCTCTAGCTGCTTGTGTCTGGGATCTGAAATTTGGCAGAAGGGAAAGTTTTGCTCCCGCAGGGTGTTTGCAGGAAGTGAATTTTATCTGAAATACATTCAGAGCAGTCCTTCCTGATGTCACATCCTGCGTTGGGTTGGAAGATCTTGGCTTTCCAGAAAAGCTATAGCAATGTTTCAGATGAGCTCACAAAGAAGGTCATGGTAGGGGGTCTGTTAATGAGGTTACCTCAAAAATCTAGCCAAGGAAAACCTCCCCTCCTGGGGTTGGTATTAAAAATTTTATAAATGATGCCCATATGTGCTTAGAAATGAAGGTGTTTGGTTCGGTTCATGAAGTTTGCTTCTTTGGATAAAATTCAAATAACTCATGAGGCCATGGACCTTCCCTTCATCCTTAGAGATCAACCAAGAAGGGCAGAGAGGCACAAAGAGATTCATGCCCGTCTCTCGAGGAATAACTGAGGCAGAGAGCCATCCAATAAGATGCCTACCTGCCCCTCCACGAGCAACTCCCAGATACCACTTGATTGCTTGATTCTCTCAGGATTTCTTGGTTTCCTCTTTCTTGGAAAATGGGAGCCTCATTAGCTTATTTTTCTTATCCTCAGAAGTTCCTTCTCTCAATAACGACTTGTTGACACTGTAGGGTAAGGACGCTAGATATAGAGGAAAAGCTGGAGCCGGACACCTGCAAATCTAATACCAAGGCAAGCAGTCACACCAGCTGGCACAGGGTCAGAGGGAGCGTACGAACAGGAAATGTTAGCTAACAAAGAAAAGAAATTCATTGTGAAGTGTCTTCTTCACATTTCTCTTGTTCATTCTCTCTTTCTCATTTTTGTCAGAGCAGGAAGTATGTGTATCCCATGTTAGAGAAGCTATCAATTGTTTTTAATAACCCAGGAGTGAATTTGATTTGGTAAGCCTGTCTTCAAGGTAAAGTATGCCTCAGAGAACACACAATAAAGAGGCGGTTAGATTGCCTGTGTTCAGATCCCTCATCCTATCTATGAAGGGACACTATCCAATATCTTTGGGAAACTATTTGATATTGGGCCACGTGGTAGATTGTTACAGTGATGACTTCCAATGAGTTCCACCTTCCAGGATCCAAGCACTTTTGTAGTCCTCTTCCACGTGGACCCTGAACTTGGCCACTGGCATGTTTTGGCCAATGGGATGTCACAAATGAGAGTCAAGTAGAACCTTGTCAAGCACTTGCATTCTGGGGCTTTCCTCTTGGAATGTTGCCCTCTGTTGTTGGGATAACCCGGCCCACAGTGACAGGCTACGTAGAGAGAGAAGCTGAACCATGTTAGCTGCCTCAGTGGAGCCCAGTGGCTAGCTGTCCTGCCAGCTGAGCGTAGTCACATGAGCAGTCACCAGAGACCATCAAAAGAACCACCCGGTCAACTTCTGGATTGTGAAAAATAATGTTATGTTTCTTTTGAAAGTAGTAAGTTTGGGGATGTTTGTTGCGTGACAATGATAACCGAAACAGTTCAGGATCTTAGATCTTCCATTCATTTTTTGCACATGTTTGAGAGTAACGTGTAGACCTATAATTGTCCCTGCCCATATACATTAAAACATAACTATGTAGGAGAGAGTAGAATGATGGTTGCCAAGGCGTGGGTGCCAGAAATGGGGAGATACTGGTTAAAGGTCACAAACTTTCGGTTGTAAGATAAATAAGTTCTGGGGATGTAATATACAGCATGGTGACTATAGCTAGCAATACCGTATTATATACTTCTCACCACACACACACACACACACACACACACGGTAATTATGTGAGGTGATGGAGATACTGACTAACCTGATCGTGGTAATTATTTGGTGATACATATGTATATCAAACCGTCACATTGTATACCTTAAGCTTACTCAATGTTAGATGTCAGTTATATGTGAATAAAGCTGGAAATAAAGAAAAAATAGGACTATATGGAAATGAGACTGCTTTCCATAGGGCACACCCAAAACCTATGCCATCCTTCAGAACTCTACATGCACATATTGCATAATTAAAGGTGATAAGAGATCACAAAGATTAGGTGAAAGAATACGTGTAACTAGGAAACTAGAGAAGACGTGTGGGTGTGTTGCGTGTGTGCACATCCAGAGAGAATGAGGGCAGGGGGTAGATAACAGGGAAATGATTAGAGGAAGCCCGTTAAATAGAGATGGTTCTCGGTGGGTGGTGGTGTACTAAACAGCACAGGTGGTAGAAACAAGCTATCTTCTGAGTTCAAGACCTAATGATTAAAGCAATCTACATGTGGTATCTAAGCATTGGTTCATAATTAAAAGTCAGATTACTAAAAGCATTGGTATTCCAGGGGATTTGTTCCCAGGGTTCTTTTAATTTTTTTCTCTATATTGTTGGAAATTCTTTGCAAATTAAATGTGTCATGCTGGAGCCCCAAAGGAAAAAGGGACCTTAAAAAGCACATAATCTTGTTTTGATGTCAAATTGCCCAATGACTGTCCTATGATATTCTGCTTTTTTTTTTTTAAGCTACAAGAACACAGAAAAAATAGACTTTTCCCAAAAAATAGGAAGAGACAGTAAATTAAAAATTTCACAATGAGAATTATGTTTGTAAAGCAACACTTAGCTGCATTTAAAACATTTTCTCTGTGTGTGCACATACATGTATGTGTTTGCAAAATGCACTTTCCATAGCTAAGAAGTTCTATAAGCTGAGGTTGCACAGCAACTTGTACTGTCATTGAGCACCCTGAGGTTTCAGTAGCAGTCTATGGGTTACCCACCTCCTCCTCCGAACAGCTTCTTTCCGTGTACACACGTAATGTCCATTTGCAATGAAACAAAATGAATCTTCGTGCAATAAACACTTCCCACAGATCTGCAAAGTGGTGAGAAAACTATGCATAAATATACACCTAATTATGTTTGATTTATGAAAAGCAATTAAAATGTACATACAGATGCACACACACACTCACACACACACACACCCCTACGCAGAGCTACACAGCATGTATTAGAAGACACTACCAACTGCTGTACCCATTTGGGACCTAAACGAGAGAGAGAGAGAGAGAGAGAGAGAGCGAGCAAGAGAGAGTGTGTGAGAGCACGAGCAGGGGGAGGGGGATGGGGAGGGGCAGCAGCAGAAGCAGACTCCCTGCTCAGGATCCTGGGATCATGACCTGAGCCCAAGGCAGACGCTTAACCGACTGAGCCACCCAGGTGCCCCTGGGACGTAAACTTCTTGATGGTTCTGGCACAGAAACCCACATTCCTGTTAGATGGGAAAAATTGGAAGCAGTATTAACCACATCTTTCTCACTGCTTCTCATCACTATTATAATAGTGATGAATTCATAGGAAGAAATCACTTGATGTGAAGCAAAATGCTATTTGCTGAATGCCCCAGCCAGAGTCCCCAGGTTAGATGGCTTTCTTCGTGCCCAGAAGGAGAAAACACAACTGGAAAGGAAGCAGGTGTGGCTGTTGGCATGCTGTAGCAGGTGCTCCTGGAGGTGTAATGACACCTGGCATGGCAGGGAAGGGGTGTGAAAAACTTCAATGGCTTTCTTTCTAAGCCATTTGCTTAAGGACTCTTCTTTGTGTTCATAAAT
Organism: Potos flavus; assembly: GCA_028534135.1. Classification (NCBI taxonomy): domain Eukaryota; kingdom Metazoa; phylum Chordata; class Mammalia; order Carnivora; family Procyonidae; genus Potos; species Potos flavus. The sequence goes on from CM052899.1 coordinate 26,068,856, forward strand.
AATTTTAAAATTACAGCCTTAACTCTTCCCACTTCTTGATGTCGTACACCCTCACTGTTCCATCACAGGGCTCCACCACCCACACCACCTTCTCTGTGAAAATTACAGAATCAGAAAGCCAGGGTAGATGGCGAGACTGCTCACAGTGAGTTTTCAATGAGATCAAAGTAAAGGACTCTACTTTTATTTTAAAGTGGTGCTTCTCTACTGGGTATTTACCCCAAAGATGCAGATGCAGTACAGAGAAGGGCCACATGTACCCCAATGTTCATAGCAGCAATGGCCACAATCGCCAAACTGTGGAAAGAGCCAAGATGCCCTTCAACAGATGAATGGATCAAGAAGATATG
>CM052899.1:26069305-26081994 GCA_028534135.1 Potos flavus
TTATGTTAACATGGACTGGACTGGAAGAGATTATGTTGAGTGAAATAAGTCAAGCAGAGAAAGTCAATTATCATATGGTCTCACTTACGTGTAGAGCATAAGGAAAAACATGGAGGACATTGTGAGAGGGAGGGGAGGGATGAATTGGAGGAAATCGGAGGGGTGAAGAACCATGAGAGACTGTGAACTCAGAACAAGGGACTGAGAGTTTTGGAGGGGAGGGGGTATGAGGATGGGCGAGCCTGGTGGTGGGTATTGAGGAGGGCACGTATTGCATGGAGCACTGGGAGTGGTACATAAACAATGAGTCTTGTAACACTGAAAAAAATAAAATAAAAGTATTTGGGGAAAAAAATGTCAGTCAACAGAAAAAAAAATAAAGTGGTGCTTCTGAAAGTGTGGTCTGGAGACTAGGGCTTCAACAAAGGGTAAATGGCACTTGAGGGGCAAGGCAATATATTTTGCGCTTGCTCTCCCAAGCTTCTGTGGAATTTTCCTCGGAAATTAACACACAGAAAAAAAAAGTTTCTATAGTCCTAGGAAAACAAATCCGAAGATCAATGAATCTGTTTTTTCTTATTAGCATCTTGGTAGCAGCTCAGGACATGCATTGCCCACCCTTTCTTATCCCCCTTCTGCTGGAAATCAACTCCCTTGGAGTTACTTGCAAAAGTTACATATGAAAATACAGATTTCTAAAACCCCTGGGAAAATTCTGGTTCAGTAGGTCCAGGGTGAAAGCAAGGAATCGGCGCATTGTACAAGCACCTAGAAGATTCTTATGCACCAGTGTTTGAACTCTCCCCTTAAAGATAAGGTGTGAAAGCTCAGATACTGTGATGATTTACACCCTGAGACACAGGAGTGCTCTTGGATAAAGTTTTCTAATTCACTGAGGATAAGTACTCTTTTATACTTGTGAAGTTATTTGTATTTTCGAAGTGCTGCTTTGAATTCTCTTCACATACCCAAGAGCAAAACTTTCCCACATCATATCTGGCTACAAGGAAGGCTGGATAACATGGTCATTGGTCCCTGGGTCCCTGTGTCCAGTTACAAATAGCTTTATTTTATCACATGGAAAGAAAAGTAGCATCAATAATGGGGGAAAGATTATGGGTGTGAAGTGAATATTGAACATTTGTGTCTCTCCATCCCTTCAGTAACATGACGATGGAATACTGTCCAGCATCTGTATAAAATGATATAATGGTAGCCAGACTAAGACCAGAGTAGGGGTCAGGAGTAGACATTGACATTATGTTAACTTCTTTTCCCTAATGATTTTGAAGACCAAATGCCTTATATATAAATATAAAGTGAATCTTATTTCTTCTCTTTACTCTCCTCTACCCACTCTCCACACCCACCACACTCCACCATCCTCCATTGGCCATGCACCTGTCCTTGTATCCTCTTACTTCCTGCCAGCTGGAATATGTTGCAAGACAGGTAAATCTTGAGTCAATGTCTTGCACCAGAGGTGGAAGCCACAGGATGAGGATGGCAGAGAAGAAAAGAAAGAAGGACCATGGGCTCTTGGTGTCTTTATGGAGTCATCCTCACATCCTGGACTATATGCTGCTAGACTTTTATGTGGAAGGGAAATAAATTTCTACAAAATTTAAGCCATTATTTTATGACTTCCAGGCAAAATTATCTCGAATGTTTACATTGGATTAAAGAGTCTCATCGTTTGTCTCCCTCTCTGGTTTCATCTTGTTTCATTTTTTCCTCCCTTCCCCTATGATCCTCTGTCTTGTTTCTCAAATTCCTCATTCAGTGAGATCATATGATAATTGTCTTTCCCTGATTGACTTATTTGCTTAGCATAATACCCTCTAGTTCCATCCATGTTATTGCAAATGGCAAGGTTTCATTTTTTTTTTGATGGCTGCAATATTCCATTGTGTATATCTATGTGCTATAAACCCCTAGCTCTGGAGTTCCATAGTTCTCATTGATCAGTAAACTTGGTCGTGGCAGGATGTTCTTGCTGATCTTCTAGGGGAGGGGCCTGTTGCCATGATTCTCAAGTGTCTTTGCCCGAGGCGGAATTGCACCGCCCTTGCCAGGGGCCAGGCTAAGTAATCTGCTCGGGTTTGCTCTCAGGGAGCTTTCGTTCCCTGAATGCTTTCTGTACAGCTTTGGAGGATGAGAATGCAGATGGCGGCCTCCTAATCTCCAGCCCTGTAGCAGCCGAGAGCTCGGGGCCCCACTCCGCAGTGCGGCCTCAGAGAAAAGCAGTCAATCCCTCCCGTCTCCCTGGTCTCCGGCTGCGCTCCGAGCTCAGCCAGCCTGTGACCAAGCATTTTTATATCTGGCGCACAGTCCTGTTTGGAGTTTCCAAACCCAGCAGATTCCTGCAGTGCACTCCCGTGTCGCTTCTCCTGGTGGAGGAAGGGGGGTCTCCCTGGATCTGCCACTTGTGGGGTCCCTGCTCGACGAGCAGTGGCCGGACTGTGCCTTGGATCATAGTTTAAGGTAATCCTGAGCTGAGAGCCCCTTCCTTGTCTCTGTCTCTGCATCTGGCTTCACCTCTCCGATACATGGAAGCTCTGCCACTCTCATACATCCCTGGTCTTTCTGTGACCCTGGTTGTCCTGAGACTGCAGTGTCCCCGCAAGGGCTGCACCCCCCATTCAGCCCCTGGAGCGATGTCCCTCAGTGGAGTAGACTTCTAAAAGTTCCAATTTTGTGCTGCGCTGCTCTCTCACTTGTCGGGAGCTGGCTGCTCCCACCACGGTCTGTCTTTCTGTATTTTGCCTCAATTCACTTCTCTGCAAGTGGTCACTTTTCTGTTCATAGAATTGCTGCTATTCTTCTCTTCAGTCTCCTGTTGAGTTTGTAGGTGTTCAGAAAAGTTTGATAACTATCTAGCTGAATTCCTGGGACCAGATGAAATTTAGGTCTCCTACTCCTCTGCCATCTTGCTCCTCCCTCATCTGTGTTTCTTTCTTTCTTTTTTTTTCTCTTTTGTACTAGGCTTCCGAGTTTTCAGCTGAGCACATGGCCTCATAGAGTAGAACTTGCCCTTCCTAGACTTATATATAGCAAGGAGCCATCAGGGTACTAAGTTCTGAACGATGGAAGGTAAGTAGAAGAGATATACTTTTAAGGGAGATGTCCCTAGGGGGCAGATATGGTCTTCTTATCTTCCACCCTCTCTTTCTTAGTGCCTGGAAGGCAGACGTGCTAAACAGGGCTTCCAGGCATCAGCGACCATGATATAGAAGCCATACCTTGGAAATGGTGAAGCATGGTGAAGCAAGTTAGAATGAGTCAGAGTGGAATGGCCAGCCCAAACCAGAATTCTTGTCTCTAGACCTCATTTACGTGAGAGAGAAATACATTTCTCTTTTATTTCTTTGATGTTATTTTAGGTATTCTCTTAGGTATTTTAGGTATCCAAACTGATTAATTTTCTCATACTTTTTTCTCTTTAAACATGAAGTATGACTGCAATCCTGTTTATTGGAATTTTGTTGAGATTAGCTGGATTTTTGCTTCATTGAGACGTGACATAATATTTTAAACAGATCCTAGCTTGGGCGTATAATTTATAATTTATTACTGTGACTGTGTGTTGAGAAGGCAGTACAAGATATGAATCTCGGCCTGGTCTGTATCAGAAAGTAGTACTGCAGTAATACACTTGGCATAAACACAGTGTTTCCCATCCATTTGCTACCATGATTGTCTAAAACTCTTTGTTCCCAAATCTTGCTTTAGGATTCTTTTTGGAGTCTCTAATGCAACTGCAGACATTGGGCAAAAATCTCCAGATGTTCTGTGAATTGAAAGAGAGATGAGTGGGTATGGTGAATCTCTCCTATTTTGTTCTTCCAGGTCTATGCTGTAACTTTTGTTCATCTTGCTCTGTGTGCCGGGAGCCTGACCCACATGAAATGCATGAATGCATTCTCTCCCTCTCCAGCTACATGAACAGACAGTACTCACAGGTAATTGGAAGGACAGGAAGAGGAGGGTTGGGGCACTTATTTTTATGACTTCCTCCTACTTTATTACTACGTGTTAGCTGTTCCCCTGGATTAAAAGCTTCTGCCAGTTAGCTATTGCTGTATTTAGAAGTTTTTCCCAACTGCGTGACTTAAACAACCATTTATTTAGGTCATGATTCTGTGGGGTCAAAAATTATGCTGGGCTCAGTTCGTTAGTTCTGGCCAGGGCCTGGCTTGGCCAGGTCATTTCTGAATCTGTGTCCACTTTGTAGGTTGGCTGGGTACCCGCTGGCCAGGATGCTTTCACTTCAAAATTTGGCAGTTGGCCGGCTGTCAGTTGGGACCCCAGGGAAGAAGGGGACATTTGTGTCTTATCCTCCAGCAAGCTAGCTCAAGGGCATTCTCATGGCAGCCGGATGGGGCTTCAGAGAGCAAGCTGACACCCGCCAGGTGTCTTGAGGCCTCATCTTCCCTGGGAGCCGCCTGGCCCTCACTTCTGCTACATTCTATTGGCTGTTGCATGAGATGGGTCTGCATTTGAGGGGTGGGGGAGGCAGGCTCTGGCTTTTAGTAAAAACAACGACAACACTACAAATGGCTTGGTTATGGGAAGAAGTGAAGAACCGTGGCCATTTTGGCGATTTAGCAGAAGTCACATCTCCTGTCCAACAACTGTGTCCGCACAGCTCTCTTTTGACTTCTGGTAACTTCTCTCTCTGTTTGTTTATTACTCTTCGGGGGTAGAAAGTGCTCCATGCCATCATTGGAAGTGTCCAGACACTTCATTCAACTGTCCTCAGTTATTCAGCTTGTTTGTCTTCTGTTACCTGCCAAGGCCTGGGCTGACATGTTGGAGTCTTTCTATTAAACACAGAAAACTGAACATCTCTTTATACCTTTGGAAATTCCACTTTTAGGGGGATAAAAGGTTTTAAGTCCATATGGGCAAAAATAATGTGAAAGATGATAAAAGTAGTCAAACAATATTTTTGAAAGATGGGACACTTTCCATTTGTATCGATGGAAGCATAGAAATCTGAATAGAGCAGAATATTCTGAAATTTAGAATTGGCAGAAATGGTAAGCAAGTGAAGTACCTTTTCAGGCCCATGCAGAGAGCCTCAGGAAGCCGAGGCACCAGGAACCTGAAGGCAGACATGAAGGATGAAGTAAAAACAGGAGCAATGAGTGAAGGTCTGTGCAAGGGGCAGCAGGATCCCCACAAAGCCTTTTAAGCCCTTGCCTAAGATAGATATTTCTAGAGGAAACAAATCAATGAGAATGTGGATTTGGGGACAATTGGCATGGAAATGAGCAGGAGCAATTTACCTTAAAGATAACAGGAGGAATGAAATGAAAGTCCATACACTAAAATGTTAGAACCCATGGCTTCCCTTGTTCATCTCCCAGACCAGAATGCTTGCAGCCAGGTACAGACTGCGTCTGGCTTGGCAGGGCAGAAGATTGGAACATTCTTCTCTGCAGAAGTTGGCTGACCCTAGACAAAAGATTATAGACACTGACATTTAGATGTCCCCCTGTGAAAAGGTCAGGCCCTGACATATGAGAGTGCAGCCCACTTATTGATAGGCGATCTTCATACACAGAAGTTCCATTGAGCTTCTCAGTGCCTCTGTCCTAAATGTCCCATTGAGCCTTGGCACCGCACAATTGAGAAAAGCCCCAAAGAGGAAAGACAGTGACAAAAACCAACCAAGGTGAATAAAAATAAATTTGAGAATAAAGAGACCAGACAGGGAGCAAATGAGAATTTGAAAATGAAACACACAAAACAACAACCATAGCTGTGATTCATATTCTTAGATACACACAGTAGATATTATATCCATAAAACCAAAATAGGGTAGTTTTTTTTTTTTTTCCAAAATAGGGTAGTTTTAACAAAAGCAACAACCACAGTGAACCAACCAGTAAGACAATATAAGAGAACCAGGCAGAACTCTTGGAATGTAAAAATATAACAGCAGAAACGGAAAAAAAAAAAATCAGTTGATGAGTTAGAAGATAAAGTTGAAGAAATCACCCAGAGGCATGAAATGAAAGAATGATGGAAAATTGGGGGTCCATTTAGGAGCCCTGATTTCAAATATAGGAGTTGTAGAATGAAAGAAAAATGTGGAGGGGGTAGGGAAGAAATAACATTTCTACCACATTTCTCAGAAACTGAAAAGCATGATTTTTCATAGATGAGGTGCCTACCGAGTACTCATTATAATTAATGAAAAATTCTTGCCCCACCACATTCACTGTGGTTGAAAAGCCAGATCCTGAACGTTTCCCAGGCTACATATACAAAGATCAGGAATCGGATTGGCCCTGAACTTCTCCAGAGCAGCACGGGAAGGTAAGACGTTGTGAAGTTGGAGCAGAGGTACTGGGAGGAGAAGGTTTGATCGGGCTGCCTCTGAAGCTACAGAGAGGGAACCACAAGCCAAAGGGTAGAGATGTTTTCTGGAAGCTGGAATAGATGAGAAAATGGATTGTCCCCTAGAACTGTTCCAAGGAAATAAGCCGTGCAGATCTACTCCAGACCTCTGACCTCCAAAATGGAAAGATACTACATTTGTGTTGTGGGCCATTAAGGTTGTGGTCGTTCATTATAGCAGCAAGAAGAAACTAATATACCGGCCAGATTATTAACAAAGTGTGCAGGCCAAGTGAAGAAATTTAGATACCCATGCCTCAAAATTTTTACCTCCGTTTTCCTTTGATCAGGAATTTACTAGAGAACGGGTTCTACTCAGTGAGGGCCCAGCATAAGAAAGAATGTGAAGTGGGGTCCAGGAAACAGAGACCAATAAGAGAGAGAAAGTGCAAGGTTTATAACCGTGCACAGTTTGCAAGGGCAATTGCTCCAAACTGGAGCAGAACCAGGAGGGGAAAACAAGGCTTGATGGTTGGTCCTTCATTGGCCTGCACTGTGTGAGGGCTGACACACCTCAGCCTTAAGAAGCCAGAGGGTCTGGGTTTCAGCTTTGTTTCAGTGCTTACCATGTAGCCAAATCACTTAACTCAGTTTTCTTTTCTGCAGAAGGGAAATAATAATAGTTCTACCACGTAGTGTTGAGGGAAGGATTAAATTAATACATGTGGCATTCTTAAGAATAGCTTCTGGTACATGAGTGCTCAATTGTCGCTACCTTTTTGTTATTAAAAATGTTTTAGAGTTCTGTTGGATATTTTGGGGGAGGAATTACTGATAGGCACATGGAATATCAAACAAACAGACCTCTCCGTGAGACAGTTACAGTTTTGTAGTACAAATTCCAGATGTCAAGGCTGTTTACCATCATGATTATATAAGCATTAACTATTGATTTAACTAACATTGTGGTTTAAGTGTTTTGGGATGTTGGTAGAGGGTTGTGTGTGTGTGTGTGTGTATGTGTGTGTGGTGGGGAAATGAGTTGTGTGGATAGGACATCATATGATAAGGCATCAAATTGTAAAATCAAGGTATAGCAGAGCAAGTGTATTATTTAGATACAGCTAAAAGAGGTAACATTGATTGTGTCTGGGGTTATGGTACTGTGTGGGGCAAAAGTAAATGGGAAACTATTGATTTCCATTATAAACCCCATGATACTCCTTAACTTTTTAAAGTATGCACATGCATGCTTTGAAAAAAATTTTTAAATGATTATTTAAATTAACATGTGATAGAACACATTTAGTGAGGTAGGCAAGTCACATACACTTTATTATCAATAGTGATATAATTAACATTCTTTGACTCTATTGTCCAAAAATGTAAGGTATAGAGGAAAAATTAACCAGAGTTTTGGAAGTTGCAAATATTCAGCAATCTTTAGGTCTTGTCTCTAGTGATATTTCAAAGTTAATGGCGCTCAACCTGGGCTTCAAATAAAAATAATCAGGGGTGTACATTGTAGTTACCTGGGGAGCTCTTGAAATTCCTAACACCCCAGCTCTGCCCCAGACCAATTTAAATCAGAATCTCTGGAGGTGGATCCAAATATCAGTGCTTTAAATCTCACCAGGTGATTACAACATCCGATCAAGGTTGAAGACAACTGTATGGAAACATTTGAGTGGTGTTTGAGAGGATGTTTTTTCACTCACTGGCTCTGTAGTAAGCCTCACCCCGCATTCATCAGTTTGGTAGGAACAGATGTGGAACTGGTGGTAATTCACAGAAATAAATAAACACAAAGTATAAATATATATGTGTGAGGGTGCGTGTGGGTGTGTATTTCCTAAATATTGTAATATGTATTAGGATCACGTCGGAGCACTTCTTTGGTTAATTTTGCTGAACCATATATAACTTTACACCAGTCTTTCGAGTTACTTAATGCATGAGTCAGATTCCCTAGTCTTAGAGGCTTGAATACTGATTGCTATTGTTGAAACACACAGATCTCTGTGGATACAGGATTTACTAATGAACTAATGAATAGTAACTAAATTACACCAGGAAGACCCAGTATTAATTACCATGTAATTCATACAGCATTTTATAAATCAGATAAAAAAATCCAATAATTATAGGACAATTGCTATGTAATTACCTTAACTCCACATAGTAATTACTGGGTAATTTTGTAAATAGTTCACATCACATACCCATAAAGAGAACTGCTATTATTTTGCATCCTGGAGTTGAAAATAACTGGCTGAGTTATTCTAGCATTGGTTTAGGGAGGAAACAATATATGATCTTCACTCTAGTATAGGATACAGAAGTCATCTCAGATTTAGTTTGTAACCTGCTCAGTATTTGGCATTGCCCTAATTGATACTAGAGATATTTTTTATGTAATGCCATTGGTTATAGCAGGAGTTAAGCATTTTATCTCCTGTTCTATAATATCTAACATAAATTAAATCATATATAACTAAGCAGATGAAATTAGATATCTATGTAGAGGAATGAACTTTGATTGAGATCAATTAGAACATAGTAGAAAGTGCTGCTCTTCCTTTGAAGATATTGCCTGGACAGTTTTGTTCTATCTGAATTTAGTTGGCCAAGGGCTTCTGTGGACACATGGGTAGCTTATGATCTGCTTAGCTCTCTGCAGTGAACTTTTTTTTTCCCCTCAGATGTTTCAGCTCTGTTGGCAGTACAGTGTGCTGGGGAGCTAAGAAAGACTGATATAGGAGGAAGAGGAATGAATAGAATTACCATGAAATAGGGGAAAACCTAATACCATCCTCTGCCCAGCAAAAGGGCTTATAGTCTTGGACCAAATCTAAGGAAGGACAAGAAGTTTATGCCCATGTCCAAGTAGAGCTGAGACTGATGCAAGAGTGAATCTGGAAGAATGGTATGTGGGTGAGTTTCCCATGGTTCATAGGGAGATAATGCACATGTCAATAACTGCGTCATTTCAGGGCTCTCATCAGCATGGCGAAAGAAAACAGTGATAAGACACAGATGGATTTGTCAGACCTCTACCTCCCACACAAAGCATTGCTCTCTGACCCTCAGCTCCCTGGAGAACAGATAAATCTCAAACAAGAAGGGATCCAGAAAAATGTTCAGAAAAGCCTGTCTCTCCATTAGGATAATTGGCATAGAGTTGAGGGACCATTTCCGTCTGAGGCTCTACGCTGAGGTTCTAGATATCCTGGGTTTGGAACAATTTATCGTCAATTATTTAAAGTGCTGAACGTGACAACTACAGCAATATTTGAAAGGGTATAAAGATGAAGCTCAGTTAAATGATGAAACCTGATCTATTAACTCCCAAAATCTTCCGTCAGATAAGGATGGCCAAACCTCCCCGTGTGTAAGCATCTGGACACTTATAATAGGGAGCCATAGAAATGTTCAGATCAACTTTGAGCTACACCAAAATAAAATGCAGACTCTGATTCCTGTCCACCCACACATAATGAGGTAATTGTTAGCTAACTGATAAAGCAATGCAACTCCACGCAGGATGCAAACTTCATCCGGGCAAGACTTTGTAAATAGGTCAAATGATTCTATAAGTGTATCCTAACCTCTCTGAAGCCTGAAATGCCTACCCAAGTAAGAAAAAGCAAAAGAACCCCAAATTTTGGGCTTTAATATCCTCCACAAAGTGTTTTAATGTTAACTGGACTCTTTTTCTCCCACTGTGCACTTTGTGTATCCTGCAACTCAGTCATCTAGAATGCTCATCTTTTGCTAAGCAAAACCTACAATTTCCTGTTACCTGGTTCTTCCCTTTATTGGAAACGACCCATCCATCAGCGTGTCTCTGGCCAAATCTTATTCTTTAAGACCCAGCATAAATGCTACCTCTGCCAGGAAGCATTTTCTTATCACCCCAGTAAAAAGGCCCTTCTTCCTTCTTGAAAATCCTAGACCTATTTTCTCTATATTTTTTGTACACATCTTCTCTGTTGGTATGTGAGTCCCTGCAAGCAGGTGCTAGAATTTATACATCTTTGGATTATTCCAAGATATGTATTAAATGTCACAATACAATTAAAACTAGAACGAATATACCTCTAAGTATTTCCTTTTTTTAAAAAAAATGTTTAATCATTTTTAGGTTATATAAATTACTGGACCCCAAAAATGCTGATCTATGGAGTAAACATTTTGAGTGTAAGATTTTGACCAAGAAAAGGTCCATTTTATCCATAAGTATTTTCTTGTTATCATATTGATGACTATTAATAATTTGCTTTTTGATTTGTATTGCGGATTCAGCATGGGAATTTGAAGTTGACCTCTGGTTTATAATCTAAGATAATATAGTTGGACATAGGTAGCACTCTTTGAAAGAGTAAGGTATAGTTCCCTAAAAGACTTTACAAGTGACATCACTTTATAAGTGATTTAAAAGTGGGAACAGTGGAAAGAATGTCTGGGTACTGTTGTAAGATCCCAGATGGGGGTGCACGAGATCAAGGGCTGCCTGTTTCCCTTCATAACTAGCTGTGTGAGTTGGGGCAGACCAGGGAACACCTCTGTAAAATGAAGGGTTTAGACACCCCTTGAGACATTAAGACACCATTTAGTTTTAAGACATCACAGGTCTTTTATTTGCTTATTTATTTTTGAGAGAGAGAGAGAGTGTTTGCTCACCCATGCACATGGTAGAGAGGAGGGGCAGAGGGAGAGGGAGAGAGAAAATCTCAAGCAGGCTCCATGCCCAACATGGAGCCCAGTGTGGGGCTCGAGCTCACACCCCTCAGATCATGTCTTGAGCCAAAATCAGGAGTCAAATGCTTAACTGACTGAGCCACCCAGGCACCCCAGTGTATCACGAGTCTTAAGAAAAGCAGGCCATGAATAAATATCACGGAGAAATACCATAATGAAAAGCAAATGGAAGACTGTGATAAAATCTAGAGCTATTGGAAAAGGTAATTGTAAAGCAATGGTATGTTTTTCCTCAGACTTGGTCTCCTCTCTTCCTTTCCGCACTCCCCCAGGCACTTCTTGGGTCAGTCCCAAGGGCATTGCTCTCACCCCAGTAAAAGTAGAGTGGGAGGCAGTTTAAGGTACTGTTCCTGCTGTAGAACTGGATGGAGAGGCACATGAGGCCCAAGCTTCCCAAGGCCTGAAGAAGGAGGTTCCAGTGTGAGATTTTAAGGTGACCTGCCCTTCAAGTGCCATCTGGCCTACCCTCCTCTCAGGAGAGCCTTGAGAAGTTAGTATAAAGCATTGGCTCTAATTATTTGAGAGATGTTTACCATTACAATTTCCATCACACTGGTACTATCACTTTTGAAACAACAAAAATGGGGTGCCTGGGTGGCTCAGTCCATTAAAGGTCTGCTACGCTGGGAGTCTGCTTCTCCCTCTGCCCCTCGCCCCACTCATGCTCTCTCTCTCTCTCAAATAAATAAATAAAATCTTTAAAAAAAAAAAAAAAAGAAACAACCGAAGTATTTTATTTAGCATTTTAGCTTAAGTCCATTTCCCAGAGCATGTGAAGTTAAAATGTTTCAATAATCAAGGCATTACAGGGCAGAGTGGTGAGCCTGGGAAGAGACCACTCAATCAGCTTTCAATCTGATCACCATTATATCACAGGCAAGCATGAGGTTCCTGTGCCACAAAGGAACTGCATCTCCTCCTTCCAGGGCTGTGGAGAATTACTACGGGAGCAGGTTTTTTCCCCAGCCCCTAACACGATGCCTGGCACATAGTTGGATTTACTATATGCTAACTGAAAAGCAATCCTAATTGTGTTATGTAATTAATAAATATATTGCACAAATGTTCTTATCAGATTACTATGTGCACCCCAGTGGGGTAAATAATAAGTACATCTTCTGAATTATCTTAATGCGGCATGAATTAGAATTTGGTTATTTGGAAAGTTCAGACTTTAAGGAAAGTAATTCGAGGTCTTAAAAGCACTATATAAAAGTTACAAGTTAGCAGTTGTACAGGTCACTTCCCTGAAACAACCTAGTTTTCTGTCCGAAGTAAGTATGTAGTCACTTTTTTACTTAACTATTTCTGATCTTCAGGGTTGTTGAAGTTCAACTGACTTTCTCTTTCTTTGGCCAAGACTTACTTGAACCAAACCTAGAGGTGTCTTGCAAAACTAGATTAGGATTTAATGCAGGACTGAGTATGGGGTTGAAACCTACGTTTTACAAGTTTAGGAATAGATCTTTTGTGCAGAATGAAATTCAGATTTCTGTTTATTTGTTTCTAGCTTCAGGGAGGTTGTAGTGGGTGGTGCTTCTTCACTGGCTTCCAAAATATTTGATTTAAATAGACCAAGG
>CM052899.1:26082494-26101256 GCA_028534135.1 Potos flavus
TTTGCCTTTAGAGACATGTCCTGAAAGAAGTTGCTGTGGCTGATGTTGAAGAGTGTACTGCCTATGTTCTCCTCTAAGATTTTGATAGATTCCTGCCTCACATTGAGGTCTTTTATCCATTTCGAGTTTATCTTTGTGTATTTAACCCCATATTTGTAAATGGGCCACCATTTTCAGGCAGAGCCTGCACTTTGTCCTATTCGTCACCTTCAAGCCTTCGCCATGAATCTCAGCCCCGAGACTGTCCTCCTTCCCTCAGATTTGTCCTTTTCCCACTCTGGTTACAAGTCTGCAGGGCACAGCCCTCCCTCCCTCCACAGGCTGTGTGGGAAATTCCTGACATAATGGTCTGACCTGAAATGTCACCGAGGCAGGTTTGTGTTGGCTCCCAGCCCAACACAAACAGCAGGGAGAAACGGCAGTGCCAGGCTCAACACTTTGCCAGTTAAGCCGTCATTAAAAGGGAAACACCTGCTACCCAGAGAGTCTTTATATTTCACTTTACTGCAGGGGTCTACTCTGGACTTGTCAACTGATTGCTTTGGGGCTAAGTTGGAAAAAATACATTATCTCCCCATGTAACTATCAAGGAAGGAAGGAAGTTTTCCTCTGTATGATTGGACCCATCCACAAAACAGCCTCATGAAGGGTAGAGAAGCGCACACTGTCAAGAAGAGGAGGAACACAACATGTCTAGCCGTTTTCTAGAAGAATGGAACAGGGGCGGAGAGTATCACTGTGCAGTTAGAGTGCAACCGTCCACAGCAGCCCCCTCTATTTGTCCAAGATTATTTGTTACAGACTAAAAGGTAACAGCATCAAGTGTAGGATCTGCCATCTTCTGAACTTGGATGGTGTGGGAGGTAGGAGGCCCAAGGGTTCAAGTCCTGACTCCTCAGTTTAGTGTTTGTTTGCCTTTGGGCAAGCTGCTTAACTTTTTCTGAAACTTCATCAGGATGACGCGGGGATTAGAGCGAGTGGTCAGTTCCCTAATCTAGCTGTAACAGTCTAAGAGTCTGTGACTTCTTAATATTCCCCAACTCCAGTACTTCAGTAACCTAAAGCACTAGCCAGAAGCACTTTATTAGGCAGAGAATTTTCTCAAGATTTACGGTGAAATCTCCCTGGTTTGTGCTTACACAGGGGGCAGTGAATAGTTTGAATTATGAGATCCTTTTTCAGAAATGCCATTTTTATTACTTTCAAATGGGCACAATAAATATGCTAGGCTAACAAAACGTTGCCAGGATATTTTGCCAAATATAGATTTTTGTGTGAATCTATCAGAATGATATGTAATTAACTTTTATTGTTTATACATCAGTGTGAGCTACTAAAGTGCTTAAAACAGTTTGTCCCCTAAGTGGTTTAGCAAGTACCTTTGTCACCGGACTCGTGCTTACATGGGATCGTTTGTAGAATTGGTTGGGGCACGGGGCGCCTGGGTGGTTCAGTGGGTTAAAGCCTCTGCCTTCGGCTCAGGTCATGATCTCAGGGTCCTGGAATCAAGCCCCGCATTGGGCTCTCTGCTCAGCAGGGAGCCTGCTTCCCCCCCTCCCCCCGCCTGCCTCTCTGCCTACTTGTAATCTCTCTCTCTCTCTGTCTGTCAAATAAATAAATAAATAAATCTTAAAAATAAAAAAGAATTGGTTGGGGTAAAGGCACTCTACTATCAAAACTTAAAAGACAAATGATATTTATCCTGTTTTGAATGGTGACAAGGTGGTTTTTACAGTATTTTTTCGGGTGCATATTTCTTCTATGTAAGCATCATACTAAGCCCTGGAATCCTGAATTCTCTGCAAGATTTGTCTTTATGTTTAGGCTGTTGATTTAGAAGTTTCGCTTCCTTATCTGGTTTGACTCGACATGCAGGCTTATGTTGAAAACTTCAAGAGATCCTTTGCAGTTGCATCTATTTAACTCAGTGAGTCACTGGCCATCCTTCCTGCTCCCGTGCCCTAAGCCCTCAGGTCCCATGTTTCTGAGTACCCACTGGAACCTTAGGCTCCTTCCTATGTTGTCATCCCGTAGGACCTCTCAATTGCAGAGGTCCTCAATATCATCCGGGAAACACCAATCTCTGCAGGGCAAAGCACTGCGGCTTAGGAAGTGAAGTCCTCATTAAGTCAGTAGCTACTCACTGAATACCTACTGTGAATAAACTATGCAGACCTGAACAGAGGTGAATAAGACCTGTTCTTAGGAGCTTGCTTGCAACTGAGTGGAGGAGGCTAATCCCTTCATAATTATGTTTCTAGTTTCTAAGGGAGCTGATTTTTCCTTTGTCCTCTGTCTTCAATATCTACTGCACTCTATAGAAACTATCACCTCCTCCACATTGGTGACAGCAAAAGGCATGCTGTTCATTAGGCTTAAACTATAGTGAGGGAGGGATGACCTCAAGACAATATTGCTTGGCTTAATTGCAGCATCCACAAAACAAATAATTTACAGAAGTATTAGAAACCACAAAATAGCCTGACAATATATTGAAAATCCTACAACAAGTAAACAAGGAGAAGATTAATGGGATTTTTTTTTTTTAAACATAAATTAAACTGAGTTGTTTGAAGAAGGTTGGGGAGGGGGAGGATCTTGGCTCAAGGCAGCATCAACTGATAGACTGCATGAGGGAGGAAAAAAAAAAAACCCATGAATTAGGATGTCTCCACTGCCTTCTATAAAGACAGAATCTGGGCTGACCTCTCTCTAAAACTTCACTGCTTCCAATGTTGTTAGAAAGAGGCAGCACATAAGTTTATAACCCACTGCTTTGCCTATTAACAGAGAAGCAACGCCAGACCTGCTGTCTATGTGGTGTGACCCAAGAGACCTCAAGGTCAAGATGATGTGCAGTAGTTCTCCTGGCCAGCAGCAATCCAAATCCCCACTGTTCAAGTTTGCAGGTAGGTGTTTTCTGGAGACATTTACTCTGTGAATGGATTAAGATCTTATTACCTCGGAGGTTAATGTCTTGAATAGCTTCTATATAGCAGGGCTTTGCTTATCTAGAGAACCTATTAGGATTCAGTTTCATCTAAGGGAACGAAGTGAGCTGGGGGAAAAGAGTGAGGGGTTGATAAGGTTTAATGCTGTATGGATGGGAGACGGAGGAGAGAAACTAGGGCTGCTCTCAAGTCTTGGTGGCTTTAGAAAAACGTGTTGAAGTCTTTGGTCCTCCAGGGGCTGGGAGAGCCATGGTTTGTACCTTCTCTTCTCTTGCTCTTTCCTCATCAAGAAGTATGACTGAGAAATGGTAACTTGCATCGTGCATGCTTGCTTGTTTTGCTGTAAACCAAAATGCACCAAGGGACTCTTCTTGGTGGGGCCAGAGAGCATTAGCATTGGACTGGCTGCCAGGTTTCCTAGGTCCTTGGTCTGGCTCTGCCAGGAATGACTGTGTGGCCTGAGGCAAACCCGTTCCTCTTTGGAGAGACCCGGTTTCTTTATTTGTGCCAGGGGTGGTGGAGAGAGGAGCAGTGCAGGAGTACCTGCCTTGTCCTTCACTGAAACCTGTCCCTGTGGTTTAAAAAAGCAGAGGAGTTTGTAGTATTTGAGAACTGGGTCTCACATTTCATTATCTCAGAAATAAATGAATTTGAATTTCATACCAAGATGTGATTCTAAACTCTACTTGGACGGAAATCATGTAGAAGTTGAGAAAAAGGCTGCATATGTGAAACCTTTCCCAAGCCTTTTTACCCGCTGAGTCATCTTCCGAAGTCTGGGTTTGTGGCTCCTGGGATATGCCCAGCCTTGCCCCGAGTGAGGCAGCAGACATCTACGATGGGCAGGAGCTTGGATTTTAATAAAACAACTGGAGCCAATTTACAGAAGTAATATGATTTTCTAAATCATTGGAATTAGCTAGTCAAGCCTGAGAGTTACAATTACTCAGAGGCTCACAAGCCCTAATAACATCTGGCAAACTCCAACTGGGGCAGAAGGCAAAAAAATTAATAAAAAAACCAAAAAACCAAAAAAAAAAAAACAAAACACCTCCTACACCATATGCAACAATGAGCAAATAAACAAAAAAACAAACCCAAGGCACCATCATCCATTTTTATTATGACATCCTTAAGGTTACCATGTCAAGGGATGGAAGGAAATTAAAAAGAAGCTTCGTAGAGGACATTGCTTACAAGGATTGCTTTACTTAGAGCTTGTTAATTTTCACAGTACAGTTGCCCTGGGTTGTGAATTAAAGAAACAGATGAAAAAAATATTGCGCCTTTAACTGTACTGGAGGCCCCTTGCATACTCCTGTGCCTTTTGATGAGAAACATTAAACATTTTTAATTTAGCACATCAATTTGAAAATCTAATTTTTTTTTAATGCTTTGTAGAAGCAGACGCGTTCATGGTGCTGTCACGACCATAGAAGAATTATGAGAAACTTGAACCGCAAAAAGTAAATTAGAAAAATCTCATTTCAGTTACTCTAAAAAGAGGGGAAATTAGATTTTGATTAAAATCACTCACACATACAATTTTAGGTAAACTAATTTAGCAAGACTGACTATATAATTTTTTTTCCTGCCAGTATGTCCTTTTAATACTGACTCTGAGGTATTTGTACGCATAACCTTTCTCACAACCAACGGATGAAAAAAGAAACTCTAATAAAGTGGCCTCTTGACTACTGTGTACGGGGGTCTGGTAGGGAGAGATTAAAGTAGTGTATTTGTCAATATAATAGGCAGAAGCTGGGCATGAATTAAAATTCCTTGTATGGTCTTTTTAAGTTGGCCCTCAGCTTTGCCTTTTCAACTTTTTTTTTTTTGTAAGGTTCCTACTTGGAAATTTTACTTTAAGGAATGATGTGTCAGCTAATGGAGGGATTAATTGCATCATTAGTGCAGCATAACGTACGGTCTCTGGCCAGAGGCCCCCTAACACTGCCGCCTCCGAGGCGAGACGGGAAAGCCGCAGCCACGCTTACTAATTACAGCCAAGGTGTTGCCAGAGGAAGTGACGTGATGCCTGTGGATGTGTTTCCTAAACTGTAAAGTGCTGCTCAAGACTGTAGTGTCAGGATGGGGCTGATGGCAGAGTTCCAAATCCTGCCCGGCCACGTCTGAGCCCGGCTCTCAGAACTCCCGCCTAGAATCTGGGTTCTAAGGGGGAGAAGATGGATGGCGCATTTTAGTTATTCAGTATCTCATACCAAACCTCATTTTGAAAATTGCGCTGTTAATGAATTAGAAACTTTTAAATTAAGGCTGAGGGGCAAATTATTAACTCTCTCTCAAAGAATGGCAGTGGCTGGTCTACAGAGGATAGTGTCCAAAACTGCTCTCCTTCCCTGCTGAGCACAAGACAGGAAGGCACTGGCTGCCTTGAACTTGCTAGTGAGATTTTGTGGGAACTGCATGACGTAATGGGTGTGAGAACCTTCAAAAGGGTATAGGCAAGATGCTATTTATTTATTTATTTTTCAAGATTTTATTTATTTGAGAGAGAGTGAGTGGGAGAGAGTATGGGGGGGGGGCAGAGGGAAAGGGAGAAGCAGACTCCTCTCTGAGCAGGGAGCCTGAGGGGGCCAGGGTTGGGGGTGTTCCATCCCAGGACCCTGATCAGGATCTGAGCCAAAGCAGATGCTTAACTGACTGAGCTACCCAGGTGCCCTAGCAAGATACTATTTAAAAAGAAATGGCAAACTACAAAAAAAAACAGTTGAATCGAAAGTATGTAAGTAGCAGAAGGACAAGGAGCTCAGAGAGCAGCCCTTTTTCACTAGTCCCTTTTACCACCACTGTCTGCTGATCCTGGTATTCCCTGGGAAGATGGACAGAAGGCAAAAGATTGAATCAGGAGATGGAAGTAGAGGGAAGGCAAGAGAATCAGAAAAGGAGTAAATTAGGCTAGAGAGTAGGAAGTAGAGATCTTAGAAAGTAGAGGAGAAAGATAGGAAAGAGGGAAAGGAAAAGAGGAAAGCAAGAATGAGAAAAATGTGGGGAAACAAAAAAAAGTAGTAGGGAAAACCTTAAATTTTCTTAATCACCCTGTCCATCCTTACCACCCTGTGGTCAAGCTCAGCCTCATACATCATTTTCAATCTTGGAAGCATCAGAAACCTTTTTAAAACCTTCAAACCACCCATGGAAGGAAAGTTCTGGGGCATTTTCTCACTAGTCATCCGTGCCTACTGTTGTCCCCCAGCCTGGAGTCCATGATCCAGCATCATAATCACTTCGTTATAAATACCCACGGCATATCTCTCTCCCCAAACCCAACTCCACCTTCTGTCTGTCTGTCCCAGAGCAACATAACATTTCTGGAGAAATATCATGCAACAGAACATTGACTTCACTTTCAATAAGTGATCGCTATACCTCAAATTAACAGGTGACACTTTCTGGTGATTCTGTTCACTCATTGCATGAAGTGGCTGCAGGCACACCCCACAGAATGCCTTCCTGGTTCATGCCATCTGGCTTTTAATGTTCCAACTTCATAGAACATAAACGTTTCTCAGTAGGATATTCCACTGGCTTAGTGTCATTGGTTTAGAAGATATACTGTCCCCACTACTCTGCAGTGTCTTTTTTAAAAAATAAAAGCCAAGCTATGAATCCTTGTATGTTTTGGAACCTCTTTTCTATTCCATTTATGTATGTGTCTCCTCTGAAATCTCTCTGATTTTTTTTCTCTTTAAAATTGCCTCAAACTATTCTTGCCCTTTGTATTCATTTCCTTTTCTTTACTTTTTTTTTTTTCCTTTAAGTAGGCTCCATGACCAGCATGGAGGCCAGCCTGCGCTCAAACTCATGACCCTGAGATTAAGACTCAAGCTGAGATCAAGAGTTGGAAGCTTAACCAACTGAACTACCCAGGGGTAGCTCTTTGTACTTCTATATTCACTTTAGAATCAGCATGCCAACATCCACAAACAAAAGAAAAATCCTTGCTAAGACTTCCATTGAAATTGCATTGAATATCTAGATAAAATGTTTGAAAATGGCATCTTTACAATATTTAGCCTTTTAATCCAAGGACATGATATACCTCTCCATTCATCTGGATCTTCCTTTAGTTTTCTAGTCTTTTGTTTTCTGTGTAGAGATCTCTTTCCAATTCTATATTGCCCTCTCTCTTTTTTCCTTGATCCATTATTGCAGAAATATAATAATTTTGTTACTCTTTTCAAGAAAGCAACTTTTTTTTTGGCTTTGCTGATTCATTTCACGAGACTATTCAAAGTGTCATCTGTAGATTGGTGGTGGTCTGTGAAGTTTGTCTTACCAGTTTGAGATGTGCTAAGAGTTAGAAATTGAGAGTGAGTGTTTAGAAACTTTCATGGCAATTTGATATTGCCATGATGTCTAAGCACATCATCAGTCTGACAAGTGCTTTTATTTTATGGAATTATTTATGGAAAAAATTTAAAAATTTGAAATTATGGAAACAAACACGCACAAAATATGACTATATACATGTCATATATATGAACTTTTGGCCTAAAAGTAAAAGTTTAGTGAAAAATAAAGTTGGCACCAGGTGAAGATCAATAATATACATTAGGGAGTTGGAGTTCTTAAAAGAACAATAAAGTATAAATTTGAACTCCTAGAAGATAACACAGGAAAAATCTAGATGATCTTGGGTTTGGTAATGATACAGAACCAAAGGCACAATCTGTGAAAGAAATAATTGATAAGCTGTACTCATTAACATCTGAAACTTCTAGTCAGTGAACTACACTGTCAAGAGAATGAGAAAACAAGCCACAGACTGGGAGAAAATATTTGCAAAAAACATATCTGATAAAATATTATTATCCAAAATATCCAAAGGACTCTTAAAACTCAACAATAAGAAAATGAATAACCTGACTTTAAAAATGGAAAAAAAATCTGGACACCTGACCAAAGAAGACACACAGATGGCAAATAAACATTTGGTAAGATATGAACATCACACGTCATTAGGGATTGCAGATTACAACAATAAGACACACTACACACCTATTAGAATAGCCCAAATCCAAAGCTGATAAACCATATGCTGGCGATGATATGAAGCAACAGAAGCTCATTCATCGCTGGTGAGAATGTAAAATGATGTAACTACTTTGGAAGATAGTTTGACAATTTCTTACAAAACTGATCTTACCATACAATCCAGCAACCAAGCTTCCTGATATCTACCCAGAATAAGTTGAAAACTTATGTCCACACAAATAACTGTACGCAGATTATAAATTATAAAATTGCCAAAATTCAGAAGCAACAAAAATGTTCTTCAGAAGGTGAATGGATAAACAAACTGGTACATCCAGACAATGAGATATTATTCAGGGCTATAATGGAATGAAGTGCCAAGTCATGAAAAGACATGGAGGAAACTTAAATGCATATTATTAAGTGGGAGTCTAAAATGGATATATAAGGTATGCTCCCATCTCTATGACATTCTGGAAAAGGTAAAACTGTGGAGTTAATAAAAAGCAGTGTTTGCCTGAGGTTAGAGAAGAGGGAGGAGAATGGGCAGAGCACAGAGGATTCTGGGAGTAAACCGTCTTCTACAATATATTAATGATGTATACATACCATTATATATTTGTACAAATCCATTGCACAACACCAAGAGTGAACCCTAATGTAAATTGTGGACTTCAGGTCATAAGATGTCAATGTAGGTTCATCAGTTGTAACAAATGTACCAGTCTGGTGCAGGATGCTGTGGTAGGCTGCATATGTGTGGGGCAGGGGTGGATGGGAAGTCTCTATACTTTGCTCTCAATTTTTCTGAAAGTCTAAAACTGCTTTAAAAAATAAAGTCTAGGGACGCCTGGATGGCTCAGTTGATTAAGTGTCTGCTTTCAGCTCAGGTCATGATTCCAGGTGCTGGGATAGAGTCTTGTATCGGGCTCCTAGCTCAGCGGGGAGCCTGCTTCTTCTTCTGCCTGCTGCTCCCCCTGCTTGTGCGCTCTCTCTTTGACAATTAAATAAATAAAATCTTTAAAAAAATCTGTTAAAACAAGACCTAAAATACAAGGATAAATGTCAATTAATAAATAAATTTGAGGTTACTAGAAGGTGTTACAATGGATATGGAATTTGAAATTAATTTTTTTGTTTGCTTCTCTTTATCTGTGCTTAGAGGATGGAAAGAGCATGAACTTGATATCAGACACATTCATTTGAATCCCTGTTCTGTTATTTACAAAATCCATGACCTTGGATAAAATACTTCAAGTGTCTGTCTCAGTAATCCCATTTATAAAACGTGCCTTGTATACATCCCAATAGTTTCACTGTGTTATCAGTAAGATTAAATGACCTCCGTGATAAATATGGCACATGGTACATGATAAGTTCTCAGTAAATGTTGGCTAGTAGTGACTGCAGTTGTAACAAAAACCTTTGCAGTGGTTATGAACAAATGTACTACTGTGTGATATGATGTGCCGTTTACGGATAATAGATCATGTTTGTAAAGTAGGTTTTTAAAAATAGGTTAACAAGTGTTTTGGACATAATTTTTTTTAATATATTCATAGGAAGTCTGTAGTTGGGTAGGGAGATACCACTGTCTTTTGTTACAGAGACAAGAAAACTGTTTTCTTATGCAACTGGCTTGCTTAGGATTATATAGCTACTTTGTTTTTAATCTAGAGAGAAAAGAAAAAGAAAATGCTCTGAATTGTGAAAAAAAAAAAACAACTGACATAAAAAGATGTAAGAATTCAAAGGTAGAGTAAAAAAAAAAGAGTGGATGGCAGAATTCAGGAAAGGAACTGAAAATAACCACCAATATTTTACCAGAATGGAGAACCATCCATGCTGGAAGCAGGAAGTAGAAGAGATGGAATCAGGGATATGGAGAATGTGCTTGGGAAGATCACAAATGAAGAACCAAAACATAAAGGTCATTCCAAAGAGGAAAACAGATATGTGGAACAGAGTAGAACTCAACATATTAATAATCCTTTTTATTGAGAGAAAAAATATAAGTTTAATAAAATGTTCAACAGTTCATTGTCCTAAAAGGCATATTGTTTCAAGAGAAGAAAAATAATGTCAAACAGTGGACATTGAGATGTAGCCTGATGAACTTAGTAACCTTCAAAGGAAGGAGAAATCCTATAGACATCCAGGGAGAGAAGAAGAAAGGCAGAAGATGTGAGGTTGAATCCAGTTTGCTGTAATCATGTGATTTTAAAATAGAATGGATAAATGTGTACAGATTTCTATAGGGGTAAAAAGGAAACCTAAGCATTGTATTCCATACCAACTTGTCTTTCCAGTGAAAAAGAAAGGCATTCTTAAACATGCAAGTAACTGAGAAGTGTAATGCCCATGGAGCCTTTTGAAATAATTACTTCATCATGGAAACCAGCAGCCAACTAAATAAAATTATTTTAGATAAAGGGTTCAGGGATGGGGAAGCAGCAGTAGGAGAAATCTGAAGGTAAACAATGAATTCATTTAAATACATAAGGAAGTTTAAAAAAAAAAAGCTATGGGGGTTTTGGTAACAGAAGGGG
Organism: Potos flavus; assembly: GCA_028534135.1. Taxonomy (NCBI): domain Eukaryota; kingdom Metazoa; phylum Chordata; class Mammalia; order Carnivora; family Procyonidae; genus Potos; species Potos flavus. The sequence goes on from CM052899.1 coordinate 26,092,993, forward strand.
ATGTAATTGATATAAACCTTGACCATGTAAAGTGATAATAACCTAACTAGAAAATCTGCAGGGTGTTAGGGAAGAGGGGAAGTGGAGGTAAAAGAGGATATACTGATTTCCTTGTCTTTCATAGTTGGAAGTCAAAAGACTCTGCACAAGGCTGGTAAGTCAGCAAGTAGATGTTGTAGCATATAATTTAAAGTTCTAAAGAACTTGAAAAAGATACTGACACCAAATCTTTTACATTATCAGAACAGAGCAAGAAATTACCATGAAGAAAATACAGACCACAAGGAAAAGATGGCAGATGATAGACCTTCAGAAGCAGCAACATAAAGTAAGATGAAAAGTGGAGACTCAGTGTGTGTCTTGTAAAACAGTCCAAATGGAACAAATCCACTTGATAAAACAAAATGTCTCAGATTATATGAGGGACAGATTAAAATAAAATAACTCCAAAAGATCAAATATAAATCAACAGGCAAAGATATTCCAGTCAGATACGTACACCCATGCATGAAAACAGACAACAAAAACCAACCCCCAAACCAAAACAAGCATCAGGTTCAAAAATCAGGAGTGGTAACTATTCATAATAGAGAAGAGTGAATTTAAAACAAAAAAGCATTACATAAAACCAAAATAAATAGTTTATCTTAGTAAAGGGTGTACACTACCTTGAGAATTAAAACTTTCTACAGCAACTAACACAGCATCAAAATATGTAAGGCTAAAATTACAGTAAATAAACGAGAACTTGACAGATGTTCTAGTGGTAGGAATCTCTAATGCACCTCTCTTATCCCATGACAGGTGATGTAAGTAAAAAATAACTAAAATTACACTGGGTTTTTACAATATAAATAATGAGGGTGTTCATATGTACACTTACACAAGCATATATCCATTCAAATGGATGGTCGTACGCTTTCACTAAAATTTACTGTGTGGAAAAAATCAGCAATTTCTAGGAGCTTCTACCCCGTAATTTGGGCAAGTTTCCCTGAAACCATTGAGTTTCATCAACTAGAGTCTGAAAACCTTTGGATCAAGAAATGAGAGCTGTATTATGATATTGGCAGCACAAACAAGTTTCCTTTCAATATCAAACTACTTTTCCCATTGTTATTTCAGAGAAAACATTGTTCTGATTACAGTTGTCTGGGCAGCTGTAGTTATAACCAATGTTACCATTTTCTAGCAAAGGAACTAAGGAAAACCTGGAATCATAAATCAGCTCTCAGAGATGATTTCAGTAATAATACTTTTAGTTGTAATGCACTTGGGCTCGTGAGGGACTAGCTGGCGCCCTCAGCCAGCTTCTTGGATCTTCTCCTGCAACATGCTCATAACTCACAACGATTTGCTTTAGAGGATGAGGATGTATTCCTGCTGGTTGGTAACAGAAGTAGGATTGAACTCATATCTCCTGAATCCCAGCCCTTCATTTCTCTAAGCTGCACGGCTTTTCCTCAGCAGACACAAGGGCTGTGGCAATAGAGTAGCTCTTCCTTTGACTTAACGTTACAAGATTTGTTGCATTTAACCAGTTTTCTGACCCGGGCTCCAGTGGCTTTAGCAATTTTCCAAAATCTTCATACTCAGCCTTCTGAGGGTTCACCGTGTAATGTGTTTGATTGATTGGTCTATTCTGTCTTGCATAACTATCTTGCCCACACAAGATTATTGCTGCAAAGGAGAGCTTCCAAAAAAAAACCTTTTCCCTTACAAAAAGCCTCAGCTCAGCTTTTTGCCCACACTAGACCCATCCGCACCAGCTCTGTGCTGACATCTCCTGGGTGCTAATCTAATAGGTCTGGTCCCACAAGCCTTCCTTCAGCACCACACACGTTTCTTCTAACCCGGCGTGAATGTGGTTGCATGCATTTTGAGGACTACTGTTGTTGCCAGTCCTCTGTCTCATACTCCAATCAGTCGAATGCTTGACTAAGTGTTTAATATGCTCTGGATGATTCCCTTTCCAATCACATGTCATTTGTAATAATAAACTGAAGCATTCTTACATAAAGAATATTCGAAGAGGTCCTATGATTTGAAAATGAAATATTGTTTTGTATACTGTCTTTCTAGATATCTACCCAGCTTTTCTGGCTTCTGCTGAAGGCATAGAGCCTTGCTAAGCCACTGAGAAGCTAGTCTTCCTAAGAGAAGGGGTGGATAGTAACAGCCGTTTCTAGAAGGAGTGTACCATTTTGACATGAGCATTATCTTTATTTTTACCACCAAGCCTGTATCTATGCTGAGATATCACACTTGGACCCTCCTGGACAAGTATGGGAAACTTCATTAATATTGATAATGCTAAAAATCTGGCTGTTTTGAAACTAGATGAAGAAAACTTCCCAGAATGGTGAATTTATTAGTGCAATGTGTGATCCATCATTTCTCATCTTTCCCTTTGGTGTCCCCTTTTAAATAAAACCAAAACAACTAAAGCTAGACTAATTAAGCTTTGTATTTTAGAGGAAATCTATGTTGTGATAATAATTCCCCTCTGGCCTATGAGGCAACTTTCAAAAGTCCAGGAGAATTGGTGATCAGCATCTGAGCTACTTAATAGAATTGGCAGGAAATGACTACATAATACAGTTTCGTTCATTCAGGTATTTCATAAACAATTATTGAATAGTTTCTTCTCCAATGTATTGTGCAAAATGCAGTAGGGTGTGTGTGAAAAAATTTGCAGCACTCTCCTCAGCTAGACTGCCAACTCATTGAGGCCAAGATAGCATGCATGTGTAAGTCATTTTATTTTTCTTTATTTTTTCTTAGAGAGAGAGAGTGCAAGCAAGCAGGGGACAGGGGCAGAGCGAGAGAGAATCTTAAACACGCTCCATGCTCAGTGTGGAGCCCAACTTGGTGCTGGATCTCATGCCCCTGAGATCGTGACCTGAGCCAAAATTAAGAATCTGATGCCTAACCAGCTGAGCTATCTAGGCGCCCCATGTGTAAGTCAGTTTAATACAAGATAAGAGATATTGAGTATGATGAGAGATACAGGTGAAGGACTTTGAGAGGCCAAGGGCAACAGAGATTACTTCTGGCTGGAGAATCTGGGAAGAGACAGTCTTTGAGGTGAACACGGAGAAATAGCTAGATTTTCGACATGCAGAAATGGCAGCGATACCCTTCAGCAAAAGTAGCATCGTGATCAAAGTTGTATCAACCTCTAATTAAATTATGTTTCTTAGGATCTTGCTAGAGAACCAGGCCCATTTCCAATTAGACACCCCATTTCATGCCAATAATAACTCTGATCTCTGCGTTTGGAGTCTGTGTTGTTTTACAATGGCAAACCCCAGGCCAGATGACAGAACAACCTCTTGAAAGTTCCTAGAGCCTGTGCACCCCTGAGCATGTGGTAGAGTGACTCAGGGCATTGCGACCCATCTGTCCTTCAGAGCCCCTGGCTGGAACACTTTCCCCCCAGCCATCTGCTCCTGCCAGCTGTCCATCACCTTGGAAAAGACCTTTCTCTGTTGAGTGTGTATAACACAGGTATTGCTAGGTTTTAGGTTCTGAGTTTTTTTTTTTTTTTAATAAAAAAAGTGTGGTAGAATATCTGATGATATCATCCTACAATAAAGAAATTGGACTTTTGCGGTGATTCCACTATCTGCTGTGATTTTAGCAAAGTCAGTTTGCATCTCCAGGTCTCAGTTTCTTGCCTTGGAAAATGGGAATGTTAACATTGGTTTGTTTCTGCCGTCCATAGCAGCTGAGAGAACAAATGAGTTGTGAGGTATTCCTTTGACCCTGGCTTTTTACATGAAAACAGATGTATCTCAGTCTCTGGAGTAGAATTTAGTTTTATAAATTTAGCTATGGGATATGGTCAGCAAATAAAAAGGTATTTTTCCAGCAATTTCTGTTATAAAAGCAAAATATGTTCATGGAAGGAAAAACTCAAGGCCCAAAATCGTAAGTGATCGCTAATATACGTTTAGAATCTCCCATAACTCAGACCATCTCTTTTGATAATCCACCAGTATCAGCGTTTAAATGAACCACCCACTAAAATAATGTACCTGAAACCAAGTTCTCCTAGAATTAATCCCAAGTGAGAATAAGATAAGCAGTATGTGTTGCATGCCACTTAAAACAATACATTTCTTCTCTAATATGTGTCTGGGGTTCTTTAGCCATACCAAGCATTTATCAGAATTCCTTGGCAGTTTTCTACATAGATGTGGGCTGTAATTGTGAACAAGCTTCTCAGAGAGTAATTTGGCAATATGTATCAAAGGCCTTAACACATCCCTCCTCTTTGACCCAGAAATTCCATGCCTGGGAATTTATCTTAAGGCAAAAATCAGAGATGTGCCCAAGGATTTATGTATGATGATATTTACCACGACATTTTTCTTTTTAAATAATAGCAAACAGTAGAAACAACCTAAATGTCAAACAATAGGGGGTTGGTTAAATAAATTATGGTACATCTATATCCAGAGTACTGTGTGATCATTAAAAATAATGATCTCAAAGAATTTTTTTAAAGCTATGGGAAAATGCTTACGATGTTATTAGGAGAAAAAGAGTCAATAGAGCAGATTCCAGTGTTTTTATTTTTTTAAATAAAGCATCTATATCTCTGCATAGCAAAAAGACTATGGATTTGTAGCAGAATGTTACTGGTGATTATGGCTAGAACAAATGATTGCTTTTTTCCCCTATTTTTAGATTTCGTATATATAACTATCATCTTCCAAAAAAATTATATAGCCTGTTTTCTTCCTATTATCTTCCTAAGCCTATGATCTTCCAAAAAAGTCATAGCCTGTTTGGGCTGCTATCACAAAATATCACAGACAGGGTAGCTAACAAACAAAAGAAATTTATTTCTCATAGTTCTGGAGGCTGGGAAGTCCAACATCAAGGTGTCAGGCTGGCTGCATTCTGGTGAGAGCTTTCGTCTCGGGTCACAGCTGACGCTCTCTTGCTGTGTTCTCACACGGTGAAAGGCAAGAAGGACCTCTCTGGGGTGTCTTCTGTAAGGGTGCTAATCCATTCATAAGGGCTCTGTCCATATGACCTAATCACCTCCCAAAGCCCACTTCCTAATGCTGTCATTTTGGGGTGTTAGGATTTCAACATACGTATTTTGAAGGAACACAAACATTCAGACGAGAGCATTATATACATGTCGTATAATATGTAACTTACATTAAACATCTCCTACACTTGCCTGCCTAATTCGGCAGGTTCCCTGAGGCTTTTAGCTGCTCTCTGTTTCATGGTGGGATTTCTTGTGACTTTGGGGTAGCTGTGTAGTGTCCCATCATTAATTCGGAAACTTGATTTCATCAGTGTTTTGAGAAGGTGACAGGACCCTGGGAAATGGGCTGTACTAATCAAACTCAAAAAAAGACTGATTTCAGCAAAAATAAAGAGAACAATTGGAAAATGGACGATAGATTTTCAGTGATCAGGATCCCTTTGACTCATTGACCCACGAGCTGGAAAAATCCTTAATGACGACAAACTCCAGAATGGTTGGAGGAACTTCCCGAGGTCCCTTGGCTAGGAGTAGCAAAATGACACCAGACTCAGGTTTTTTGACTCCTTTTTCTTTCTTTTTTTTAATTAGAGATAGAGAAAAATAGATAGAGTACGTGCCTGTGCGGGAATGGGGCAGAGGGGAAGGGAAAGAGAGAATCTTAAGCAGGCACAAGCAGGCTCCATGCCCAGCATGGCGCCAATGGCAGGACTCGATCTCACGACAGTCTCACAACCATGAGATCATGACCTGCGCCAAAATTAGGAGTCAGAGGCTTAACCTACTGAGACACCCAGGTTCTGCTCTTTTTAGCTAATTTTTTTTTTTTTTTTTAGCTATTTTTAATTGAGTTCTGAGGTTTGCCGTTTTGGACATTCCCTTTTTGCTATCAAGATGCTGGGCAATTTAAGTTAACATGCTTTTTATTTTAGGAGTTTATTTTTATTTTTTTTTTAAGAGCAGTTTTAGGTTTACAACAAAATTGAGAAGATACAGAGATTTTCCATATAATTTCTTGCCCTCACACAAGCACAGCCTCCACCATAATCACATCACAGACCAGAGTGTGACATTTGTTACAGTTGATGAACCTGCGTTGACACATTTTAACCACCCAAAGTCCATAGTTTACCTTAGGGCTTATTCTTGGTGTTGCAAATTTCGTGAGTTTGGGCAAATGAATAATGACATGTATCCATCATTATAGTATTGTACAAAGAATTGTAATGCCCTAAAAATCCTCTATGCTCTGCATATTCATCCCTTCCCTCATCCTCAACCCTGGTATCCACTGATCTTCTTACTGTACATAGTTTTGCCATTTCCAGAATGTCATAGAGTTGGAATCATACAGTATGTAGCTTTTCCAGATTGGCTTCTTTCACTTAGTGATACTCATTTAAAGTTCCTCCATTTTCATGGCTTTTTTTTTTTTAAGCTCATTTCTTTTTAGTGTGAATAATATTCCATCGTCTGGATGTATCAGCAGTTTTAAATTTATTCACCTACTGAAGGACCTCTTGGTTGCTTCCAAATTTTGTCAGTTATAAATAAAGCTGAACAAACTACTTTCTGATAGCGAATTTGGTCTGACAAAGCCAGTTGAAAAATCTTCTGGGGATGATACAGAGTGGCTGCGATGGGCCCTTGAGAATTATACCTCTTATTTGATAAAGTATCTGTTGGGTGGACTGAAATATTTACTTTGGTCAAATATATGGGACCTTTGCTGTCCATGGAGAGAACTGGAAAAACACTGATGAATTCCTACTCTCTTTATTTAAGATTTTTAATGTTACCAGAGACTTATATCATTCTGACCCCATCTGATTGCAGTTTTCTTTTTTTTAAAGATTTTATTTATTTATTTGACAGAGAGAGAGAGAGAGATCTCAAGTAGGCAGAGAGGCAGGCAGAGAGAGAGGGAAAAGCAGACTCCCTGCTGAGCAGAGAGCCTGATGTGGGGCTCAATCCCAGGACCTTGAGATCATGACCTGAGCCAAAGGCAGAGGCTTTAACCCACTGAACCACCCAGGCGCCCCTGGTAGCAATTTTCTGAGAAGATAGCTGCTTTTTACCTTTCTATGGTTGCTTATCCCCGATGGCACATAGGAAAGCACTGCTGTTCATTAAATGTGGATTCTAAAGCTTTCCACATATAGGGGGAAAATTATTTGTGGCCCTTGTCCTGCTCTTCTTTTGTGGGGGACCATTGTCTTTTATCCACATCCTATGCTAAACTCCTAAACTGTTATGATACTTTAAATGCCATCACCTAATTTGTATTAGTACTTTGAGGGTTTGCTCAAAGACATCAAATAGATCGTACGTCTGTTTTATACTGAGTGAAGTCCTACATCTTATCTTTTTCTACCAGGGAACTTTGTTTTCAAATGATATCAGCTCATGATGAGATCCAGTCTTCTAGTTTTACTTTTCTTCCTTCCTTCCTCCCTCCCTCCCTTTCGCTCTCCCCTCACTCTCTCCCTCTCTTCCTTCCTCTCTTGCTTCCTTTTTAAATTAATTTTTAATTAAAAAAATTTTTTTTGACCATAGCACATACCCTCCTCAGTATCCATCACCCAGCCACCCCATCGCTCCCACCCCCTTCCCCTCTAGCAACCCTCAGTTTGTTTTTCTGAGATTAAGAGTCTCTTATGGTTTGTCTCCCTCTCTTGCTTCATTTTGTTTGATTTTTCCCTCCCTTCCCCTATGATCCTCTGTCTTGTTTCTCAAATTCCTCATATCAGTGAGATCATATGATAACTGTCTTTCTCTGATTGACTTATTTTGCGTAGCATAATACCCTCTAGTTCCATCCACGTCATTACAAATGGCAAGATTTCATTTTTTTGATGGCTGCATAGTATTCCATTGTCTATATATACCACATCTTCTTTATCCATTCACATGTTGATGAACATCTAGGCTCTTTCCATAGTTTGGCTATTGTAGACAATGGTGCTATAAACATTGGGGTGCACATCCCCCTTTGGATCACTACATTTGTATCTTTAGGGTAAATACCCAGTAGTGCAGTTGCTGGGTTGTAGGGTAGCTCTGTTTTCAACTTTTTGAGGAACCTCTGTACTGTTTTCCAGAGTGGCTGCACCAGCTTGCATTCCCACCAACAATGTAGGAGGGTTCCCCTTTCTCCGCATCCTTGCCAACACCTGCGGTTCCCTGACTGGTTAATTTTAGCCATTCTGACGGGTGTGAGGTGGTATCTCCCTGTGGTTTTGATTTGTATTTC
>CM052899.1:26101356-26113005 GCA_028534135.1 Potos flavus
ATTATTTGTTCTTTGGGAGTTGAGTTTGATAAGTTCTTTATAGATTTTGGATACTAGCCCTTTATCTGATATGACATTTGCAAATACCTTCTCCCATTCTGTCAGTTGTCTTTCGGTTTTGTTGACTGTTTCCTTGGCTGTGCAAAAGCTTTTGATGTTGATGAAGTCCCAGCAGCTCATTTTTGCTCTTGCTTCCCTTGCCTATGGTGATGTTTCTAGGAAGAAGTTGCTGCAGCTGAGGTCGAAGAGGTTGCTGTGTTCTCCTCAAGGATTTTGAGGGATTCCTATCTCACATTGAGGTCTTTTACCCCTTTTGAGTCTATTTTTTGTGTGTGCTGTAAGGAAATGGTCCAGTTTCATTCTTCTGCGTGTGGCTGTCCAATTCTCCTAGCACTATTTGTTGAAGAGACTGTCTTCTTTCCACTGGGCGTTCTTTCCTGCTTTGTTGAAGATTTGTTGACCATAGAGTTTAGGGTCCATTTCTGGGCTCTGTATTCTGTTCCATTGATCTATATGTCTGTTTTTGTGCCAGTACCACACTGTCTTGATGATTACAGGTTTGTGATAGAGCTTGAAGTCTGGAATTGTGATGCCGCCAACTTTGGTTTTCTTTTTCAACATTCCCCTGGCCATTCGGGGTCTTTTCTGGTTCCCTAAAAATTTTAGGATTATCTGTTCCATTTCTTTGAAAAAAGTTGATGGTATTTTGATAGGGATGGCATTAAATGTGTAGATTGCTTTAGGTAGCATAGACATTTTCACAATATTTGTTCTTCCAATCCATGGGCATGGAACGTTTTTCCATTTCTTTGTGTCTTCCTCAATTTCTTTCATGAGTACTCTATAGTTTTCTGAGTACAGATTCTTTGCCTCTTTGGTTAGATTTATTGCCAGGTATCTTATGGTTTTGGGTGCATTTGTAAATGGGATCGACTCTTTAATTTCTCTTTCTTCTGTCTTTTGGTGTATAGAAATGCAACTGATTTCTGTGCATTGATTTTTTATGCTGACACTTCACTGAATTCCTGTATGAGTTCTAGCAGTTTTGGAGTGGAGTCTTTTGGGTTTTCCACATAAAGTATCATATCATCTGCAAAGAATGAGAGTTTGAGTTCTTCTTTGGTGATTTGGATGCCTTTTATTTCTTTTTGTTGTGTGATTGCTCAGGCTAGGACTTCTAGTACTATGTTGAATAGCAGTGGTGATCGTGGACAGCCCTGCCATGTTCCTGACCTTAGGGGAAAAGCTCTCAGTTTTTCCCCACTGAGAATGATATTCGCTGTGGGTTTTTCATAGATGGCTTTCATGATATTGAGGTGTGTACCGTCTATCCGTACACTGTGAAGAGTTTGGATCAAGAAAGAATGCTGTACTTTGTCAAATGCTTTTTCAGCATCTACTGAGAGGATCATATGGTTCTTGTTTTTTCTTTTATTAATGTACTGTATCACATTGATTGATTTGCAGATGTTGAACCAACCTTGCAGCCCAGAATAAATCCCACTTGGTCATGGTGAATAATCCTTTTAATGTACTATTGGATCCTATTGGCTAGTATTTTGGTGAGAATTTTTGCATCCATCTTCACCAGGGATGTTGGTATGTAATTCTCCTTTTTGATGGGGACTTTTCTGGTTTTGGGATCAAGGTAATGGTGGCCTCATCAAATGAGTTTGGAAGTTTTCCTTCCATTTCTATTTTTTTGGAACAGTTTCAGGAGAATAGGTATTAATTCTTCTTTAAATGTTTTGTAGAATTTCTCTGGGAAGCTGTCTGATCCTGGGCTCTTGTTTGTTGGGAGATTTTTGATGACTGCTTCAATCTCCTTACTGGTTATGGGTCTGTTCAGGTTTCCTATTTCTTCCTGGTTCACTTATACATCTCTAGGAATGCATCCATATCTTCCAGATTGTCAAATTTGCTGATGTACAGTTGCTTATAATATGTTCTTATAATTGTTTGTATTTCTTTGGTGTTGGTTGTGGTCTTTCCTTTTTCATTCATGATTTTATTAATTTGGGTCCTTTCTCTTTTCTTTTTGGTAAGTCTGGCCGGGGATTTATCAATCTTATCAATTCTTTCAAAGATCCAGCTCCTAGTTTCGTCGATTTGTTCTACTGTTCTTTTGGTTTCTATTTCATTGATTTCTGCTTTGATCTATATTATTTTTCTTCTCCTGCTGGGTTTAGGCTTTCTTTGCTGTTTTTTCTCCAGCTCCTTTAGGTGTAGAGTTAGGTTGTATAGTTGAGACCTTTCTTATTTCTTGAGAAGGGCTTGTATTGCTATATACTTTCCTCTCAGGACCGCCTTTTGTGTATCCCAAAGATTTTGTACAGTTGTGTTTTCATTTTCATTTGTTTCTATGAATTTTTAAAATTCTTCTTTAATTTCCTGGTTGACCCATTCATTCTTTTATGAGATGCTCTTTAGCCTCCAAGTATTTTGAGTTCTTTCCAACTTTCCTCTTGTGGTTGAGTTCTAGTTTCAAAGCATTGTGGTCTGAAAATATGCAGGGAATGATCCCAATCTTTTGGTACAGTTGAGACCTGATTTGTGACCAAGGATGTGATCTATTCTGGAGAATGTTCCATGTGCACTAGAGAAGAATGTGTATTCTATTGCTTTGGGATGGAATGTTCGGAATATATCTGTGATGTCCATCTGGTTCAATGTATCATTTAAAGCTTTTATTTCTTTGTTGATCTTTTGTTTTGATGACCTTTCCATTTCAGTGAGGGGGGTGTTAAAGTCCCCTAGTATTATTGTATTATTGTTGATGGGCTTCTTTGATTTTGTTATTAATTGGCTTATATAATTGGCTGCTCCCATGTTAGGGGCATAGATATTTAAAATTGTTAGATATTGTTGGACAGACCTTTTAAGTATGATATATAGTGTCCTTCCTCATCTCTTATTATAGTCTTTCATTTAACATCTAATTTATCTGATATAAGGATTGCCACCCCAGCTTTCTTTTGATGTCCATTAGCATGGTCAGTGCTTTTCCACCCCCTCCCTTTAAATCTGGAGGTGTCTTTGGGTCTAACATGAGTTTCTTGTGGACAGTATATCAATGGGTCTTGTTTTTTTTATCCATTCTGATACCCTGTATCTTTTGATTGGGGCATTTAGCCCATTTACATTCAGGGTAACTATTGAAAGATATGAATTTAGTGTCATTGTATTGCTTGTAAGGTGACTGTTAGTGTATATTGTCTATGTTCCTTTCTGGTCTGTTACTTTTGGGCTCTCTCTTTGCTTAGAGAACCCCTTTCAATATTTCCTGTAGGGCTGGTTTGGTGTTTGCAAAATCTTTTAGTTTTTGTTTATCCTGGAAGCTTTTTATCTCTCCTTCTATTTTCAATGACAGCCTACCTGGATATAGTATTCTTGGCTGCATATTTTTCTCATTTAGTGCTCTGAATATATCATGCCAGTCCTTTCTGGCCTGCCAGGTTTCTGTGGATAGGTCTTCTGCCAAACTAATGTTTCTGCCATCGTAGGTTACAGACCTCTTGTCTGGAACTGCTTTCAGGATTTTCTCTTTGTCTCTGAGACTTGTAAGTTTTACTATTTGATGATGGGGTGTGGACCTATTTTTATTGATTTGAGGGGGGCTCTTTGTGTCTCCTGGATTTTGATGCTTGTTCCCTTCTCCAAATTACAGAAATTTTCTATTATAATTTGCTCTAATATACCTTCTACCCCCCCCTTTTTTCTTCTTCTGGTTCACAATTATTCTAATATTGTTTCATCTTATGGTATGACTTATCTCTCAAATTCTCCTCTCATTATCCAGTTGTTGTTTAACTTTCTTTTTCTCAGCTTCTTTGTTCTCCATCATTTGGTCTTCTATTTCACTAATTCTCTGTTCTGCCTCATTGTCCTAGCAGTGAGAGCCTTCATTTTTGATTGAACCTCATTAACAGCTTTTTTTTATTTCAACTTGGTTAGATTTTAGTTCTTTTATTTCTCCAGAAAGGGATTCTATTTCTCCAGAAAGGGATTGCCTAGTATCTTCTATGCTTTTTTCAAGCCTAGCTAGCATCTTTATGATCATCATTGTGAACTCTAGTTCTGACATCTTACTAATGTCTGTATTGATTAGGTCCCCAGCCATCTGTACTGCCTCTTATTCTTTTTTTGGGGTGAGTTTTTCCTCCGTGTCATTTTGTCCAGAGAAGAATAGATGAATGAGAGAACAAAATGCTAAAAGTTAACAACGAGGGGTTCCTGGGTGGCTCAGTCGTTAAGTGTCTGCCTTTGGCTTGGGTCATGATCCCAGGGTCCTGGGATCGAGCCCCGCATCGGGCTTCTGGCTCCACGGGAAGTCTGCTTCTCCCTCTCCCACTCTCTCTGCTTGTGTTCCCTCTGTCGCTGTGTCTCTCTCTGTCAAATAAATAAATAAAATCTTAAAAAAAAAAGGTAGCAAGACTCCAGAAAAATATACATCAACCAAATCAGAATAGACCTGAAACTGGGTGAAGAAAGCAAAAAAAAAAAAATGTATATATATGATTGGGTTGGTGAATAGAACAGAACCACGCACTTGATTTTAGGTGTGTTTTGGTCTGTTGGAAGAAACTATATTCCAAAATTCTAAAGGAAGAAAAACTTATAGGTATACAAAACATAAGGTTAAATACAATGAAGGGATAGAATATGACTATAAAAATGAAGATTAAAAAATATTTTTAAAAAGGTATTGATAAGATAAAATGTTTAAAATAGGTTAAAGTAGGAAAGAGGAAACACTCAAAAAAATAGAAAAAGAAAAAATAATGAAAATTTAAAAATTTATCTTTACAAGAGTAAAGAATCATGGGGAAAAAACCATGAATGCTATGTCCTGTATCCTCCTAGCTCTGGTGTTTTTTGCAGTTCTTATTGATTGGTAAACTTGGTCTTGGCTGGATGTTCTTGCTGATCTTCTGGGGGAAGGACCTGTTGCAGTGATTCTCAAATGTCTTTGCCCGAGGCTGAATTGCACCACCTTGCCAGGGGCCAGGCTAAGTAATCTGCTTGGGTTTGCTCTTGGGAGCTTTTGTTCCCTGAACCTTTTCCGTACAGCTTTCGAGGACAAGAAAGAAGATGGCAGCCTCCCAATATCCAGCCCCATTGGAGCCGATAGCTCAGGGCCCCACTCCTCAGTGTGCCCTCAGAGAAAAGTAGTCAATCACTTCCATCTCCCTGTTCTCCAGCCGCACTCCGTGCTCACCCAGCCTGTGACCGAGCATTTCTATCTCTGGCGCATGGCCCCATTTGGAGTCTCTAAACCCAGCAGATTCTATTTTTTTAAATTTTTATTTGGCAGAGAGAGATCACAAGTAGACAGAGAGGCAGGCAGAGAGAGAGGGGGAAGCAGGCTTCCCACTGAGCAGAGAGCCTGATGCGGGGCTCGATCCCAGGACCCTGAGATCATGGCCTGAGCCGAAGGCAGAGCTTTAACCCACTGAGCCACCCAGGCGCCCCATAAACCCAGCAGATTCTTGCAGCGTGCTCCTGCACCCCTCCTCCCAGAGGAGGAAGGTGAGCCTCCCTGGATCTGCCACTTGTGGGGTCCCTGCCCAAGGAGTAGTGGCCCGACTGTGCCTCGGATTACGGTTTAATTTAACTCCAGCTGAGACCCCCCTCCTCGGTTCCATCTCTGCAGCCGGCTTCCCTGCTCTGATACCTGGGAACTCTGCCACACTCAGACAACCCTGGTCTTTTTATGACCCCGTGGGTCTTGAGACCACATAGTCCCAGTGAGGGCTCCACCCCACCTTAGCCTCTGGAGTGATGTCCCTCAGTGGAGCAGACTTCTAAAAATTCCAATTTTGTGCTCCGCTGCTCTACCATTTGTTGGAGCTGGCCCCTCCCCCCCCACGGTCTATCTTCCTGTATATCACCTTGGATTCACTTCTCCACATGTCCTACTTTCCAGAAAGTGGTCACTTTTCATTCATAGAATTGCTGCTCTTCTTCTCTTTGATCTCTTGTTGAGTTTGTAGGTGTTCAGAACGGTTTGATAACTATCTAGCTGAATTCCTGGGACCAGACAAAATTTAGGTCTCCTAATTCTCTGCCATCTTGCCTGTTAACCTGTCTCTCTTCTTTTTTTCTTTAATTTTTGCATCACATGTTTCCTTTAGACAGTATCTTTCTGTATTTGGATTCTATCATTACTGCAACTGATTTTTATGTAGGAAAAATGACAAGAGGATGATAGAAATGTTGTGAAATAAGAAATTAAGTAAACCTCTTATGACTTTTCTTCTTTACGATCATTTTACCTCTAGGTCTGGGATACAGAGGGTGTCAGTCAGGGGGCAAGTGTATATGGGGAATTTGGCACAGATAATATCAATGCAACTGCAATACATCTTCCCATTAGATTCTGAACACCACCTGAAGATAATTTGGAAGGTGTAGCAGCAGAAAATTAAATGCTGTAAATGCCGTCTGGCAAATTAAAAGACATAATTGATTATATTAGCTTATTTAAGTGCTTCTAATTGCCAGAGATAGGGTTTGTTTGGTGTAGCTTTTCAACATGCCAAGCAAAGTTTAAACTGTCAACAAGCAAGTAATAGAAGTTGCCAAATGACTCTTAAAAATTTCAACTCTCAGGTGCTTAATTTTATGTGATACTTTGTGTTTGGTGCTAGAGTCTCTTCTGTTGTCCACAGTAGGTGAGGAAAGAATACAATTGTCATGTTGGACTTGGAAGGGGCCCCCATTGCCCACCTACTCTTCCATCCTGTGGCCAGCAGCTCTAAACTCATGTCCTGGCAAAGAGATTGGATTGCTTTTTTGAGTGACTGGTTGTGACAGTCACATGTCATCCTCAGATTCCTGGAACTGGTTTTTCGGTCAGCATGGATGGATACCATTTCCTTCTTCTGAGCCAGGATGGTGGGTGCTCTGAGTCCCAGAGAAGTCGCTGGGCGTGAGTCAGCACCTGAGGGCTCCAGGCCTGGAGGGTTCTAGCACCATGACTGGCAGGCATTTTTGGCAGTGCATTATTCTCTAGGACAGTTGAGCCAGGCACTGGGAAAGCACCCCAATTATTCCTGCATATTCCCCTCGAGTTCTTAATTATGCACACCGATTACCTGGAGCTATTAGGCATGAGTAAACAGTTCACAGATGCCTTCCACCTTATGGAAATTGCATTTGTTTTCTGAATATCGAGTCTCTCTATTAATGAATCAATACATATTTATTGTGCACTTTTTAATGCATACACCATCATTCTAGATGCTCTGGGGATAGCGAGGAGAGTATAAAGTCAAAGTTGTACTCCTCAAGGAGTTTACAATATGTTGGGGAGACAGTACATGTTTACCTTAAAATAGTAACATAAGTCAGTTATTTGTGTCATCTGACAAGCCTAAGGGACCTGTTCTACATTCTAAGTTGTAAGTACTGAGAAGGTAAGGACTCAGAAGTCCTGACGGGCAGCTTGGGTTTGCTCCCTTGTGTTTACTCGGCATCTATGCCAAGAGACAACTTGGAACATAAGGTTATTGCGCTTAATTGTTAAAAAACTTTAAAGTTCAATGAATAATGTCCTCACTGTTGTCCTTTTTCCCCCTGGGCAGAAGAAACAGTAAATGGTCACTGGCATACTATTTCCTGGCTTGCCAGCTCCATTTGGAAATATCACTTACTGAAAAAACGGAACAGAGACAAAGCCAAGGAAATTCTGATGTCTTATATGTGCTATCATATTTGTATGCTGAGCCTGCTCCTTGATTTCCCCAATTCCGATGAAACCGTGAATGTGAAAGAGTTTTTAAGAGCATAAATAATTGTTATAGCCGGTATTTATGAGCACCGTGTACCAGGCACTTGGCTAAGCATTTTGTATACACGATTTATTTTAATCCTTAGGACAACTTTATGAAGTCAGCTGCTATTTTTGGTATCCCTATTTTAAAGTGGGAAATAGAGCTTTAAGAGGTGAAGGTGCTTGCCCAGGATCGCCCAGCTAATGAGTCCTGGCAGAACAAGGATTTGAGCCGAGGCTACAGTGTCACTGGTCTCAAGTTTCCCACCCTTACTTTCAAGGACCTCCTATAAAGCATTTTATTCCTCCGCAGGATGGTGATGTTTTACATCGGTAATTATGGCGACCGCTCGGTTTACACAGGTGGAGAGAGGCCCTCTGGCGCCACCTATTGGGATTTCCCGAGATCCCATTTGTCCCGTTGGCATTTGCATGATGAATGGGACCCAGGTATCACTTCCGTGTTTCAGCCACAGAGCTTAGGTCTGTCTTCATTTCGACCCAGTGTCCTGCCTTGAGATGAAAAACCCTGTGTCACATTGGGTCAAACCTTTAAGTTGGGGTCATACCAGTGGCTGGCCATTTATGACTCCTTGACTTAGTTGACAGGCCCCTTGGTGCTCTGCATTCCCGAAGTCTGCTGTGCCTGCTCACATTTCCTCACTGGCCGCTTAGCTGGCCTTCAGGTGTTCGACTTCCAGATCCCCTTTTTCTCTCCTCAATGGCGCATCACGGTGTCATTTCACTTGGGCTCTGCTCTCAGTTCCAGTCAGACCCATTGTTGCTCTGCCGCTGGCCTCAGGGGAGTTATTTGAAACTTCTCAACTTCAGCTTCCTCTATCGAAAATGGTTTAATAGAACTTAGACATTTGGGTGATTGTGGGGCTTAAATAATGCTTGCAAAATCCTTAGCACGTTACCAGGCACAAAGAAAACAGTCCCTGAATGGTTAGTATTGATTGATGTCTTTTTAAAAATTTTAAAAAAGATTTTATTTATTTATTTGTCAGAGAGAGAGAGAGAGAACATGAGTCAGGGGAGGGGCAGAGGGAGAAGCTGCAGGCAAAGAGCCTAATGTAGGACTCAATCCCAGGACCCCGGGATCATGACCCGAGTCGAAGACAGTCGCTTAAACAAAGGAACCACCCAGACATCCCTACTGATGTCTTTTTATGTAGTTTCTCCTGAGTAACCGGACTGGTGGTCTTTACTACCGGTATCCCGGGGCATGGTCTAGCTTAGCCTTTAGATAACGTCCAAGAGGTGAGAAGAAGTGAGTGGCTGACGGCGTGGGTGTCCACCTCATTTGGGTCTGCTCCGGGTGCCTCCAGGGTTCCCCGGAAGCTGATGCTGTCCAGGCGTGGTTGAGAGTTTGGAACCACAGCAGTCCCTGCGGGCCGCTCTTGAGCGCTGCTGCAGTCGGGGCAGGCTCACAACTCCATTTGCACATTTCCACCCCTTCGCTGCAGCCTCACGGAGACCCCTTCGGTCACCCCAGCTAAAATCGCGAGGACTTGATTGCTTGCCTTGCTCCTTGGCCTCCGACCACCTGCCGATCCGACCTGCCACACTTTTGCTCTCACTTTGGGGCTTACCGCTGTGGCCAGAGCTGCTGATGTCCAGGCCAAGGTCTGCTTCCCGTCATCCTTGATCGGGACACAGTACTTGCCAGGTTTTGCTCCTGATGCCCCCTGCTCTGTCTTTAATCAGGCCTTCTCCAAGGGTCTCCCTTAGTGCTTGTTTCCTTCCGTTCCTATCTCCTGCATTTTGCTTCTGATCGAGCTCTTACGTGACAATGCGGCAGCTACCTCAGGTAGCCTGGATGGAGGCAGGGGGAAAGCCATTCCTTCTCCAGTGACCTGAGCAAGGCCATCTTCCTCAGCCACATGTGGAGATTTGTTCTCATTATGACTATTTTAATGTCATAAATCTTTGCGCCCCACTAGTAATATAGAGTAAAGCCTCATTAATTAAGGCTCCACCGATTCAGAATTTAAGATAATTTGTTCACAGCCCAAGCTGAAATTTACATTTGTCCTATCTATGAAAAAAAGGTTCATTAAGTAAATCAATAAAGTAAGGAAGATTGCAGGAAGCCTGTTTAATCTAATTAAGAAAACAAACTATTTTGAAGCACTTTGTAATACCTTTGACATATAAACAATGTGCTCATTACAAATGACTTTTATGTACTCATTAAAACATATGGAGGAAGATTCCTGTTCGACAAGTTAAAAATGATCCGTTCAAGTAAATGTATTTAATTGAAGGTAATGAAAGTGCTTTTAAAGATTGCCTGTGGTTTTGGCCTTTCCAGTAATGGAATGGATCTGTAAGGTGGTGGTTGAGGGGAGAGGAGGCTCCCGAATCAGACAGACTCAAGTTCTCATCTTGGCTCTGCCGGTGAACTTGGGCAAGGTATTCCCTTTCTATAAGGTGTGATTTCTTTTCCTCAAAGAGGTTTTAAGAGGATTAAATGAAATAATATGCAAAGTGCTTTTCACTGTCTTAGATCTATAATAATAAGCAACAGAAAGTCGTTATTTTGTCTCACTTAGCCCATCCAACAGAACTGAGAAAATTCTTATTATTCTCATTTTACACGTGAGAGGGAATATGGGCTCTGAAATACTGAGTAACTTCTCCTGGTTGTACATGGAGGAGCTGGGATGCTAGCTGAGGCTGCCGGGTCCCACACCGACCCCTCACAGGGGCTCACTGTGTCCTGTTTGGTGGCTTCCGGGGAGGGGGGTAGCCCGTGCATCCGGCGCCCCATGAGGACAGGGGCGTTTCTGATGAGAACCCTGGGCTCCACTGTGTTAGTAACCAGTCGTGGCTCATGGCTGTTTGTCTCCACCATGAGACCCTTTCTCAGCCACATTTCTTATTTTATTTTTCTCTTTTGGAGGAAAGATTAGCTTGGCAGTGAGAAGGCAAACAAGATTAAGGGTCTCTGAAATAGGGCTTTTGAGAGCATCAGAAAAATTCTGGTATTTCAGAAAAGGGAGGGAAGAGAAAACCAATGCCGCCGTCATGAGGGCACTGGCCGACCTCCGCCATGCACAGATCGCTCCGAGGAGACCAGCGACCCTCGCTTTTATGCTGAAACCGGAGCTTCTAAGATGATGGATGTCTGTTGTTGACAAGAGGGAAGAAGTATGGATTGAGCCCATAACTATGTTTAGAGCATCAGGGGATGAATTAGCCTAATTGGAATATTAGTCTCAGTTACAGAGAGTAATCACTACAGGCTGTCTCTGGTTTCATTAGAAATTTAATTAAGTTTATCAATGTTTGGCCTCGCCAGCCTTCGTTTTTCCAGACTCTCCCCGGACAGCCCTATTGTCTAGGAGGTATTTTCTTTTGTTTTCTTCGGTTTCGCAGGAAGGGGGCTGGATTGGGGCGGGGCGCGCTGGGGTGGAGAGGCGGGAGGGTGGTGATGGGCGGGGTCCGCCCCTGGCCTTGAGCCTGGCTGGTAGCGCTGGGAGACAGACTGACAGCCATCCGTGGCGAGGGGTGAGGTCCTGGCTCTCGCAGGTAGCAGCGGGGCTTCCCATAGCTGAAGACATCAGAAAAGGGTACACTTATCCAAGTCCGGGAGCTGAGCATTTTCTGAGCCTACCTGGGAAAGCACCAAAGCCTTTCTTTAATTACCTCCAAGGAGAGCACAGAGGTGCCCCCCCCTTTGATTCTGCAGTTTAGGGTTACAGGTGCATCTCCTCCAAGAAAATAGAGCATTGTATCTAACACACGGTGTCTGTGGCTACTATTTATAGGCATAATGGTGTGTGCCATGCCGATGTTTACGAGCAGGAGGAGAGCTTTGCAGTTCCGCAAGGCGCGTGCTCCCCCCTCCCTGGTTTTCTTCCTTTCCC
>CM052899.1:26113505-26257478 GCA_028534135.1 Potos flavus
GAAAGGATACTTTTAATGGGGTCTTTTTGGGACTCAGGGAAGAGAAGCCAACATGAGGAATTAATTGGTGAAGACAATGTGAACCAAATTGGTCTAACAAAATTCTTTATCCCTATAACTACCAACCCCCTAAAAGTTGTTTCTGCCACTCCAAGAAACAGAATCCAGGGCTTTTTTGGTTCCCTTTTGTGATAAATTTATTTTCCAGGATAATTAATCCTTTTTTCCCCCCTTTTTTCTCTTGTTCTAAGCCTGGCTGTCAAAAGGAATGGGCTATATTCAGGTTTTAAGCACCACTCTAAGCTGTGCTTAAGGTGGCAATATGACGTTGGATAAATCACTTACTCTCTCTGGTCTTTAGCTTCCCCACTGAAAAATGGAGGCGGGGGGATGGGGGGAGGATGGCAGTTAAAGATCTCTTAGGAACTTAAAAAAAAATCAGCTGGATTGAGTATAATTTGCATACAACAAAATGACTCGATTTTAAGCATCAAGCTCAGTGAATTTTGACAAATGCATACATCCAGGTAACCACCACCCAAATCAATACAAAACATTTCCATTACTCTAAAATGTTCCCTAGGGTTGCTATGCAGTTAATCCCCATGCTAGTCTCAACCCTGGGGCAAACCCTGATTTGTTTCCTGCTTAGCTTATTTTAGAATTTTGTACAGTATATACTTTTTATGTGTTGGCTTCTTTTGTTCAGTATACTGTTTTTGAAATTTTGCATGTTATTGTACATAACAATAACTATTCCTTTCTATATTTAGTGTTCCATTATTAGCAAATAGATAATAAAAGTAGAATATAAATAATATAATGTACATAATATAAATATCATAAATCACAGTATTTTGAGTATTCCATGCAGTTTATATGGAATTTCCATTGATATAGCTTTGGTGCTCTTGTTGTCAGACATTTTTTTCTACATATATTATTATTTTGTGCCCTATTTTCTTTGACTTGCATTTTTTCTTTTTCTTAAAGATTTTACTTATTTATTTGAGAGAGAGAGAGAGTACAGAGGAAAAGTGGGAGGGAGAAGCAGACTCCCCGCTAAGCAGAGAGACTGACGAGGGGCTCCATCCCAGGATGCTGAGATCTTGACCTGAGCCAAAGGCAGACACTTAACCAACTGAGCCACCCAGGTACATCTGACTTGCATTTTTTCTAACAGCAACTCAGTAGTATTTCTTATTTTGGTTTCCCTCTATTTATTTATTTATTTTTCCCTCTGATTGTAAGATTTTTCTTTTTTATTGCTTTTTAGTCACTTGATTTTGATGTGTCTTGTATGTATGGGTTTCTTTGTATTTATCTTGCTTGGGGTTTGTTGAACTTCGTGGAAAATTTTCATTAAAGATTGTTACCTCAAATTCGGAAAACATATGGACGTTTTCTTTATTTCTTTCTATTTCTTTATTTCTCTCTGCCCCATCCCTCTCTCTTCTCTTGATCTATTACATAGAAATTACAATCACATACATGTGATGCACTTAATATAGCCATATAGTTCACTCTGTGTGTGTGTGTATTTCATTTTGTTCTTTTGTTTCTTTTGCCAATTTGTTAGTTTTTATTGCTAGTCTTTAGGTTTATTGACTGTTTCCTTTGGAGTGTCTAATCTTTAAATCTCAAATGAATTTTTCATTTCATTGTATTTTTCAGCTATAGAAGTTCCATTTTAAAAATGTAATTTCCCCCCTTATGTTCATGTTTTTCTCTGTCCTTGACCATATTTCTAATCATGACTTTATTTTATTTTATATTTGATGTAGTGTTCCAAGATTCTTTGTTTACATATAACGCTCAGTGTTCCATGCAATACGTGTCCTCCTTAATAATCATGATTTTAAAGTTCTTGTCTGCTAATTCCATTATCTTTGCCATTTCTGGGTCTGTTTCTATTATTAGTCAGTTTTTCTTCCAGTTATGGGTCAAATTTTATTGCTTCTTTTGTATGAATGGTTATTTTTGCAAAATATATGTTGGCTATTTTTATGTTGTTGAGTATCTGGATTTTGTTGTTGTTCTTTTAAATAACTTAAGTTTGTGTTGGTAGAGAGGTAAGTTATTTACAGATCTCTTAACAATTTTTTACACTTGTTTGTAATTTGTTAAGGGTGGAAGTGTAGTGTTTACTCCTACCTAGACCTGACCAGATCTCCTGAACACTCTGGTGTTCAGGGAAGCCTCTTTATTCTGGCAGGTGAGAAGTTAAATGCAATTCTTTGTCCTGCTTCATGGAGTTTTATCCTGAATGTACACAGCTCAGTTCCCAGCGACAGACTTATGGGGATGCCCAGACAGTTTTCTGCATCTCTTTCTTCAGTTTCCTTCTTGTCGGTACTATATCCCATAATTTTTCAGCTGCTTCAGTGTCCGTGGACTCCCATATCTGTTTTCTCAGTTCCATGAGACTGCCCTGCTCTGTCTGGGCTTCCCTTCCCTGAATTACACTGAAAAGTGCCTCTTGGAACAAACCTGGGGTGATTATAAAACTCACCTGTGTGCTTTTATTCTCTAAGGGATCACCATTCTGTGCCGCCTGTTGTTCGACATCTCAAAAACTCTCATTTCATAGATTTTGTCCAATTTTCTAGTTGTTAACAGCAACACAGAAAATCTGGTCACTCCATCGTGGCCAGAAGCAAAAACTTCCCTAATCCTCTTATCTCCAAATTCTACCATTTCCAGATCTAATCATATCGTATTAGACATCCTATCCTGAGAAAACTCTTTTTTTTTGTGTTCATATGTCCGGATATGAAGACGAATACAAACACAAAGTCTCAAATGTAAGATCAAGCTTCTTGAACAAATGAACACATGGTAACTTCCAATCTGTCTCAGTATCCCTTTAATCCAGTCTTTTTATTTGCTGACTTGTATATATACATATATTTTCTTTTCCTCTAGTGATCCATTAAGATCTGTCTATATTTCTGTATCCACATCCATATTTATATCTATATTTGCTCCTATATCTGTATTTCTTTAAATCTTATTTCTATCGCTGTATGTATCTATCTATCCGAACCTACATTTTTACCTATCTCTCTTTCTGTCTATATTAATATAGATATGGAAAGGCAGTCTAGTCTAGTATTTAAAAGCATAGACTTGGGATCCAAACAGCTCAGAATGAATCCCATTCCACCAAATATTGTGAGTCTTTGGGCAAATTATCTGATCTTTACATACCTGGGTCTCTTCACCTGGAAAATGGGATAACATCATTGTCTACCTCATAAGGTTGTGGTGAAGAATAAATGAGTTACTATATGTAAAAGGTGTACAATCATGTCTGGTACATAGTAAGTGCTATTTAAATTGATTTAAATTGTCAATGTTATGGGGCACCTGGGTGGCTAAGTTGGTTAAGCATCTGCCTTCAGCTCAGGTCATGATCCCAGGGTCCTGGGATCGAGCCCCACATCGGGCTCCCTGTTCAGTGGGGAGCCTGCTTCCTCCTCTCCCTCTCCACCCCCCCCTACTCATTCTCTCTCTCAAATAAATAAATAAGTAAAATCTTTTTTAAAAAAGTAAATTGTCAGTGTTGGGGGTGCCTGGCTGGCTCAGTTGGTTAAGCGTCTGACTCTTGATTTTGGCTCAGGTCATGATCTCAGTGTTCTGGGATGGACCCTGTTGGGCTCCGCACTCAGCTGAGAGTCTGCTTGAGATTCTCTCTCTCCCTCTGCCCCCTCTCCTCTTGTGCTCTCTCTCGCTCTCAAATAAATAAATAAATCTTTAAAAAAATAGAATAAATTGTGTTAGTAGCTCTATCTGATTACAGGGAAAGGTCTTAATGAGTCCCTGGGACCAAGTTCCCAGCATTGTTGTGCTTAAACCTGTAGCACCTGGACTTGCTTTCAGAAGCATCTGGAAGTGAACTTGCAGTTTCCCGGGGTGAATAGAAATGAATGTGACTTAGAGAAATATGAAAATTTCTATTCCTATCAACACATATCTTCTCAGGAACAGTAGTAGCCTTTCTCGGTAAGGAGTCTAGCTCCTAAGAAGAATCATGGCGTTGGGCATTGCCTAATACCAGATAGTTACTCTTTTGGACTTCATGTTTCTGAAACTCTTTTATTTACAAGCCTATGTATTCACGGTGTAACCTGGCCACTGGTTGCCTCTTTGTAAAGTCTCTCTGTCTTTCCACAGCAGACTCCCCTCAGAGTCACTGTGGTTTCAGTGTGTGCTTCACAGCGTCTTCCCCAAGGCTCCTCAATCCATTACAACTTGCGGATGTGGGACAATTTATCTCTTTTCCTGCTTCTCCTTCCTCATTTGCATGTCCTCTCTACCCCATACCTCATCAAAAAGGCTTCTTTAGTACAAGAAGCCATGCTCTATAAAGCTCACTGAGGACTTATTAATAGATAAATGTGTTTTTTTAGAATTACATTAGGCCAAGTAATTCAGATATGATGGAATTATTAGGAATAATAATTCCTTAAGAACAGAGAATACCACCGGGGTCGCATAGAGGTGGGTTGCAGACTGGGACTCCGACCTCAGATCTAAGTTGTTTATATTCTTCACAGCAAACATCTCAGATGGTTTCATTAGGCCTGGAGGGATCCAGTAGTCTAGGGGAATCCAAAAACAGAAGCTGGAAACCTTCTCTTCACCTTTATTTTTGGTGCGTGGGACAGCTTTTTTCTTTTCACCACCTGCCTCATGCAGCAGTCACATTTTATTTTTTCCTCCCAGTTATTATAAAGAGAGGAACCTACACTTGTTAGATTCCTCTCTGCCCTTGAGTCATCAGAATGGATGCCCAAGGCAATGGAAATTCTACTTCTCTTTATTAAGGCTGCTGGACACCATGTAAGTGGCTATTTTTTTTCCAGTTTCTTAATTCTGGTGCCAGTACTCCTGAGATACTTTTCTCTTTGAGGAAAAAAAAAGGGGTGGGGAAAAATGTTAGAATTTTTGAATCCATTACCTGCAGACCCTCAGAGGGCCAAATATTTTTGCCATGTGGCACCAAGGACCTAAGATGGTTCATTTTCCTCTGTGCAAGGTAGGCTGAGAATACTCGCGGATCCCAAGAGCGTTGTGTTGGAATCATTGCTATTAGGAATGCAGAATTCAGCTCCCTTTGTGCTCTCTGTCACTGAAGGTTACAGGGGTTTGCTTTATGTAGTCACAACGGGAAACTGGACTTGTTCCCAACTGTAGAAAGGTGACTGCTGGGCCCTGACAGGTGCGCTGTGGCTTTCAAATCTCGCAAATGACATCGCTTATTGTACAGGGTGCATACAGGCCGACAATTAAATAGTAGCTGGCATTCTCCTACTCGGAAACCACACAGCCCATGATTGATCGTCCTGTGTCTGAGTTGGGCCCTGCTGGGGCCCGGAGAGGGAATTAACGTGGATTGCATTTGGTGTTTCTCAGATACAGTAAGCCAGCCTCAGTTGAAAAGGTAAGAGTGTGTCTATTTGATAGTAAATGCTTTACTGTAAGCAGATATTAAATGATGACATTGCTGATAGATCTTCCTGGTTCTCTATCGGTAGGACATAGGCATCTTTGGGATTCATCTTGTTAATGTAGAGGTCTGAGGGTGACACCTTACTTTGTCATCACACCTTAAAAAGCCAATGCATATGCACAAGTACACAGGATTGCTTAACATTTGTCATTAGAGCAAAGGGGGCTGGCAGTGGCTATGTACCCTGGTGCATTGTCTAAATTAATCCATTGAGGGATATCGAATCACTTAATCACAACGCAGACTTGCTGCCTTGGTAGGCACGTTCTCCCTTCATTAGATTTAATATATTTCTCATTATACAAATCTGCCTCTGCGACAATAAGTCTTGTTCATAAATCAGTTTGCCCTTTTGCTTTGCAGATGCAGAGAACTTTCATCAAACAAGACATAAATGGAGCCTGTTAGACAGGGGGTCAGAGCAGTCATCACCAGACAGTAATATCTATTCATTAAGATGATTTTTAATGGCATATTTTAATGGGCAGAGGTAAAACAATTATGATTTTAACTTCTTGTTTGCATTATAAGTAAGTAAAAGGAAATGCAATAACAAGGAGTACTTGGAATTCCTCTGATAAATCCCCAAACTACATCCCCTCATTCTGTCTGTGTGCGAACCAAATACTTGGGAACTCAGAGGTGGCCGTGGTCTCTCAAGTTACCACAGTGGCATCAAGGCTGATTTAAAGATCAAGACATAAAGAACAATATGCATGTCAAGATATGCAAAATGTTTGGAAATCACTTAAAAAATAGCTATTGAGCAATGGAGCTAGAATTATGATTATTGACTCCCCCCCCCAAATCATTTTTTTTGCTTTCTCTTTTCTCCACCATTGTGCTCAGTAGACCAGAATATTTGAATAGTCTTTTTGTAAGACAAATTCTGATTTATTGCATATTTAGTATATGTCCTGGCACAGTATTGACCCTCTTTTTCATTTTTTTGGATCGGGTTCTCCAGAGCATTTTTTCTGTTATTGATCTCTTGAAAGAAAAACTTTTCTCTCCCATTGATCATTTCTACTGTTTTCATTGTTATTATTTTATTTCATTAATGTCTATTTGTATCTTAATTAATTTCTCTTTCTTTGGATATTATTTCTCTTTTTTTTTTTTAAAGATTTTATTTATTTATTCGTCAGAGAGATATAGAGAGCATAAGCAGGGGGAGCAGCAGGCAGGGGGAGAAACAAGCTCCCCGCCGAGCAGGGAGCCCAACCTGGGACTCGATCCCAGAATCCTGGGATCGTGACCGGAGCTGAAGGCAGATGCTTAACCGACTGAGCCACCCAGGCGTCCCTGGATATTGCTCTTTTATTAGCTTTCATGGATTGGAAGTTTATTTCTTTTCTGTGGGTTTTATCTAGATCTCAGATGCATAAAAGTAGATTAAGCATAGTTTTGGTTCATGACTTACCATCAGCTCACATTTGTTTGATTTTTTTATTTAATATATAAAGCTCTTATAAAATGACTATCCCAAATAAGAGCTAGGACCTGGACTCTCTTCATCTAAACTTGTGGCCTTTCTATCCTATCTCCTTTTCTTCCTGCACTTTAGGTAACCATCACCCTGAATCCTATGTGTTTCTTTCTTTTTCATATAGTTTTATTATGTCTCCGTGTACACCTAAATTTATATGTCTTTATTTTAGTCATCTTACACTTAATGAGAAGAGTCTCATGTTGTGTGTAATTTGTTTGGAACTCCTCCACTCCTTCCCCCCCCCCCCCCCCCCCGTTTAGTATAGAAATGTACATTCTATAATTGTCTGGATGCAGAATTTTATATATGTCAGTCAGATCATGTTTATTAGTACCAATGTTTAAACCTTTTACAGTTTTTTTTTTTAAGATTTTATTTATTCATTGAGAGAGAGAGAGAGAGCACAAGCAAGGGGAGCAGCAGGCAGAGGGAGAAGCAGGCTCCCCGCTAAGCAGGGAGCCCAATGACTCTTGGGATCATGACCTGAGCAGAAGGCAGAGGCTTAACTGACTGAGCCACCCAGACACCCCAAACCTTTTACAGTTTTGAGTCTTTTTTTTCTTACTCTATCACTTACAGAAAGTAGTGTGTTAGAATCTCCCACTCAGGTTATAGGTGTGTCTACTTCAGCCGGTTCTTTTGGGTTTTAGGTGATACTATTATGTGAATGCAAATTTAGAGTTGTATTTTCCAAGGTAAAATGGACATACCACCATTAAGAAATATCCTTTTTTTACTTCCATTTTTTTTTTGCCATAAAGTCTACATTGTCTGATACCCATATAACAGTATTAATTAGAAGAAAAAGACCAAAAGCATAATAAGAAAAAACAAAAGACATTTTACAGATAAATCAAGGCAAGTTGCTCTTAAATATTGAGAAGATCTTAACCTCACTCTAGGAGTAAGGCAAATAAAAATTCTGTGGAGATGCACTTTCTCATCTGTTATACTTTTTTTTTAAAGATTTATGTACGTATTTTATGGAGAGAGAGTGCATGTGTGCACGCACGCACACACACACACACACACACACACACACACACACACACAAATGGGGGCAGGGCAGAGGGAGAAGGAAAGTATTCTTGAGCAGACTCTCCACTGAGTGTGGAGCCTGCGGGGCTTGATCTCATGACCCTGAGATCATGACCTGAGCCAAAATCAACAGTTGGCCGCTTAACTGACTGAACCACCCAGGTGCCCCTCATCTGTTATACTTTAAAAATAGTCAACCATCTGCAAAACAGTGGGTTGGCAAGACTATGGGGGAAGACGCATTCATCCATGGCAGACGGTATTTCAGAAAGGTACAGCTCCTATGTTGAGGGATTTGGGGATATCTGATAAACCGCTTATGTACATATTCTGCGACCCAGGGTCTAGGAGTCCATCCTGATGATACTTCGCAAATACTGTCAGAGAGCAGATTATGTGATATGCTGTCTTTCGTGTAAGAAAGGAGAGAAAATAGAATAACTAAATAAATTTACTCTTTTTTTCTCCAAAAAGGAACACAAGAAGGTTAAATTAGCAACTAATAAAAATAGTTACCAGTACAGGTTGGGGCAAACAGGGTGAGGCAGATGGAAATGGGCTGAGACTTCTTTGAGAATCCAGTTTGGACTTTTATTTATTATTAAACTTAATTTCATTTCAAGTTTTTATTTAAAGTCTAGTTAGTGAACATATAATACCAATTTCAGGAGGAGAATTTAGTGATTCATCACTTACATATAAACTGTGCATATTTTAGAGATTAAAAAACTCACCTAAAATTGAACATAAATAGAAAAATACAAATCTATGTCAAACCAATAGGGAAAATAATTATTGCAAGTAACTTTTGGATACATTTAGTATAGTATATAGTATATTTTAAGATAAAAAGGACTTCAAAGAAATCTCAAATTTCATGTAGTAGTTTATAATTAGCAGTAACAATTGTAATTTTTAAACTTTAAAAAATATATCGTGGGATAAACACATAAGTAAATATACTCAAGTTTTTCTAAGAAAATAAAATGTAAAATTAAAAATTCCTGTAATTGAAATTCAAACTTGAAATATCAATATGAACTTCTTTTTTTTTAAAGGCTTTATTTATTTGAGAAAGAGAGAGAGAGAGCACAGAGGGAGCATGAGAAGGAGAAGCAGGCTCCCTGCTGAGCAGAGTCTGACGTGGGGCTTCATCCTAGGACTGTGGGATCATGACTTGAGTCAAAGGCAGCTGCTTAACCCACTGAGCCACCCAGATACCCCTCAATATGAATTTCTAATTAAAAAAACCAAAAACATTCCAACCTCTGTCACGGTTCAGTGACGCTTGAGTAGTAAGTGAACACCTAGTGTCTAGATCTTGGTTCTAAATGTCATTCTCCATTAGAGGCAGCCAGGGCTCCTTGCAGACATGGCTGATTCCAATTTGGGCAGGAAAAAACAAGGCGGGCATAGGACATTTTATGCCAGAAAAAAAAGAAACTCTTAAGGACTAATGAGATTATGTCTAAGGGATAGAAAATTCAGCTTGAAGGGGCTCTCACTGGGCAAATTTGGGACAATTTGAACATCAAAGACAATAATGCCTTTGATCAGTTACAGTGCATTAAATGCACACAATGTCACGAGTCCATTATGATGGGGCTGTAGAGTAGGGAAGAGGGAAGGACTTACTGTTACAGAGGAATGCTGGCTAATAAATGCAGAAGGCATGAGAAAATTAGGAAATCCCCATTTTTCAATCCCCAATGAAATAAATGATTCACTGGTTCAAATAAGACTCAGCAATCAATGCTAATGACATTGGATGAAATATTTGGAAGCAGGATATTCACAAATGGCTAAAACATCACCTCACGGATTAATTACTAACTGCCAAATGCAAAAGAAAAAAAATGCACTTTTAAAATAGAGACATCTGGGTCTTTTATTATTGCAACCAAATGAACAAAGTTAACATCACTAACAGTGGGATGACCTGACTTCATGAATTTCTTGATGGTATGGAATATGAAGTACGCAACACCTCTGAGGCATACTTGCCAAAAATGTTTAACTTGTTAAAAATGTTTAACTTGAATGAATCCTTCAAGTGTCTAGGCATAATTTTCAATTAAAGTCAAAATTCAATAACACCATGAGAAAAGTTAGGTAGACTTAGACTATGAGACATTCTCAAAGTTGGATGGTCTGAACTTTTAAAAAAGTCAATGTTGGGGCACCTGGGTGGCTCAGGGGTTAAAGCCTCTGCCTTCGGCTCAGGTCATGATCTCAGGGTCCTGGGATGGAGCCCTGCATCTGGCTCTCTGCTCAGCAGGGAGCCTGCTTCCCCCTCTCTCTCTGCCTGCCTCTCTGCCTACTTGTGATCTCTTTCTCTCTGTCAAAAAAAAATAATATCTTTAAAAAAATATTTTAAAAAGTCAATGTCATGAAAAGTAAACAAACCAAAAAACCCAAGAAAGTTAAGGGACTATTTTTCAACAAAGGCAATGCCTGAACCTTGATTGGATCTTTGCTTTTTATAAAGTAATTATAAAAGGCAGGTTGGAAACAATTGGTGACATTTGAAAATGGACTGGGTATTAGTAAATGTTATGGGCTTGGAACTCATATTTATTCTGTGAAGTGGAATAATTACATTGAAGTCATTCTCTTAGGAAATGCATGATGAAGTATTTATGGAACAGTCATGATATCTGCAACTGTATGTGACTTGGAGAATATGTACGTATATACATATATATATGTATGTACATATCTATGCAGAGGAGGGGGATAGAGAAAGGCAGAAAGGAGAGAGAAACCAGCAAATGTAGCAAAGTGTCAATGGTTCTTGACTCTAGTTGTGGGTATATAGGTTCATTGTATTATTCCTCCAACTTTTGTGTATATTTCATGTTCATAATAAATTGGGGAAACCAAAGGACCTAGCTGAGAAAGAAAACAAATGTACAGAGCCCCCTTGGACTTGAATTGTATCCCAGATACTGTGCACTAGAGCCTTAGGACGCAAAGTGGCCTAGGAATCCACAGAATCGTTCTATTGCGGGCTGGTCACCACAGCCAAGACATGAGAACAACTGTGATATGTGTCCATGGATGATGGGATAAAGACAAGGTGATGTAGAACTACTACTAGAGTCAAGGACTGTTAACATTTTGCTGTATGTGCTCCTCTTTCTTTCCCCTCTGCCTCTCTCTCTGTCTGTCCCACCCCGGCCCTCGGCCTCCCCTCTGTCTAAACACACACATACATACACACACACACACATACACACACACACAGTGGAATATGATCCAACCTTTAAAAAGAAGGAAATCGAGCCATTTGCAACAACTTGGATAAACTTCACGCTAAATGAAATAAGTTGGACTCAGAAGGACAAATGCTGTATGATCTCCTATGTGGCCTCTAAAATAGTAAAATTCATAGAAACTGAATGGAAAGGTGGCTGCCAGGGACTGAGGGTGGGAGAGAGAGAAAGAGGGTGATGGTCAAAGAATACAAAGTTTCACTTATGCCAGTTGAATAAGTTTTGGCGATCTTATGGACAGCATGGTGACTATAGCTAACAATACTGTATTATATACTTGAAATTTGCTAATAGGGTAGATCTTAAATTAAGTTCTCATAACACACATAGAAAAAAATAAAATGATAAGGTGATAAATGTATTAATCAGCTTGGTTGTGGTGATCACAATTTACATTTCAATTGTATCTCAATAAAGATATTAAATTTAAAAAAAAACCTTAAGTGATAAAAAAGAAGAAATGCAGAATACCTGAGGCCTTATCCCGTAAGGTCTCTGAATCAGAATCTGCACGTTGACAAGATCTCCACGTGATCCACCTGCTTGTTAAATTTTTCTTTTTAAAGATTTTATTTATTTTTTTGACAGAGAGAGAGATCACAAGTAGGCAGAGAGGCAGGCAGAGAGAGAGGGGGAAGCAGGCTCCCCGCTGAGCAGAGAGCCCGATGCGGGGCTCGATCCCAGGACCCTGAGATCATGACCTGAGCTGAAGGCAGAGGTTTTAACCCACTGAGCCACCCAGGCACCCCTTGACTGTTAAATTTTGAGTATTACTGGTGTGTAAGAGAAATTGACAATTGAATTCTTAGTGAAACACGCTTAATGGCCATCTTTCCTAATGCGGCAACCAAGACTATCTGACACAGTCTTTGTAAACTTAATAAATTTCAACACCAGGACATAATACATCTGTGGATCTTATTCTTTCACTGAAAAACATAGAATAATCACTTCATAATTATATTTGTCTCAGGACAGGTAGCCTGTGAGTCAATAAACAATAAGCCTACAGCAAAGATTCAGATTGGCTTCTGCTCCATTTACTTCCGTATATCCTCTCATCAGATACAATTATGGGAAAATAAAGGGGCTTCCTCAAAGGGAAAAGAAACAAATGTCCACAAGAATCTGTTCTGGATCTCCCCTCCCAGCTCAGTATTTGCAGACTGCATTCGAACATCTTCCCTGCGCTCCCTGGGTAGACAGCTGACCAACAGAGCTGAATTGCCTTCCAATAAATCCTGACTTCCAAAAGTGTGGTTAGATGATGACTACAGAGACCCAAGGGGCCACAAAGATTTTCTCAAGCTATGGTTTATGACAACTTGTAATTTTTATCCACCTTAGGAGAAATGTTTCACCGTCTCCCTCCCCATGATTCATTGACTCCAAGACGTTTGATCTGGGCTTTCCAAATCCATCATGCTTCTCGGGGATAAAAAGATCTATGTTAATTCAAGGTAGCCAGCATCACTCTAGTCTTTTCTCCATTTCTTTTGATCTACACATGAATGTGAACATAATTGGTGCATTTCTCCCCATTTTCCTGCTAAGCCTCGGCAAGAAGTGGGAGACTTTTCATCCCTTGAGTCATTGATCTCCAGAATTATGGTCCAGCTGCTGCTCTGTGCTGTGTCTTCTCCACTTCATACAAACCCGGGTAATAGTTGCCCAACACAGGTAATAAGGCTGACAAATTGCTCCCTGTTTCTGACGCTTTTAAATGCAATTAAGAAGTGATAACTTGTGTGAGCACTGCTAGGGCTCTGGGGTTTGGTGGTGAATAAACTCTAGATGCTCTGATTCATATCTCTTCCTTTTTTTTTTTTTTTTTTTTTTTTAATGGCTTCCTGTCTTAATCTGGCTGTGTTTTCAGAGGGATCTTCATGTGATCTATACCCATGGCAGTCAACTTTTCCTTCCTTTTCACTGTAAAACGGAATTGGCCAGATAGGATGTGATGCCTTTTCTCAGTGACCAGCTTTAGAGCCAACTTTCTCCTCAGCGTTCCTACTCAAATATCTACAAGATGTAGCAGACCTCTCTTCCCTGGGGGAAAAAAAGTCAGGGTGCCCTATATCTCTTCCCTCAACTTTTTGCTTTCTTTTTCTTCTACAATCAGTAGTGGTTCCATGACCTTGCAAAATCCCCCCTCTCAATTCGAAATCTTTGTCATCCTGAATGAACTTAAGACATCGAATTACGCCTATGAAAACCACAGCAGAGCCAAACAAGATGGACTGCTCTTTGCAGGTTGTAGAGTCAAGAACTGAATTTCTCAGTATCCTTAGGAGTTTTGGAAATCTGTTTAATTTCTCTGAGCCTCAGTTTTCTCATTTTTAAACTGGGACAGATTTAGCTTTCTGGCCTGCTTCCTGGTGATATTTTAAGGAGCCAACTTAATTTGAAGCCAGACCACTCTTTTACACTTTTATCTGGAGACAATTGTATATTCACATGTAGTTATAAGAAATAATATAGAGAGACCCTCTGTATGTTGACCCAGTTTGTCCCATAGTAACCCTGATACAACTATAGTACAATATCACAACTGAGAAATTGGCCTTGATACAATCCACTGACCTTATCAGATCTTACCGGTTTGAAATGCATTCTTTGTGCACGGGTGTGTATTTTATTGTGTTTTAATTTCCCAGGGCTGCCATAACAAAGAAACACAAACTTGGGGGCTTAAAACAATGGCAATTTAATCTCTCATTGTTCTAGAGGCTAGACGTCCAAAACCAAGGTGTTGGTGTGGCTGTGCTGCCTCCAAAGCCTCCAGGGGAGGCTCCTTCCTTGCCTCTTTTAGCTTTTAGTGGCCCCAGGTGTTCCTTGGTTTACGGCAGCACGACTCCAGTCTCTGCCTTTGTCTTCACATGTCTGTCCACCTTCACATCATCTCTCTGTGTTCTCATTTTTCTCTTCTTGTAAGGACACCACTCACACTGGATGAGGGGCTCACCCTGCTGGTGTATGACCTCCTTTTTACTGACTGCATGTGCAACAATCCTATTTCTAGATAAGATCACATTTTGAAATATTAGGGGGTCACAACTTCAACATACCTTTTTCAGGGACACAATTCACCCCATAAGAAGCTCTATGCAACTTGTCATATGTGTAGATATGTGTGACCACCACTACACTCCAGATAAAAACAGTTTCATCACTGCAAGGATCCTGCCATAGATACCTTCTTCCCTCTCCATCACCCTACTCTGCACTTGGAATACCACTCATCTATTCTCTACCTCTATAATTTTGTCGTTTGAAGAATTTTTTTTTTAAGATTTTATTTATTTATTTGACAGAGAGAGAGACAGGGAGAGAGGAAACACAAGCAGAGGGAGTGGGAGAGGGAGAAGCAGGCTTCCCGCTGAGCAGGGAGCCCGATGTGGGCCTCGAACCCAGGACCCTGGGATCGTGACCTGAGCCAAAGGCAGACACTTAATGACTGAGCCACCCAGGCACCCCGAAAAATGTTTTATACATGAAATCATACAGACCACTTTTTTCCCCTTTAAGTAGGTTCCGCACCTGTCATGGAGCCCAAAGCAGGGCTCAAACTCATGCCCCTGTGATCAAGACCTGAGCTGAGATCGAGAGTTGGATACTTAAGCACCTGAGCCACCCAGGCACCCCCACACAGACCACTTTTTAAGCCTAAGACTCATGCACACACATATAGAAGTGTAGTTGGGTGCACCTGAGAATTTTCTAGACTATCATGGCAGGAGTTTTATAGCTTGTCTTCCTCCAGTTGTCTTCTTCTGACGTATAGAGTGTTAGTCAGCACCTTCTTCTTCCTCATCTACTTTACCAAGGGAGAATTGAGGACCATGAGAAATATTTGTTCTCTGGTGAGTAGATGGAGACTTTGCTGCCATCATACTTCTCTGTGGCAAACCCTTACTTAGTGCGGCAGAAACTTGCCTGGGATTTGCAACATGCGGAAGAGTTGTAAATCTTAAGAAATGAAAGATCACAAAATTCCCGAGGGTTATTGATAGAAAAATGCATAACGCAGTAGCAATAGAAACACACACTCTTAGAATTCTATGGGAATGTAAAGGCCTTTTGCCCCTTCTTGCACCTTTATGGAGGAAGTACATACACTGATGCAGGTAGGACACATTCTGTGGCAGTAAATACCACTGCTCTCCAGAAGGTACTTGGGAGCCTGGAAGGGTCTGAAAAGATTAGATATCCTTTATGTAGCTCATTTGTTCCCTGACCTTGTCCTTTTACCTGATGTGCCTGTTTTGACTGCCCAATGGTGTATTTCCCCTGAAGTAAGACAGCCTCCATAGATTTGCCTTATTTCTGCAAATTAAAATAAAATTTGAAGTCACACAATGCACTCTGCCAGGTTTAGAACCTCCTGGCATAAGATATCAACTTATATTTCTAAAGAGAAAGCACTAGCAATTTTTGGATGCTTCTGAATGAAGCCCAAGGTTCATCACTCGCTGTGGTCCAGAATTGCCGACCCATTTTCTTACTGGAGAGTAAGCAGGACCTCTCTCAAAGCTTCTTCATTGTCCAGCACCACAGCTATTTCTGTCCCTTACAAATGTCGTAGCAATTTAGCAATCTATTGACTTGACTTTTCCATACACATGCTGCCTGTTCGATGCATAATTCAAATTCACACACAAACCGTGAGATGTTTGCTTAGCAAGAGCTATAATTTAAACGTAACCTCTGCAGAAAGCCATTCAGCAGTGCCTGTGTGTAAAGTATAATTTAGTCTGTAGAAGCAATCTTCCCTCCGCCGTTCTAATATGTGAGCTTGTTTGCTAAATAATCATTGTAGCGTTTTGCTCAAAGCGGTGGTTTTATGTATTTTTCCGCCACCACTCGTAAATGCTGCCAAGGTAAATGAGAGTTCTTTGGAAACTGGTACTGTCATGTAGTTTTCACTTGAAAATGTCACAATAAAGCAATGTTCTTTGATGCCAAGTAGCATGGAACATTAGAACATGATAAACATGGTCCCTAAATACAGTAAAATAACACAGTGTAAACGGCCTGATTCTCTCTTAAAATGAGAGGCTTTTTGTTGTTTTTGTTCTAAAGGGCCTGATTGGGGGACATAGCTGGGAAGAAGATGGCGTGCATAAAAGGGCCGTCAAGGTGGGAGTGTGGAGGAAATTATTATTATTTGCAGCTTGGGCCGAATGGAAAGGAAGAGAAATTTGGGAGAAAAATGTACTCCAAATAAGTGAAATGGAGATTACAGTCCAAAATATGCCATTAACAACAAATTACAAAAGTCTTTCCAAGAGCCAGGCGGAGGCACAAAGTAAAAGCAAAGTTTTAAAGGTGTAATTTGAAGAGTCAGGAGAATATATTAAAAAAAAAAAAAAAAAGTTATAGCAGCGGCCAGATGGGAAAGGACACTACTTTCTTTCTTTCTTTTTTTTTTTTTTTTAAGATTTTATTTATTTATTTGACAGAGAGAGATCACAAGTAGGCAGAGGCAGGCAGAGAGAGAGGGGGAAGCAGGCTCCCTGCTGAGCAGAGAGCCCGATGCGGGGCTCGATCCCAGGACCCTGAGATCATGACCTGAGCCGAAGGTGGAGGCTTAACCCACTGAGCCACCCAGGCGCCCCAGGACAGTACTTTCTAAGTGCACTTTTGCTACTTTTAACTTGTCCTGCCTGCTACAACATTAGTGAATGTCAATTAGGATTTTTTTGTGTGTTTAGAAGGTCCTAAAAAATGGTTACACAGTAACATTGGCTAAATCTTGCTGATGAGTGGATTGGGTGGTTGTTATATAATCTCTTACACCTTTTTTTAAAAGATTTATTTTATTTTATTTTATAGATTTTATTTATTTATTTGATAGAGAGAGAGAGACCACAAAGCAGAGGAAGCAGCAGGCAGGGGGAGAGGGAGAAGCAGGTTCCCCGCTGAGCAGGGAGCCTGATGTGGGACTCGATTTCAGGACCCTGGGATCATGACCTGAGCCAAAGGCAGACTCTTAACCAACTGAGCAACCCAGGTGCCCAGGATTTATTTATTTTATTTTTAGAGAGAGAGAGAACACATGCAAGTGGAGGGGGGAAGGGCAGAGGCAGAGGGAGAGAGAATCTCAAGGACACACCCGCTGAGTGCGGAGTCCGACATGGGGCTCCATCTCATGACCCTGAGATCATGACCTGAGCTGAAATCAAGAGTTGGATGCTTAACTGACTGAGCCACCCAGGTGCCCCAGTTATGACAAATTCTAAATTAAAAATAAAATTGAGGGCACCTGAGTGGCTCAGTTGGTTAGGCGACTGCCTTCGACTCAGGTCATGGTCCCAGGGTCCTGGGATCGAGTCCCGCATCGGGCTCCCTGCTCAGCAGGGAGCCTGCTTCTCCCTCTCCCTCTGCCTGCTACTCCACCTGCTTGTGCTCTCTCTCTATGTCAAATAAATAAATAAAATCTTTAAAAAAAAAATAAAATTGAGAATTTGAATCCACTGAAGAAACTCTACGAATAGCAAACACAATGACATCACAGGATAGTAATATGCAAAATGTCACCTGTATTGGTTCCCTATATTTGGAGGCGTAATTATTGTCTTTCAGCATGATAATGGAACCAGTTGTTAAAGTCTCATCCTTCAAACCTTTATTAGGTGATTACTATTGCTATTCACTATGCTACTCACTAGGCATTCAAAAACAGAGAATTTTGCTTTCTTATCCAGAGGACTCAATGTTCTGTGGCTTCTTAATGCTAAATTCCAGGGGAGCCCATGGTGGCTTATTTTCCCTTCTGAAGAGTTCTGTGTCTAATGTCTTCCAACTTATCAGGATACCACTTTTTGCCCTATGACTTGTCATCATTTCCTGAATAACAAAAAATTGATCCTCTCTTATGATAGCCACACCTTTATTCTGATCACTTACTTAAGGTAAAAGTTATTCATCATCATGCCTTATGATTGCTTCCAAAAGACAGTCATCGCTGCATGAAGTTTTCATCCTTTGCGCATTTTTGAAAGAGTGAACCTGATGTTCTGAAGCCAGTTTTTGAGCGCGATTTCCAAAGTGTTTGGGCAATAACAGTATAACTAGAGTAGGTACGTGCGTAACTGCCACTTTAAAGGGAAAAATACTCATTGCTGCTGATGCCCTGATATGTTTCTTTTACAAAAAAGCTGCTTTATTTTAATCACATTTTGTACATGTGCTTACATATTGAAAATTCAATGGTAAGTCAATATCCGCTCTTAATACATTTTAGCTTAAGACTGTCTTTTATCTAGTAGTTAGTGAGAAAATGGAAACACAAGAGAAAACATGAACTTCACTTGTGAATCGTTTAACTGACTGGGTCCCAAAAGTCGTGATCTTGAAATCTACAGTATAATGTCCTTTTCCTTCACATGGTATAGGTTGCCATTCAAATTAATATTGCCCTGTTACTTTTGTACTTGCTTTAGATAGTAAGTTTCTTGAGGTTGGAGGCTCGAGTGTTTAGCGCGCTGTAGGTCTTTGACAAGTGTGGACCGAGTGTGCTGCTGTTGACTGGAAACTTCCATGTGGGTGCTCCAGTGACATGGTTTCCATTTTGAGTCGGTAACGAGCCTTTTCTCCCAATCACAGGAACTGAACTGTGTTCAACGTTATGTAATTATTACAGTGATTCCAATGAAAATCACAGCGGTGGGGATGATTGTGTGGCTTTCAGCAATGTGGGCATGAGACCGTTATAGTTAGTTTAGCAACAAGCATAGAATATTGGGCTGGGCCAAGGAATACACTCGGTGAACCAGATGTAGACTCTGCTTCTCTGATGGAAAGAGTCTGGGAAGAAATTAATGGAACATATGCAAGAAATACTTACTAAGGACTCTGATTGCCTTTCAAATGAGTCTCACTTCTGTATACTCAATTCCCGTAGGAGGATTCTTCTACCAGGCTGACCTCAGCAGTCCACGTGCAACTACATGGCCTTCTGTGACTCTTCAAAATCAAGTTATGATAACCAATAGTATCACAACGCCTCATACTTACAAAATGCGTGAGGAGTTTTTCAAAGAGCAGCTGTGATTCCTGATAAAGAAGAATCTCTTGCTATAAGGCTTCCCCAAGGGCCGTTCACCTTAAGTATCATAGTTCCCTGTTGGCACTAGGGGCTACACTGTCCTGTATTGGCCATTGGGCTTCTTCTTGAGATATTGCCAGAAATGTCTTGAGTGGCTCTGAATCTGGTCAATGATTTCTGCTTTTCTAGAAGAGTCCACAGCTCTAGGAAATCAAGGGTTGTTTCTGTTTTTTTTAAGCCAGGGTACTTCTGTCAGGGAAAAAGGCCCCCATTAGTACTTTTGCTGGGATAGCAATTATAAATTGGGACAGTCCCAGGCAAAAGAAAATGAAAGGTCCACCTACCTAGGGGGATCGTCCCTGGTTAGCATTCAGCTGTTACTAAACACACAGAGCTTCACTTGGGAGTTGGTGGCACTACTTTCTAGGGGTTTCCAGCATAGTTTTGTTCATCATCTTCCTTTTATATCTTTGTCTTCCTAAGTGAGCTTCCTAGGTCCCCTGACAGTCCTTTCTCTCCGCAGTACTCTCACGGCTCCTCTCTCCTGCTGTTGGAGCTGATTTCCCCTAAGGACTCCAGCCTGGCTCTAGTATTGCTGCCCTGGGCCCCTGAGGCTGCACATTGAAGCTGATCTTGTTTCCTAGAAATGGATTCACTATCGAATATTGGTGCTTCTCAGAAATGGAATTTTGCCGCAGAGTGTGGGGAAGGTCTCATGGGGGCTCTGCACTTCTC
The DNA here is from genome assembly GCA_028534135.1 of Potos flavus. NCBI lineage: Eukaryota > Metazoa > Chordata > Mammalia > Carnivora > Procyonidae > Potos > Potos flavus. Next base: position 26,133,611 of record CM052899.1, read on the forward strand.
TTGTGTGAGTAGAGGTGCCGGAACTTTGCACTGTTCTTGGTCAATTTCCATTCCTTCTCCTCTGGGGCTAGTACCTCCTCACTCTCAGAGCATCCTAGTGACAGCATTCTGAGATTATACTATAATCTCCTCTGAGGGTGGTTGAATCGGAAAAGGATTACTTTGGATCCATCACGAAGTACACAGGAAAACTCCAGTTAATTAAAATACTCTTGAAACAAGGTTTTCTCATTAGTAGAAATTTCTACTTAATTGGGATAAACCAAATTTATGTCTTTTAGTATCAAAAGATAAAATGTACTCCAGTAGTATTATAGTTAATAATAGCAAACATTTACCAGGTGCCTGTTATATGCCAGGCCCTCTTAGAATATTCGTTACTAATCCATTTTAGTCTAACAACAGTTTTGAGGTAAGACGACAATTACCCCCACTTTGTTTTGGGGAAAACCAGGTATTGAAAAGATTAAGTAACCGGTCCATTATTACAGGCAAGAGGGAAGACAGGGATTGAACCCAGGAATTTTATATGTTCAAATCTAGGCTTTAGCTACTAATATATTGCTTCCACACAGACAATAGGGAATCTGGAAGCTTCTGAGATGAATTGAAAAAAAAAAAATTTTTTTTGAGAGTATACTTTTCCAGGATGTCCTCCTTCTTTCCTACTGCCACTCTCAGACTGCTACTTCCACGTCCTCAGACCACATCTTCCACATCCTAGTACAATCTTTACTCCTCTGAAGTCCTTGCTATTCAACGAGACTCTCATTCTTCCACCTCGATTGCTCTATCCTCTAGATCACTATCTCATGGTGAGGAAATTCACTGGATTCATTTGAGCGCGTGGGTCATTTCTTGTCTGTTCCTCTGTCTTCTCATTTCCTCAAGAGCTAGAGTAAATTTTGCAATCGACTTTCCCAATTCTGACACCAGTTCCCACGTGTGGGTTCTTTCCCTGAGCTAAGCAGCTCTGTGACACCAGCTGGGTGTCCTACAATTCAACTCCATCCTGACACTATCTCCAAGTAGATAATGGCACATCCCACAGGCTAATTAAGGGCTCAGTCCAACAAGACTGCAATTGTCTCTCTCTGTTTCTTGGCTGGCCTCCTGTCATGGAGGGCACTGGTTACTGGAGGATGGGGCAGTGAGCCTGGCTCACCGTCTCTCCTGCCTCCTCTCCTCAGCGGGTGGTCATTGTATGCTCTCAGCCTAAAGGGATCTTTTCTCCCTCTTCATTTAGGTGGAAACTATTTTCCTTTGAGGTGACAATTTCTGCATTTCTCCTGAGGGCTCACCTTCCCTGTCATCCTAACTAGGTCACATTATCAGTATAAGTTCTCAGAGCACCAAAAATGTGCCTCCTTCTTTGCAGTTATAATGAGTGGGTGATCCTTTCATTGTACATTTAGACTTTAAGTGCCCCCAGGGCTGAGCTTGTTTCTATTTTGCCCACCATTAAATCTCTGACACCTAGCATAGAGCCTGGCACAGAGCAGGTTCTACATTAATATAAACTGAATGAGCGAATGGATGAATTTGTGAATGAACACAAAATTTCATTCTTATACAATTCTCCTATTTCCAGAAAAGGGGACACACACACACACACACACACACACACACACACACACATACACACTCCCTCCCCCAGGATGAATATATGAAAAAGACAATTTGCTATGTATCCCTTCTTGGAATCTTAGGTTTAAATGAATTATTTTGATGTTTGAGTTTTCCAAAGTTTTCTTTCTCCCTAAACTAGAATTTAGTTGGAAGTTTGGTCTCACTGGGATTTCAAACACAGCAGAGATGTGTTTTTGAAACTGTAGGCAAATAAGCATCCCTATATTCCCTGATCATGTGTTATAATTTGTTTTTTGTTCGCTTCTACCTCCTTCAGTGTATCTTAGTTCCCCAGAGCCCATAAAAAGGTAGAGAAAAAGGGAAATTATTTCCATTGGTTTATTGCAAATTGTTTTCTTACTTTTCCACTGGAATAAACATTAGATTCCATGGTGCTCTCTACCTAGAACTAGTCTGACAAAGTGTGAAATTTCATGCATTATGGCCCTTGCTGACAATAATTAACATACACCAGTTCTTTCCAAATGATTTTTGTAACTTGCATTTTTTTTTGTCTGAGACTTCAGACATTTGGGTTTTTGTTACACAGTTTTGAATTCTCTAAGAATCATTAGTTTCTGCTTGTGATGTCCATTCAAAGAAGAAGAAGAACTCCAAGAAGAAGAAGAAGAAGAAGAAGAGAAAGAAGAAGGAGAAGAAGAGGAAGAAGGGGAAGAAGAAGAGGAAGAAAAAGAAAGAGAAGGAGAAGAAGAAGGCTATTTCCTTGAGACTGGTTACTTATAAGTGTTTATCCAAGATTTTACTGAGTTATTTAAAAATACACCTACCATTTTTAGATCAAGCCTTAGGGAAATTATTATGCTTAAGAGTATAAATTGTGATATTTTAATACACTATGATGAAATCATTGAAGGCATCATCATGTGAAGAAAACCCCAGGGAGGTTATTAGCAATTTAGCATTTACAGTTCATGAGAGAATGCTAATTTCACTTACTAGAGAAAAGTACAAAGATGGTAATCATTATGAATAAGACCCAATGATTATATAAGCCTAAAAATGTGAAGTTGACGATTGTATAGAAATACTTAGAATAAATGCATCTGATAGTGTAGAGGGAGTTGCGCATCCCTGATTTGGTTAACTTTCCTTCTAGATTTCTTTTTCTGAGACTCTGAATGGCAGTGACAGTTGTGCCTAGAAGGTATCTCCTGGTTATGTGATTTTTCACCTGCGTAGATGATCACTAGCTATCAATGAGGATGTGTAACTAGATCATGGTGCCTTAGCTAGGAACTAAAAGACATTATTGTATCTCCTTCTGATCGATTTCTGTCCCCCACCCTTTTTCTGGACCTGTTACCAGGAACCGTGCAAGCACCTTACCTTCATAGTCTCATCTTTTGTCCAATTAGCTGCTCAGGCTTCTAACTTAATTGCAAGATAGTAGGAAAAAACTTTTTTCTTAATGCTCCTTAAAAAAAAAAAGTCTACCCTGCCATTTATAGGGAAGGAAAATAAGTTGGTGAAAGAGCCAGGTATATATGACGGGCTATCCACTCTTTGCTTGTTATTATTTTTGTTCTAGTATGTCATCTCAGTTACTTCCGTCATGCTAACCGCTGTTCCATTCTCACAAGTGTGAAAACGGAAACGATCTTGGGCAGTTGAATCACAAAGTTGCCTATGCTACTTTAAAAAGAAAATAACTTTTTCAGATTGTAGTAAATCACCTTAAGTTTATTTTATTTTACATAGATAAAAAGGACAAAAGTTGGGAAACTAGCAGACCAATGCACAGTAGTATTGGGAGGAAAGAAAGGGGACAAGAGAACATAGAAGGGCTCCGGTTGAGAGGAAAGGGAAGGGGAAGGTGGAAAATAGATTAATTAGTGTCTCCGTGAAACTCATAGTCTTTCAGAAAAGAAATCATGTAAGATTCTTTAGGTTTTATGTGAATTATTTTATTCTAAAAGGAATGTTTTCATCAAGACCGAGCACCCAATTAATTGTCAGTTATGAGTAGGTAACAGCACTGAACCACTGGCAAAATTATCTTGCTTAATCTTTCCTGTGCTCACCTGAGAAGGTGCTGTTTAATTCCCATTTTACCTGTGAGGAAGCTATGGCCGAAAATGTTTTGGAAACATATTCTGGGTCACATGACTAATGAATAGCAAATTTACTTAAATCTAGGTCAGCTGAATTTCCTCCCAGTCTTTTTAATGTGGTCAAACATAGGCAAATATAGCACTGACCTCTCGATCTCAGAGGTACTTTGCGGCTCCATAAATTTTGCTGTCACGGATAGCCCTGTTGTATAAATCAGGATCCGTGGTAGACCATGAAGCCTTCCTTAGTAATTCTCCAAGCCACTATTATTCTTCCTTGTATTAATTGGGTGGTTACTCTGAGCTGGGCCGGTATGAAGCACTGGGGAATTGAAGATGGATGAGGCGTCATCTGGTAAGCAAGAGAGAACTGAAATAAAGTTCTTGTCACACAACATGCTAAGCACAGTGACAGCAAATGTGAGCAAAACCCATGGGAATGCCCTGTGAGGGGGAGGGGTCCCTGCTGAAGTGGGAGAATCTGACGAGGGGTCTGTATAGTTTGTTAGGGCTGCTTTAAGAAAATACTGCAGACTGGGTGTTGTAAACATCAGAAATTTATTTTCTCCTAGTCCCGGAGGCTGGAAGTCCGAGATCAAGGTGTTGGAAGGTGTGGTTTCTCCTGAAGCCTCTCTCCTTGGCTTGAAGATGGCCGCCTTCTGCCAGTGCCATTTCTCTCTGTGTGTGCGCATGCCTCGTGTCTCTCCTATGTCCTAATCTCCTTTTCTAAGAACACCAGTCATGTTGGACTAGGGTCCACTCTTAATGACCTCATTTTAATTTAGTCGGTTTTATCTCTGAATATAGTCATATTCTGAGGGTGTTAGGGCTTCAACATATGGATTTTAGGAGATATAATTCAGTCCCTAATGCAGGCCATCTGAAATGTTGAGGGGCTAACGTGGATCTTGGAGTTTCATACCACCCTGCTATTGCCCAGAGCCGTGCTTCTCCCATTTGATCACACAGAGAATCACCTGGAGGCCTTGTTAAAACAGATTGCTGTTAGAGTTTCTGATTCAGTAAATCTGGGGTGGGGACTGAGAAAGTGCATTTCAAGTGAGTTCCCTGGTGGTGGTGGTCGTGGTGGTGCTGGTCTGGAGAGGACACTTTCAGGGTCACTGCTCATTGACAACTGAGGGACAACTCCCAGTCAAGGTCACTGCCAAAATCCAGCCGACCCCCAGAGGACGTTGAGCAGGGCTGCATGGGCTTTGCAGGAATTGGCCTGGAGAAATGCCGGGAGTGGTCTTTTTTAGGTTGGTGGAAGCTCCTCTCTTTTTCTGACCCCCATCTCTCTCTCTCTCTCTCTCTTTTTTTAAGATTTATTTTATTTATTTTAGAGAGAGGGGGAGAATATGCAGGGGGGAGGGGGAGGGTGAGAGGGAGAGAGAAACACAAGCAGACTCTGTGCTGAGTGTGGAGCCTGGCATGGGGTTCAATCCCACGACCTTGAGATCAGACCTGAGCTGAAACCAAGAGTTGGACGCTCAACCAACTGTATCACTCAGGCGCCCCTCTGACCCCCATCTTTAAGAAGCTCGTTTTTTTCTCATTGGAGATGTAGGTTGCCACTGTTCTCTCCCTTTTTCTCTCTATTATTCTGAGCTGCTGCCTCAGACTCTTCATCTGTCTGTGGGTTGTGGTTCTTTATTCCTTGCATAGTGTGATGATTTCCTGCTGTGCAGAAGAGGGGAGGTAGCTCTGGGATTTGTCATGTTAGGCATAATTTTATATTTCCTTAACATGCTTTGCTGTCTGTTTCCTGAACTGTGTGTGTTTACATGCGGCGAGGTGGGGGAAGCAGGTTTGTCTCAGTTAGTGGTTTTTTCATCATGTGACTCCAGCATATATTTACCCTTAGGACAATTCTCCTTGAGGGCTGGTGCTTTTCAATGCTGTCTTAAAGCTGGGTAGTTATGATTTAATGCTGACTACTACTAATTATCATAAAACAAAATGAAGAAATTATGTTTATAACAGTCTGTTCTCCAGGCACTAAGTTGGCTACAAAGACGTTCATTATCATTATCTACATTAGTGTTAAGTAGGTGCATTAATATTTTACTTCTATATTATTAGGGTTGAATGATAGTTAACATTAATAGAGTACTGAGAATTTAAGGGGATTTTTTTTTTCATACTCTTTTGCCTGTATGCACACTTATGTGATGTGCATATGGGCTAAATGAGTCATTTCAGCCAGCCCTGCAATCCATTTGGATCACTCTGTGATTAATCTGTTCCGGACAATCAGTAGCAGCGAGAAAGATAAAGGGAATGAAGGATCAGCTGTGGCATAGCCCAACTGGCCACTGGATAGACATAACCTCCGCCTGACTTATAAACTTTGTTCTAGAGTGTTATATAACACAACCGACATTGACTCTGTGTGTGTGTGATCTATGTCCATGGCCGTGAACAATGCAAACTCACAGGCATTATACAAATGTAGGTACAGTAGCAAAAGGTATAAATGGAGTCATTTCTTTTGCCCATTAACCATTACTTGATCTGAGCTGTTAAGGAGTTACTCTTCCAAAAATATAAGTCCTTCTTCAGATGGCTATGCCAATCATCCATTCACTCAACAAATATTCACTAAGTGCCTTCTATGTGCCAGGTACTTATATTAGCAGCTGTGAACACAGCAGTAAATAATACATAATTCCTCTTCTTATGGAACTTACCATATGCTAAAAGAGATGAGCAATAAACAAGTAAATAAACAATTGAACAACGGTAGGAGTGCTATGAAATAAACAGGGTGACCCGACGGAGGATGGAGGAAGGGTGCCACATCTCTAGGTGGGGTAATAGGGAAGATTTCAATGAGAAGTTTACATTTAAGCTGAGACAAGAGGAGCTAGAATGACATACGCGTGCAAAAGGGAGAACATTGTGGGTAGAGAGGACAATGTGTGGGAAAGCCTTACCAATATCCCGTATAGATTGTCTCCTAAGATCTGTGTATTTGAAGGACTGTGTGTTTTTCGCTGATGAGTAAAAGTCAAAAGTAATTTTGGAAATAGGATAGGGTTAAGAGAAAGCAGAGCTTGGTGGACAGTCTGTCGTCATTGTGAAAGCCATGGCCAGAGGGAAGAATAAAGGAAGTGCAGCAAAGACACATTTTTCTATTTTGTAATTATGTCTAAAAAAATGGGATGCCAGCAGCAGCCTGTGTGTTATAGCAAATTGGCCCTAGGACAGCATCCTCTGAGAAAGGGCAGAGTTCCTTAACTCTTGGCCTCTTCACATTTGGCTGGTTCGTTGCTGTGGCATGACCATGGAGACAGGTGCAGGCGGTATCTGCTCTGTGGTCTCACCTGCTTGCTGTGGGCACGATGGGCTAAGTTCCACCTGTATAAATAATCCAGGCCTATTTGGAATCATCCGTACATCTGTACTGCACCTGCACTGGCTGGTCGGCAAAGACAAGAGGCTGGTCTTGTGTTCTATATTAGGTCATGGCTCCACGCGGCAAACCTACCCAGTTGAAGAGTGAAAAATCTATTCAATCAACCCATTGTTTAGTATTCAAAACATTTAAACATTTAACTGAATTGGCCATAATTTGAAGGGCATTAAAAGTGTTTAAATTAGCCACAGTGAAATGGGGGGAATCAAGACAATCATTCTAATCCTTCATTCAAATATCTAATGAGTACTTACCATATGCCATTGACCTCGTCTTCCTCTACCCGGCGGAGAGGAGTTTCTAGAGCCAGGAGTGCTGTTACACAGTTGAGTCAGCTTGACCGTGGAGAACTCAGGCCTGACTCAGCCATTTTCTTTTCATACCTCACATATGGAGTTGACTGAGGCATCATCATAAACTCATAGCAAACATCCAGTTAAGCCTTTAGGTGCTGATTTCTAAATGTTTTCCAAAGGGTAACATAGCATCTACCATTTATGGAAATGAGTGAAATCTTGTGAAATGACTAGGGAGGAATCTGTCTAGACAAAGAAACAATATACATTGGGTTTTGAGGTTGGGGGAAAGCCTAGTATGTTCCAAAATGGTTATTCATTTTGTATGTTAGAACATAGGACCAGAAGGAAAGAATGAGGAGGAATAAAAGGTACCTGGGGCACGTTTATGAAGGAGTTCATAAGCACCATAGTGAAAAGCATGAATTAATTTATAGGCTAATGGTTTCTCAAACTTAAGTGTAATTAAGGATCACCAGGTGGGAGAAGGGGAGGTGGTGGTTTAAATATAAATTCATAAGTCTTGCTGGCCAAGATGACAATTGAGTAGATCATGAGTGATAATATCTTTTTAGTACTTCAGGTGATTTAGATTCAGGGGGTCCAAGAATCATCAACTGAGAAGTATTGTTGTAGGTAATAGGAAGTTCTAGAAAGATTTGAAGGTAGGGAGTGTCTTAGAGGATTGCATTATCCTGATCTAGCTGAATTCTTCCATTAATTTGCTGCAGTTACTAATGCTATGGTAGATAACTTGGTCTTGTGTACTTCCTCATTGGTCCCTCTCAGCTGGTACCCATAGGAGACTGTTCATGGTAATGGGAATGTACAGTGAAAACCCTTCATGATGAATTGAACTATATAGTCATGATTCAGTGTTAAAATTTCTCCAACCAAAGCTAAGTTTTATCTACATTAGCATGGTAGCTTTATTGTGCCGCCCGCTCAGTGCCAATTCATTGGTTAATCCAAATGTCTTTGTCGATCTAATTTCCTGTTCTTGAGACCATTTGGAGTCCTTTGGGGTCTCTGGGAGGATCCTACACCATTTATAATTACAGTGGCGTCTTAGCAGGTTTGTAACTTTAAACTTTGGCTTCGCAAATCTTTATTTTATTTTATTTTTTGTATTATTGCCAGAGTTGATTTTCTAGAACTTTGGTAGTTTATGCTATTTCTTTAAAAAAATATTTTTTTGTTCCTGCAGCTGACCATTTGCCATTCTCAGAACAGCCACAGAATTCAAGATGATTTTGCTTAACTACCAATTTGTTCTTCCTCGAAAGCCCCTTCCACTTTTCTAATTGTGGAAAGCCTACTTATCTTTTGTACTTCTTCTATGAAGTCTTTCTGGAGTCCCCCAGTTCTAAACAATTGTTCTATATTCTTTACTCACTGCGCATTTTACCTCGACTACAGAACTAATCTAATTTTGCCATATGACATATAATATATGCTACCATATTTTATAGATGTTTCCTTATTCTCCTGTCCTCTCTCATCCTCTCCAAATAGTTATACGGTATGTTTTGTTTTAGAGGCGGGGGATATAAAAGTGACTTAAGGTTTGGCCTCCTTCAAGCTAATGACCGTGCAGTGTCACTAACACAGATATTTCACTCACCGCTTTGTGTTCAGCAGGGTAGCCTAAGTATGTAACAAGCAACTCCCAAACCGTAGTGGATTAACTTCGGAAGGGTTTGTTTTTTGCCCTTGACCTGGTCCAATGCAGGATGGTGGAGAAGCTCTGCATACTCGTGGACCCAAGTTTCTTTCTGGGAACTCTAGTAATCCCTGGGGTCTTGAAGTCATTGAGATTTTTTTTTTTTTTCTTCCATTAGCTAGCAGGCAAGGGAAGAGAGAAGCAAGGGATATTGCATGGGATCTTTTATGAGCCGGGCTTGGATGTGGCAAGAAGCACTTCTGTCTGTATTCCTTTGTCCAGAATTCTGTCACGTGGCCTCTCTTAATTTCAAGGGAGGTTTGGAAATGCAGTTTAACTATAAGCCTGGAAAAAAGAAGAAACAAGTTCAATGAGTATTTAATGAAACTCTCCCACAGAGACTAAAAGCAACTTGAAATCTCCTTAAGAATTATAATGTAGCACATAGCTCAAGGTGGCTAGACGTTCCTGGAAACAACAGCAACAACAATATAAGGCAGGTCACCAAGTCATTAAGAAAGCATTACATGTGCAGGAGATTGGGTAGGTTTCCGTGGTAAAGCATGGCACCCCCATGGAGCTAAGACCCTAGTCTCACCAGGTCACACCCAGACCGGAGCCAGGGATCTGGTTCTTTCTATCATGCTAATCAGGCTCTGAGAGCATAAGGCATTCAGTTAGGAAGTGAATAGAAATGTTCTTCCCTGCAATTGAATGGACCAGGCTACTGCTTTTACTTGGGGAGATTGAGTGGCCTGCCCACTCTCTGTGGAAGAAAGCCGGTGAAGCAGCCTCTGCACGATTTTGTTAGAGGTGGAGACGGGCACCAGTATTGTCTAGCAGTTGATTGATCAAACTGGTTTTCTTCAAAGGCTCATCTGCCACACCAGTCTCTTGTTCCTCACTCAATCCTCTGCTTTCCCTAAATCCTTTACACCGATGGGCATTTTTGAGTTTGACAAATTACACTGTCTGCATGGAGATAAACGAGAGCAGTCTGATTCTTACTTAAACCCAGAAAATCTGTGGTAACCAGACATGTGTTAGAGCAGACAGCAACACCTGGAGCCCACCAGCGAACAGATAGGAGGACTAAGAATCGTGTAAAGCCAGGGACAGCCCAGCGCTTGTCAAAGTTGTTCCCTGAGCATGATGGGGGAAGGGACCGGATTAGTGCTGATATGCTAATTAGCAAGCCTTTCCAATAATGAGTGAGGTTCCTTTGGGCCAACTCCAGGCTGATACGGCTGTGGAAATGAATCTTCTTTTCTCTTACAGAATACAGGGACCTCTTGAATGTTCTCATTTCTCACATTTATTTGTTTCAAAGAAGGAGTTTGCTGACAGCACCCCCATTAAGACGACTCCCCTTATTTATCAATCTTGCCAAGCTCACTGACAGAAAGGGGGTTTGGTGCTTTTAAAAATAGGTTTTCTTCCCAAATGAAGCAAAATGTGGAGAAAAGGGAAAGAAAAGTGAAATGTGAAGCTTGTAGTGTGAAAGGCAGTTTCATTATTTGTCCTTTAGCTGCTTTTGTTCCCACTGAGGGAGTGTTTGGGTCCCTCCCCAATTTGCTAGAAATGAAAGCCCGGTTGCCCAACCATAAAAGACAGAAAAGGACATGGGAGGAAAGGATTTTTCCAGTACTAATCCTTGGTCTTCAAACTGAAGGACGATCTGGGGACCAGTTACAGTTGTGGAGTGTACATGAGGATGTTCCAAATTGGAGTTTTCAAGGTCTTATGTCTTGGAAAGTTTGGTTGGACACTTGAATTTCCCATGGGTGAAAAATAACATCATTTGTATAGATATTTTATGTTTTTCAAAGCTCCTTTTTAAAAATCTTTGTGAGTTCACAACTTTTCTTAGTCCTTTTGACCACCCATTAGAAAAATCGAACACAACTCCCTACCCACTCTACATGACCCAAGCCATACTCATTCTAGTCACCCACACGGGAATGGCATGACAACTGAAGATAAAGGATAAGCCAGTATCTGCTATAGGTTGATAGTTGATGGGGTGGTAGAAACAGCAGTGGGTCTGATAGAGACTGGAAACCAGAGGGTGGGTCCTGCCCGACATCTTTGCTGCTCGCTGGCCACGTAGAAAGCATTCCAACAATTTGGACCTCATTTTCTACACTGTAAAATGTGTTTAGAGTGGAATCTGTTATTTCCGTAGTTATTTTCTTCTTCATTAATATGAGGGTGAAAACATTTTCTTAAAAGATTTTATTCATTCATTTGAGAGAGAGAGAGAGAAAGATTGAGCATGAGTGGGGTGGGGAGGGACAGAGGGAGAGGGACAGGCAGACTCCCCACTGAGCTGGGAGCCTGACATAGGACTTGATCCCAGGGCCCTGAGATCATGACCTGAGCTGAAGGCAGATGCTTAACCAACTGAGCCACCTGGGTGCCTGGGTCTGAAAACTTTTTGATTCTGATACTCCTAATTTTATGACAATTGAAATAAGGGAATTGGGAAAATTTGTCAGCCTTTGGGCAAATATAGCCTATGTCCTCTTTTAAAAAAATGGTATGCTTTCTAATAATACCTTATAGGAAACATGTGGGCATCAAATAATAACAAATTTGAAAGACATCATAATGGCAATCGCATTGTCAATGATCAAGATATATTAGGTATTATCACTCTATTTCACAGATGTAGAAGCCAAATGAAAGTTTTGAGATATGCTATCCATCTTATTCTTTGTAAATAGAGTGCTGTTGACTATCTTGGATTACAGGGCGGGACTGCCTTTCATTGTTCTCATAAGAGAAGGGAATGCCTTATCTTTTCAGGCCACAGAATATCAGTCTTGGGTGAAGCTCTGCCATTCAGAGGTAGTGGATGACAAGCTTGTGGGGGGGAGGAGGAGTAGAGGCTGTGATGTTTGATCTGGCATATTATAGTTTTTAAGCAAAGCCCAGAGCTCTCACGCATGGGACCAGCAGTGGCAGCAAAGGGGCATCTAAGCACCTCATGCCAGTAAATAAGGTGCCCATGAAGAACTGGGTGAGCCCTAAGTGAAGCACAATTTGAAGTAGTTTTAAATTGATTCCCTGGTGCCAGGTTTCATGGTGGGGGCTACAACCAAAGGAGTTTTGACAGTTTTGCCAAGAAACCTGCGTCATCTCAGACAGAAGTGTGACCCTTCCGGTTGGGTCTATTTGTGAAAATGCAGTGGGGAGCTGCGTTATTAGTCAGCATTTCCTGGGGGCCAGGCACATAACCACACATCTCCTGACAGCTCCTCAGCCCAATTTAACAAGTGGAAACTTGCCTGGTATTGCGAAAATTGAATTGAAAAGGAACGGGCGTGATGCTGTCCCTCCCCAGGGATCAAACTCCCTTCCTGGCATGAGGCTAGTCATTCCAGATACACTGAATAGGATATGGCATCCTATTTTTCTTGAATTATAGATCAAAATTTGACTAGGTTGTTGATTAATCATTTAGTAAATCCCCATGTTTGTGAAGGACTGAAGCAGACTCCTCAGGGTGCTTAAATGTTCAGCATTTTCAGAAATCCTAGTTGTCTCACAATCCCTGTGTTCTTTAAATATGCTTGTGAAGTGATCCAAAACCCCAGATAGAAGATAGGAATGAAAAAAGTATTAGTATATTTTCCTTCGTGTGTAGGTGGGTGCAAATGTAAATGTGTATTCTGCTGATCTCAATGTGTGTTAATACAGGAGTGTGTGAGTGAGTGATGTACGAGAGAGAATTGGTGACAGCAATTTAATTAATTCTACTGACATCATTACGCCTTTAAATACAAGTAAGAATCAAGAATGGAACAACCTAAAAATCTCCACTGATGTTCCTTTTCTATTCAGTAAAAATGGAATTGCAAATTACCAAAACTAACCAACTCCTGGCAACTGATGGCTTATTGATGATCAGATCTCTGAGGAAGTTTGAGGAATGACCTCCTTGCCCGGAAAGGGGGGACTCCTCAGTCCCTATCCTCTATGCACACAGAGTAACAAGGCATTTCAGCTCAAGGAAAGGGAGGAAGATTGGTATTGTGGGAGTTTCCTATTTGGCTCCATGTATCTTTGTCTTGTCACCACCACTAATTAGCAGAAATGCTTTCCTGACAACCACTATTAGAAGCAATTTTATCCGCAAAAATTCTGAAGAATGAAACCTTAAAAAAGCGCAGAAGGCTAAGAAAACTGGGTCAACTCGCAGTGCTTTATTTGAGTTGTCTGCGTATGTGAAGGAAGCTCTGGAAACTAATTAATACTCTTAGAAGAAATGTTCAGTTTTTAAATACTCTATTCTAGTGGTCTAGGGAAATGATAGATTTGTATGTAGCCATTTCCCGTGCCACTAACTATATGAGTTTGGGCAAGTCACATAAACTCTTTGAGAAGTACTTCGTATTTTTAAATGTTAGATTGCAGGATTGAATCATTTCTAAAGTCCTTGTCAGTTCTATATTCTATAATACACTCTCTGTAGGACAATGGTTCACTAGGAGGAGAGGGGAGTGATTTGTCCCCCAGGGAATATTTGACAATGCCTGGAGACATTTTTAATTGTCATGACTAGGGGTAGGGAAGACGGATGGTCGGCTGCTATTGGCATTTCACAGGTAGAGGTGTAGCGATGTTGCTAGACATCCTATAATGCATGGAATGAGCCCCTATAACAAATAAGTGGCCCAAAATGTGAATAGTGCCATTGAGAAACTATGCTCTAGGAGTATAAATAGTGACGTTAAATCCTTGATCTCACTATCTTTCTGAATTTCCTTGGAAAATTAAAAACAATTTCTTGATGATCGCCAACCAACATTTTATATGATGGTTTTCAGAATCTAAAATTAGATCTAAGACAGATCGTGGGGTGGGGGCAGGAAGGCACTCTTTCATGATGAAAACATGGTGCTCAGCCTAGGGAAGACCTGTGCGAGAGACCTAAATAACTTACGGTTGGATTAGATAAAGGTGTTTTCAGTCATCTTGTATATGGGCTGTTTGTCCAAGATACAGGCATCAGATGAGGGGGGTAAAGGATAAAATAAAAACTAGTTCTCCAACATGCTAATAAAGCAAATACTTGGGCTACTCACGCAAAAACTGATAATGAAGTTTTCTTTACAGTCAAAGCAGGTTTCTATTGCTGAAATAAATGAAATAAATTGCCACAAATTTAGTGGCATAAAACAACAAAATTTTATTATCTTAAAATTCCAAGGTCAGAAGTCCAACATGGGTATCACTGGGCTGAAGTCAGTCTTAGCAGGGTTGCTTCTCTGACTGGAGGCTCTAGGGAAGAATTTCTTTGCTTGACTTTTCCAACTTCTAGAAGCTACCCATATTCTTTGGCTTGTGATATCTTCCTCCGTTTTCAAATCTAGTCTGCTTGATCCTGTCCCCAGCCAACAAAATTTCTTTTAAAGACTTATATGGTTAGATTGGACCCACCTGGATAATCTAGGAAACTCTTTCCATCTCAAGGTCCTTCACCTTAATCACATCTTCAGGGTACCTTTTGCCATGCATTACATAATGTACCACATTTATTACATGTATATAACATGTTCACAGGTCCAGGAGGTGGGATATGAACATCATTGGAGCTCATTGTTCTGCCTACCACAGCAGGATTGTGTGTATTGGATGGTGTGGAACTGTCTAGATCCCCCGGTAGAACTGAGGCACTCATTTCCCCATTTTCAGAAAGTGTTGGCAGCTGACAAATCTCAGCTGAGTTATGCCTGGGAATTGTCCTCTACTAAAGAGAATTGCCACTTCCAACCTCAAACTCCCTTCCCAGAGGCAGCCCACCGCCAATGACTGTTGATGCAGGGATGAACAATTAAGGGACAGAAAGGACATTCCAGCTGTAGAGCTGTAGAAGACCTCAGAAGGGACATTCCAGCATTGGGTTGGCAGACGACTGTGTTGTGATTGTATTGCAGTTCTTGTGTAATCCTCCTGTCTTTACCTCCCACTCCTGTCGGTCCTGAGGACATCCCCTACTGAGCTTCCTGCCAGCAAATCTTTATCTCAGAGTCTGTTTCTGAACTGTTGATGCCAAGAGTTATCTGAGGAGGCAGATTCTAAAATGGGTTTTTGGAGCTGGCAGTGAGGACCCAATCACTCTTGGAAAGAGGGGCGTAGATGGCTTCCCACATGCCGAAGTGACATGATTATTACAACTTCACCATGATGATTAGATGTTGGGGGGAAAGTCTTGGTAGGGGTAGTATCTTAGATGTCTGGGAGGTTTGAGCTGGAAATAATTACTAAGACTGGAATTTCTGGGGGTAATCTAAGAATTGAAAAACAAAATTGGGGTGATTGGTCATCAATTAAATGTTAAGTTTGAAAGCCAAGAGTTTTCATTTCAGTATCTATAGAGCATACTGCAGCCAGAGTGTAGAAAAAGCTGGGGCTTATGCCCAGGACTTAATTACAAGAGTGGCAGAGCTCCAGGAAAGGTTGCATTTTCGGCCTCAGCAAATCTGCTCTATAAAATCAGGCCCTTCATCAGACTTAGGATAAGGATATTGGAGTTGGACGCATTTGAATCTCTTAAGTCTTTAGATCTTTTTGAACTCTCTGGGCCCACATAAGTGACCCATTAAAGGTTATTGTCAAAATCATCAAGGGTTTACCTTACAGGCTAATGCTCTTCTGTTACTTGAAGATAATGAAGACAATGTGTTGAAAGACACATGCAGCCCCTTCAGAACCTCCCAAACCCTCCCATACTAGTTGCCAGCTCAATAATGAGGGTTCAATGATAACATAGCTTGGCTGGGAAAGTTCTGGGTCAGCTAAGAGAAGATGAAGGAATTGCCAGACCTATCTCCCATGTACTTGGGCCACATATGGGACTGGGTCCTGAGATGCTGGATCAAGGTAGGATGTAAAATATAAGGTTGGATAATGGAGAGTTTATCTATATAGAAGCACCTCGTGATACAGGATCAAACTGGCAAGAATTTTAGAAGATAGTATTAATGCACACATAGATTGGCATGGAGAAAGTGTACCTAGATGAAGCTAGAAGAAGCTTGGAGAAGGTGATAGCCATCCTGGATGATCTGGAAGTGCCAGAGCCACTGAGGAAGACAGTAGCAGTAGTTATCAAGAGGCTTAGGGCGTTTGGTATGCTAGACTGGATAGACTCTGTAACCCACTAGTCTACTATGTGCCATGGGAGAGCCCAGAAGACCCTCTGCTTATATGAGTGATAAAGAATTCAGTGGTGAGAGAACTCTCATATTTGTTGACAAACTCAGTGGTGGTTGATCTCTTAGGCCTGCGACATAAGAATAGTAGAGGAGACCAAGTAGAAACTTCTCAAATACCTACAGGCCAAGATATTAAATAAGAAACAAAAACCAGTGTTGTTATATTCATGGCAAACAGTTAATACAGAAGGGCAAAAATCAGGCTACCATCAAAGTGCTAAAAGATGTGAGGGTAGTTGTCCTCATTAGAGAACTAATTTATCATTTTGACCTCTATAGAATCAAATCCTGGAGGATGGCAGTGGCCCACTGCCTGGTATGTTTATTAAAGCAAATTAACTTGGTTTCAGATAGATACATTGTATGTGGCCAATGGAAAATGTACTCCTCTTTCATTCCTATCAAGAAGAAAAGTCAAAAATAGTTCACATCTACTTTGGGTTGAAAATGGTGTACACATTTACAATCTTACTCTATGGCTATGTTAATTCTCCTGTTCTCTGTAATAGCATAGTCCAGAGAGATTGGGCCATGTGAATAGGCAGCCAGAATTGCTCTTCATGACCTGGGTTCTGTCAGATCCATCAAATCACAAGGTAGGGTGGGCCCAGTAACAATTTATCATAAGAAGGAAGTGGTGCATTTGGGATCCAGCATAAGAAAAACCAGAGGGAACTAGTCAACATCATGTGTGAGACTTCTGGGTCATCCATCACTGTCAGAATAATGTGATACTTCTTATCACAAAGTGATGAGATAATATTTCTCATGACCAGATGGTTAGCAGGGCTAAAGACCATAGCTTCCACTTATTGAACTTCATCTTGCTACTATTTCTGCCAGTTGTCCAACTTGCCAGCCATAAGGTGAAAGCTGATCCCCCAATATGGCACTATCATTTAGAGACTAACCAGTGATTTGGAGGCAGTGACCATTATATGATGCTGTGCCATCAGATGGTAAATACATGAGACTAGAAACTGGGGTGTGGAAGAAAGTGAGAGTGGCTAGGTTTATCATCATTCCCAGTGACCCACTTAAGGAATTTGCACCACCTGTCTCTGGAACTATGTGCTCTGTGGCCTTAAAGATCCTGTTCCAGAGAGATCACTTACATCAGGGGACCCTGAAAAGGTACCTTTAAATTTTACGTTGCAACTTCTGCCTGATCACTTTGGGATCCTCCTAACAAGATACCAGCAGGCAAGAAAGGAGTGGCTATTCTGGCACAGGCGATTTTCCTTCATGATCACAAGGAGGTGAGGTGGTTGTTATGCAATAGGACAAGGAAGAATATGTTTGGCACTCACTTGATCTATTGGAATGTACCTCTTGGTGCTCCTCTCCTGTTTTCAAATCTTGGTGATAAATGGTCAAAGGCAATAGTCATAGGCTGGGAGGATTGATGCTCTGGGTTATCCCACTCCAAACGCTCCTTAAACCTGAAGAGGTGCTGGCCAAGGATGAGGGAAATCTAGAATGGGTAATAGAGAGGGGAAATGATGAGTATCAATGGAAAGCCTGAGACTAACTTCAGAAGTAGATCCTATTATTCTTCCTCTTACAAATTTCCTTAGGAAAAGATAGCAGCCAGAATCTTGGAAGATCTGTTCCAAGAACTTAATATATGAGGAAACTGGATCTAAAAAGTATAAAAGAGATTGTAGTGGAAGCTGTGGTGTGCTGCCCAGGTCTATCCTACAAGACTGACTCTCCCCAAAGCTGGTAGTGTTAGTAGCTGAGTTGTTCTGTGGAAGTTTCCTCAGCCAAAGAGGACACAAGTTTCTCTTCTAAGGTCACACCTAGTATATGGGGTGAGGGCACATCCAGGGACTGGTCAGTGTTGAACTCTGAAGGGTTGCCCCAGCTCCAGAACACCTTTTGGATTTGCTCAAGGTCTTTGTTGCTAATGTATTACAATTCAGCTTCCTTCTCTCTTCTCTGCTCAGTTTCCACTTCCTTCACTTCCCAAAGTTATTGATCCAGAAGACACTCGTAATAAAATTTCTGCATACACATCACTGTCTGAGTATGCTTCCTGGAGAACCCAATATAACACAATATATATGGCCAATAAATATCAGATTTTTCAGGCAAATACTCAGCAGTTTTTGAGAAAAATGGTAGACATTTAATAAATGCTTTTGACAGATTCTTTGTTAAGAATTTTACATGTAGTATCTCACTTATCAAACTATCCCTGTGAGGTATCCACCATAATCATCCCTATTTTATGGATGAAAAAAATGAAAGCTTAGAAAAATTAATTGCTTTCAATGCTCTGTTGCTAATCAGGGGAGAAAGAGAAATGAATTCAGACATAGCTGAAAACCATTCTGTTATATGATGAGTAAAACCCTGAAGCCTTGGTGATATAAGCCTGGTTCTAGAAATTTTACCATTTTAGAATATAGCAGTAAGAAATTAATTAATACATAATTACCCTTAAAGAATTTATGGCTGATTTCTGGAGAATCTTGCCTTGATGATAACAGCCAATTATCCAAAACTTCACAAAATTATCTACTCTCTAAATGATTTCATGTGACATACTATAGACAGCTTTCCTGCCAACTAGCTATAACTTATTTTTAAGGAAATCTGTGAAATAATACAATTTTAAAGTTGAGGACAGCACAGAGAACATTTGATTCAAAGCTCTATCAACAACTGAGCTTCTAAAGGGCAGGGACTGTGTGCCCTCAAATTGGCATAGTACCAGGAACTTAGTTTTCTTAACTCAATGTTGAACCCCTGATGAGTCCCACAGATGTTATTTACTTCCCCAAGGTTGGATAGTATGTTTGTGGCAATGCAAAACTGAGCCTAGTTTTAAAGTCATTAATTTTTAAAGATTTTCCTCTACATTAACTATCCCTTAGTTCACTGAGAGATCAGCCATAAAATGTAAATATCCTTAAGCGATGAACTGTATGTTCACACTATTCAAGTGGAAATAGGTCTATCTTCACCTTGGGTTAATGGAAGTCCATGAAACAAATAGTTGTTTAAGAACTTTCAGATGGATGCAAGAGGGTCTTTCAGGGACCTCCAAAATACCACCTCACTTGCACTTTATTCATCTGGCTTACTTCTGAAATTTGTTGCATGTTTGGGTGGTGCTGATATCTCTAAAGTCAGGGGAAAAAAGGTGAAAATATGCCACACAGATCTTTTTTTCTGGGTAGCATAATGATGACCCCAAGCTGTCCCTCTTGATCTACTGTCATATTCATGCCAAATCTACATTTTTTGTGGACTGCTCCCAGCTACTGAGTGAGGATGGCAAGGGAAGTAAGGCAAGTTCATTCTGGAAATATTACAGGACTCTTCCAAGTGAGAACTTTTTCCTCTGGACATTCCCACAGACTGCTTGAACCTTTCTTGGATCATGCAGCTTTTAAAGGCTCTTCCTTCTCAAACCTCCTTCCTTCTCTTTCTTCTTCCATCGCTTTAGATCAGCATTCTAATCTGAAGATTCTCCTACCTTGTCCTGTTTCTTCCTTAAAAAATCTGTTACACTTCTGATCCGGTTTTGACACTTTCTTCTCAAGAGATCCAAACTAATGTAAGTGGTACTAAGAGTAGTCTGAGAAAGCAGGTGGTAAAATGAAGATTTGGGGCTGCCTAATTTCTGATGGGCAAAAAGAACACCATCCTGATAATGATTTCACCACTGAGATGATAGTCTATGTCCTGGTGGAGGGCAATGTCATTGCAGGTGATGGGGACAATGATGCCTACAAAGACAGCAGACTCGACTGATTACTGCTAAGTTCTACTGAGGTCCTACAGAAGCATAATGAGAAATCAAGAGCTATGGGGAAATCGCTGTGAAAATGAGAGAGGACCTGGTTTGAAGATTTATTTAAATCTTTAAATGAGAAAGGGACAGAGGGAGAGGGAGAATCCCAAGCAGACTCCCTGCTGAGTGTGGAACCCAAGGTGGCACTAGATCCCATGAGCCTGAGATCACCACCCTGAGATCACAACCTGAGCCAAAACCAAGAGTTGGACGCTTAACTGACTGAGCCACCCAGGTGTCCTGAGAGAGGACCTGGTTTAGCGAGTAGGTAAGAACCATGGAAACAAAATCAAACGTAGGTATATAAACCATACCATCCACTTGTGCTTAGAAACAATAAATACATGCAACTGATGAAACACTAAACTCTACCTCTGAAACTAATAATACACTATATGTTATTTAATTGATTTTAAATAGAAAAAAGCAGTAAGTTTTCATTTGACTAAAATTGTGTGTGTGTACACTTCACCAGCTTTTTAAAAAATTATTTATTTTTTATTTATTTTTATTATGTTAGCAAACATATAGTACATCATTAGTTTTTGATGTAGTGTTCAACAATTCATTAGTTGTGTATAACACCCAGTACTCATCACAACACATGCCCTCCTTAATACCCATCATCTGGCTACCCACTCCCCACCCCCTCCCTTCTGTAACCCTCAATTTGCTTGCCGGAATCCAGAGACTTATGGTTTGTTCCTCTCTCTCTCTGATTTCTTTCCATTCAGTTTTCCCTCCCTACTCCACCAGCTTTTAGATGTGGATGGAAGCTAACATATAGAAGTAAAGCAAAAATGGATATTACATTTCTGAATCACCCTGGTGTCTCCTCGAATGGAAGGCTAGCTCATCCAATGGATAATAGCTTTTGTTTCTAATCTTAAAAGTAACAGAAAACATCACTAATGATACTCATTTATGTCTTAGATTTGCATAGTATGTTGCTTCTAAACAATATGGACCCTGTACAGACAACTTTAGACATGTGATTCACTTTGCTTAAAAATATAAGTAGAAAAACCCGCCAATAGTTAATGTATGGTTATTATAAAATGGGTGAGGCACTTTACGATGTGATTTCCTCCACTATTTTGGTTCCATTTTCCTTTGACTGAACGATTTCTATTTTTTCCTCTTTTATTCTTTCTCTTTCATTCTTTGTCTAGATTGAGCAAAGGATATTTCCTCCAAAGCTGATTGCTCATATTGCTGAATTATTTTCTCAATTGCCTGAGAACAGCTTCTCCTTGTTTTGGAAACAATTCCCTTTTTTGTTGCATCTTCAATTCTGAGATCACAGATATGAAATTTTTCTAAGCTGTGACTCATTGATCTTGTTTTTATTTAACATTTTTTGACATGTTTTTCATGTTGCTCTAAATACCTAAAGAAATTTGGATCCTTTTATTTCTTATGTAGGAATGTTCCATAAAAATTTTAGCACAACTAGTGTAATTTTAAGTTATTGCTGAGACTGTGAGTTCTTATTATAATTGTAGGAAGTTAAAAATTTCTAGTCAATATAAGAATGTTGTCAGCATATTCTACTTCAAACTCTTTCTTTCATCAGTGAAAAAAAAATGAGGCTAAGGAACCAATACTAAGGGCTAAATGTTTGTGTCCCTCAAAAAGTTTTTATGTTTAAATTCGAATCTGCAATATAATGGTATTTAGAGATGGGGTAATCGGGAGTAGTTGGGTCATGAGGATGGGGCCTTCATGATGGGATTAGTGCCTTTATAAGAAGAGACATGGGAGAGCTTGTCTTCTCTCTGGTTTCCACCATATCAAGATACAATGAGAAGATGGCCATCTGTACGTGGCCATCATCAGACATACGAACTACCAGTGCCCTGGTCTCAGACTTTAGCCTCTAGAACGGTGAGAAAGAAATGTTTGTTGTTTAAGCCACACCGTCTATGGTATTTGCTATAGCAGCCTGAACTGAGTAAGACACCCAGAGATGTTAAAATCTGCGGTCAACATTAAGCAGGAACAAAAGAGAAAATTTTACCATTTGGGGTCCTAATCTTACTCTTTCCGATAGAATGGTGAGTTCAGTGGATTCCATAAGTTACCGCTGTTCTGAGAAGAGTCCATTTTAACTGATTTCTTTTTGATGATATAAAAAGGAATTGGGGTGATATTGAGGACTGATTAAGGGAATAAAGAGACCACACCCATCATCCTGGGGATGGGGTTTGGGAGATAAAGACTAGGGGGAGGGCAGATGCCCCCTTCAGTACACTGTCCAAATGTCTACATTTTTCAGCAACTGTGTAAAAGATATACAGTGTCATTACTGTTTTGAGAGCCATAATGAAAGAGGTCAGAGAAAGCTGAGTGAAAGCAGGGCCACTAGACACATAAATAACAAATATAGTCACTGGGTGGTGTCATTTTGTGTGTGTGCTCTTCCTCCAGCAAAGTACTGCATGGACTTCATTTCTCGGCTGGCTTCCCAAGACCCCTGAAACCTCTAATTTTTCTCCATTTTATTCTCCTGATTCACACCGTATTCAGAACTTTTGAGTTAAAAGTGCCCATTTGATACTTGGTTATGTTGTCGTGTTTCTTAAGCTCCTTAAATATAGAACAAGGGTCAGCAGCAAGCCAAATCCGGTCTGCAGCGCATTTTGTAAATAAATTGTTATTAGAACAGAGCCATGCCATCCGTTTAAGTGTCATCTATGGTTTTTGGAGTTGAACAATTGCAACAGACTGAACGTGGCCCACAAAGCCTGAAATGTTACTATCTGGGCTTTTATAGAAAAGTTTGCTGAATCCTCATCTAGAAAGTCCCTCTTAATCCCTTTTTATCCCACACTCACTTTTTATCTCTAGTTGAAGAAACTAAGCAGTTTTCCTGTAGAGAGATGCACATTCTTAATTTGTTTGATCTTTTTTTTTTCTGTGATGTCATTAAACTTGTTTCTCTACTTTGTTTCTTAATAAACTGGAAGTTAGTTTTAAAATCTTAATTAGATTAACCAGATATATGTTTTTTTAATCTTACAAATGTCCTTGTTATCCCAAAGGCTTTTCTTTTTTAATCAGACATGGATTGCTTAGAAGAGGAATAAAAATAAAAATGGCTCGTGTTTATTGCGTGCTTACCATTTGCCAAACATACTTGTCAATGTTGAGTAGACAGTTAGGATGTGAAGGAGAATGTAATATACTGGCAAAGGGAGACATTAGGTTTATTTATGTCGTAGATGTAAAGGACTTAAGAAATCCAAAAGAAAGTAGCCTCTCAGTAAGACCTTGAAGAAAAACAGGGGGAAGGAAGAAGGGAGGGGCAATTGTACAATGTTTATATTCTTGGCATTTCAGAGAAAGACATGCCCCAAACATGGCAGAAATTTAATCTAGATGAGTTGAGTTAGGGCTTCAATAAAGACCAAAATTGGAAATCTATGACTCAAGGTTGCCCTGACAAAAGAGGTCTGTGCTAGGTATTCTCTGCCTCACTTTCATCTTCTTGAATCCATTCACTTCTTTCTGCCCTGCTCTTTGCTGTGGGAAGCTGACTTCAATGGCCAGAGTCACCCACCCAGCTCTCTTGTCTTCCAGCTTTTGATTGGGCTAGGCGGAAGAGAGTGATCCGTGCACAATCTGTGGGTACCTGCAGAGGGGAAGGAACAAGGGACAGCCTCGTTACTTATTATAAGTCCATGAGTATAGACTAGAAGTTTTTATAAGCCAGGTGCCTGGTTGATTTTTATCATAGGAAGAGTGATTTTTAGAAATGTGAGCAGGGATAAAAGGAACTAAGGACTCCAGGGCTGGTAGTGACATGAAACAGTCCCAGCCCTGACTATGTGAGGTATAGGGAGTGAGCCGCGTGGTGGGAGAGGGGAGTATTACATGGGAGAAGGTAGGCGGAAGGTATAGGCTGCCAAAAGGATGTCATGAAAGGCATGATTTTCTAAGGATCAGAGATTGTCTAAGAATTCTTCTCCTGTAAAAGATCATAGACACCGATATGCCACGCCATGAAGAAATTTCTCCCTCAATATTGAATTTAACCTGTCTGTTTTGATTAT
This sequence comes from Potos flavus, assembly GCA_028534135.1. Lineage (NCBI taxonomy): Eukaryota > Metazoa > Chordata > Mammalia > Carnivora > Procyonidae > Potos > Potos flavus. Next base: position 26,157,772 of record CM052899.1, read on the forward strand.
TATGTTCTTCTCTCTCTGATAAATAGCTATCTTGGGGAACCAGTTCTCTTTAGCTTTCTCAGTTCCCGCTTCTCTCCAGAGAAGCTAAGAAAATAATACAATACAACCGGGTCTGTCAAATTCCTTTCCCTGCCCTGAGGCAAAAGCTTCTGATTCCAGCTTTCAAGTGAAAATTGTCAAACCAGTGAGGGACTCTTTGGAGTCTGCAGAAGCATTTTAAGGATTTCTGATTAAAATAATAATAATAATAATAATAATAAAAAAGCCCCCCCCCCAAAAAAAAAGCCTGATTACGTTGAGCCAAAAGCAGAGGAGGCATTTGCATTGGAGACAAATCCAAATAACTATTTGGTCAACCATTAGCCTGATAATCATGGTTCTTTCAATTTTATTTAATAAGTTTCAATTGAATAAGCCATGTGCAAAGCTGGTGCTTGGCCCTGGGAGAAAAATGGTAGCAAACAAATGTTTACATGGCACCAAGTTCCCACCCACAAAAGAATTTTAAATGGACAATTTTCTTAAATAAGCAAATGACTGGACATAGGGCATGAGATAGTATTTTTAAATGGTGAAGCAGCTTTTCCTCTGGGTAAAGTTCCAGGTTTTCTTTTGGCATATACCTCTGTCAACATTGTGTTCTTCACAGAGAATTGAATATTTAGTAATGGTTAGGAGTATTAAGTATAATGAATTGACATCTCCTTTAGGAAATCAAAGGGAAAAAAGAATCTCAACTATATTTGTTTTCTATGGTTGCTGTAACCAAAGATCACAGACGTAGTGGCTTAACACTACAGAAGTTTATTATCTTATAATTCTATAGTTTAGAAGTCCAACATGGGTCTTAACTAGACTAAACTTGGGTGTTGGTAGGTCTCTATTCCTTTCCAGAGGCTCTAGGGGAGAGTACATTTCCTTGCCTTTTCCAGTTTCCAGAAGACATCTGTCTTCCTTGGCTGTGGTTCTCTTCCTCCATCTTCAAAGCCAGTAACAGCTGGTCAAGACTGTCTCACATTATGTCACTCAGACTCTTGCTTCTGTCTTCATCTGTTCTTCTGTGACTCTGACTCCCCTTCTACATTTCTCTCTCCTTTTAAAGACCCTCATGAGTCCACTGACCACATCAGGATTCTCTAGGATAGTCTTCTTATTTTTAAGGTCAGCTCACTAGTCACTTTAATTCCATTTGCAACCTTAATGCTGCTTTGCCATGTAACTTAATCATAGGTTTTGGGGTGTAGGATGTGGACATCTTTGGGGAGGGGCATTATTCTGTCTATGACATCAGTCAACAATTAGCAGTCCTTGGTGAGCATTTGGTGTACCTATCTCTGTGATAGACACTGTGAAGGATACAAGGCATGGATAAGACACGACACCAGTTCTCAACTAACATAGATGCCAGTTAATTGCAGAACAAGGGTAACACGGGAAATGAATGGATGCTCTGTGATACGGAGGTCACAAATTGGCAGCTGGGTGCGTCGAACTTGGGTTATACATGTATTTGTGTGGTGGGAACATGCACCTTCCAATCCACCTCTGTCTTCATTTCTCCCAATTGTCTGATAGCAACACCATTTCACTCATCTAAATTCTGATGCATACCTTAGAAAACATCTGAGACTTTCATCATGATTGACATATCACATGTATTCCATGTGTAAGTGAAGTTTTGAAAAGAACAATAAGAGAAGGTGTCCTAAAACAACCAAAACACTGCTCTTTTTCTTCTAAACTATTCCCTGCCCCTTGATGACCTTCAATCTTTGTTTGGAAATATTTTAATCATGTAAATACAAGAATTAGAATTATAACCACCAGTTGTGAAGTTACCTTAAAAAAATTAACGGCATTTTGTTTAACCAATGTTGTAAAATATTATTTCACTATGTAATCCAAACAAATTTAGAAAGATAGTTTACAATCTTTGTGTGAGAGAGAGAATATTTAAGTCCTACTCTCTTAGCAAGTTTTAATTATACAAAACAGTGTTATCAACTATAGGCATCATTTAATGTGTTAGATCCTTAGACCTTATTCATCTTATGACTGAAAGTTTATAGCCATTACCAACTGCTATTTCCCCCATCCCCCAGTCTAATTTCACCTAGTGAAATTATTTTTTGATGCATCATCCACTGCTGTTATCTTTTACCTGTACTCTTCCTAAATAAATAACATTTATTTCTAAGAAATAGATTAGAAAGCAAGTCTAGATCTTGGTGATTCTAAAATTATCTGGGGGAAAAAAAAATCTCTTTTAGTAGCAGTTTACTTTTCTGTTAATAAAAGCTAAGCCCAATAAACATTTTCTAAGCATCTGTTACCTGAAGGACATATAGATGGCACAGTTCCTAAGGGGAGCAAAATAGACAATGCTCATGGATAATGAAACAACACATTCCCTCTGCTTTCATAAAAATCTTTCAAACAAGCTTTTGAAGTTGTCTCCTGTGCTAAAGGATTAAGCCATTAACCTTAACAGTGCCAATGTGTTCTCACTTTCAAATCCCACTTAATTAGTATCGGAGGTAATATTATGAGCAAATTTCATACAGAGGAACCCGTAAAAGCATTAGCTGCTCATAAACATGATGGTCTTTTGAGACACAATGAAGGAAGAAGATGCCAGGCAGAATATAAACTGTTATCTAAATAAATGTGAGGAAACTTGAGCCAGGAGGATAGACTGCCAGAAGGCTTAGTAACATACTATAGTATAGCACTGTCTTAAAAGAACTTTTTGTGATGATAGAAATAAATGTCCTGTATCTGTGCCATCCAATATGTCAGCCACTAGACACATGTGGCTGTTGAGGACTAGAAATGTGGTTAGTGCAACTGAGGAACTAAATTTTTTAATTTAATTTTATTTTAATTTGCATTTAAATTAAATAGTCCCATGTGGCTAGAGTCTACTATATTGGACTGTGCAACTATAATGATTCACTTTCTTTGCCTTGTCCATCACTGATCCTCACACCTCCCTTCTCCAAACAACAACAAACAAAACAAACAACAGCAATAGCCCCCTGCATGCACTGCTGCCCAGAAGGGGCAGCAAGAGGCTGTACCCATGTCAGGAGGCCCTGCAGATCCTGAAGACGATGGAGCAGCATTGGGAGCTCATTACTGAATTATCAGACTGGGCAGCAAGAGAGGGTCCACATCTGCCACATATTTTGGAAGGTTAGTACAATGGGTACCATGGTTCTGGTGGATGGAGCAGAGGTAGACTTAGCATTAACTTTTCTATGTGAAGACAGAGTCACCCAGACAGATTGGAATAAAAAATTCTTTAGAGTTCCTTGTCTATTTGTTGACTCTTTCATCCGTAGCACTTAAAACATTTCTTCCTACAGAGTGTGATCCAACTTGTGTTTACAAATTATAGGTAGTGGTGGTTTATGTGTCCCATTTAAGTTGGATGAACCTTCTGTTATAGTAATAACTACTTCTGACGCATGATCTGAAAAAATTTTTGTGTTCTGATTTATAGTTTGTTTCTGAGAAGTCTTACGAAGGTGAATAAATAAAATCACGTTTTGCTCCTATGATTAATTTATTGAATAATTTGAAATGAATACAATTGCATGAAATACTTATTGTCTCAGAGACTACTGGCTGAGGGATCACTGTATGAATAGCCACCCCCCTCGAAAACGTTGCTCTTCAAATGTTGTTTGGTTGAAAGCACATTGGCTGTGTTGACAAATCTTCTGCCTTAAGGAACAGCAAGCCCTCAGTACTGCTATTTAATTCGGAGATAGTGTTGGCAGGGCCATAGCAGAATGGAGAGATGAAGCTATGTCTTAATGAATATATTTTGAAAAATATCTTCCTTAAAAATTATTTTTTTCCTTAAAATTTCCAGATCGTGTTGGACCGATTAATTTCAATCTAGTACCATTCTTGCCCGATATTTACATCTGTGAGCTGTTGTATTATTAGCTTTGCATTCTGACGCTGTGACTAATTTGTCGGGAAGTTTTCTTTATTATATAATCTCTCAAAGGTGTTTATAGATATAGTTACCATCTCTTTATGACTCCTAGGACACACATATCAGAATCATGGTATCACCCACATCAAGTTGGCTTGCTATACATAAAGATGTACAGAACCATCTATAAAAGGAAGGACAAAGGCCATATTCTAAATACCCAGAGGTTAATTATCTTCATAGCATCTAGGTGACACTATTGGGTTAGGTTATGGATCAAGTTACTCTCCAGCAACAATACTGACCTTGTATGTAACCACTGCCCATGTGCCCAATGCAGAGAGTGTCTTTACAGAGAAAGAGCACATTTAGCTATCTCTCTTCTCTCCTCTCTTCTGCTCTCTTCTTTTGTGCAACCTTCAGGGGTACAGTTGACCCTTGAAAAACACAACTTTGAACTGTGTGGTACCACTTACATGCAGATTTTTTCCAGTACAGTACTATAAATATATTTTCTCTTATGATTTTCTTAATAACATTTTCTTTTCTCTAGTTTACTTTATGGTAAGAATCAAGTATATTATAGAATAGCATACAAAGTGTATTAATCGATTATGTTATTGGTAAGGCTTCTGGTCAATGGTAGGTTATTAGTAGTTAATTTTGGGGGGGAGTCAAATTTATATGCAGATTTTTGACTTTGTGTGTATATGGGGTTCTGTGCCCCTAACCCCCACATTGTTCAAGGGTCAACTATAATTATTACTATGTAGAAAGGCTTTTTGCTCTGTACTGTCTAAGGTCCTGGGGTAGAGCATACTTGGCTTTGCTTAAAGTAGTCTACACTTTGTCAGAGTTCTAGGTACATAGAAAAAAACTATTCTATGAATGCTCATTACCAGAACTTGCACATTACTGGGGAATTAACCCAAGGAAAAGTAGTTATTGAGACCCTCATAGGTATCTAAATAAATATCATACATGTCCTCTGCCTTCAGGGAGCTCTTGGTTCCGATAGGGAGAAAAAAACAGCACACATTAAAGAACTACTACACAATTAAATCTGAACTGATTTATCTGAATACAAACAGGCATTTAAAAAGAGTGAAACTAACGAGAACAGGATTCCTTGGAAAACATACCGAGGAGAAGAAGAGATGAGGAATTACAAGAAGAGGTCACTGTTCCTATTTGGCTTATGTTAGCCAGGCAATAGCTTTGGACCACGATTAGGGAATAAACTAAAATCAGTCAATTCCATAACCATTGATGAGCCTCACAGTCATTTCTACATTGGCATTATAAGCTAAAATTGTTGAAGTCTTAAGAATGATTCTTAAACTGTCTTAAGACAGCTATTGTTAATCATGAAACTTACCACTGAGGGTGGGGAACAGTGTTGGATAAGGTATAAGTGTGATGTAGCTCTCAGAGACGTTCTGGGGCCCAAGGCCTAGAAATACAGAAATATTAAATAAAGGAAAATACCTGCTGCAGAATCTTTGGCTCTGGGGAACCTGTGCAGGGTATCTTTGGTTTTTTCCCTCCACACCTTTTCTAAGTCTCATCCTGTGTCTGGGAGGCTGACCGGTATAGACACAATCAAGAGATGCCTTGGCCTTCTGCCTTCCAGCTGGGTTTGGTCAATGGGAGATGCTGGCAAGACATCAGAGGTAGAGAGAGGAATGAAGTCAGAGTATTGATCCCTTTCTCCTCTGGGGGTCACAATGGGTTGTCTGCCTTCTTTAACTGACAGGTCACAACTCCTGTTGAGTGGCTCTTTCTTTAAAGCTGTCTCTTCAGATTCTTTTAACTGACCCATGTCTTTGCCCCTTTAGGTCTAGAGACTGCAACCACTTACTAATTCTGAGGTGTTGTACAAAGCCTAGTTGCTTTTCCTAATCCTTGCCCACTCCTTTGTAAATAGTGCCTTTAATACACTTTCCTCAAGTACGCAAGTTCAGTATGCTGGCAATTTGATGCAAATTCCAAGATGGCAGAAGGGCTTGGAGCAGCCCATCTGACCATTTCTTCTGGGCCATGTCAGAGCACTAAGTTGGGTGGCATGTGTAAGTTTGAGCCTGGAGTAAACCCAGTTGATGCAGAGGGTGGTTGGTGATAATTAACTAGCAACATGTTTGAAAATACATTCATTTCAGGCAATTTGTCCATTCTGCCTCTCTAGGGTGTTGCAGCATTCCAAGGAGACTGAGCCATCCAGTTGCAGGCAGACCGTACTGCTGACTGCCAGCCGCTTCTTCCACATTCTCTGTAGCTACACCAGTACCACTTCCCACTTGTGCTTGCAAAACGCATTGAATTCCACGCACAGCCCAATTAGCTCAAGCTCTAACAGCCCAATTTGCATGTGAAAATGCTGTTTGCACCAGCAAATACAGAGTTTTGTGCACACAAATGATTTGCTTATACAAAATCGTATCTAAAATTTTTGGTTTTCAAAAACTTATTACTTAAAGCTGATGGTCTCAGAGCAGTTATTACAGACGGGAAAACAACGTAATGACAGTCTTTCTTTTTCCACGTGCTTTCTCATCCCAGGCCTTCAAATCCTATCTGCTTATCTTCACTGCTTCCCCCCCGCCCCCTCCCCCAATCTGCCCAGGAGATTCAACGGGTGGGGGGAGGGAGCAGGGAAGAAGGAACAGGCTGACATCCCGCTTCACTTCCCATTGACAGCTGAGCTCTCCTCACTGAGTGCTGCATCCAACAATGATGTGCAAATCAAGATCTCATATGGATTTGCAAGTCCCACGTGCAACTCATAGCAAAAGCATTTAAAAAACAAAACCATCTTTTGACGTGCGAACTGAAAAAGTGTGATATGTCCTTCCCTTTGAGAATAAGCTTGGGGAACTCTGAAGTGAGATTCCTAGGATGGCTGCTCACATACCAGTCACTCATTTTTAAAGTGGTATTTGAAAATCCCAGAGGCAAACTCAGAACTTTTCCCTGGAGCTTTGTGAAATTATGGCATTGAACAACGGCAGGGCTGTCCATAGCCTGCATAATTTTGTTCCAGTCATAAAGTGATATTTCCTGTTCAATTGGAGGAAGGTCTGGCACTGCAACCGGTAACTTGTTTTGAAAGCTTGACATTCCTTTTTGTCCTTTTTGTCAATCAACCAGCTCTAGGAGGTAAATGTTTATTTCCTACTGTGGGCTTGATACCATCTAGACTGCCAAAGAAATATTAGAAGTCATGATCCTTGGCCTCAAGGAACTGTAATCTTACTGGACTTCAAAGAAATATATTTGAAGTGAGATAAGTAATGAAGGACACCTCCGGAGTGCCATATTTGTTTCGATATTTATTGAAGGCCACTCAATGGGGAACACTGTAGTCAGGATAAAATGGCAGGTCTTTTCTCTGATTCTGACGTGCTTACCATCTGGTTAGTGAATGCTGTGGGCACAGGTTGTATTTTTCATCAAATTTAGAGAGGGGAGAGGGTGTAGGAGGTTGGGACAGTTGAGGAATGGATAGAATTCGAGTTGGGTCTTAAGCGACGGGTAAGACTCACTGGTGAAGAGGGTGGGTCAGCTGTAACCTAGGCAGCGGTTGTAGGAATATACACGATAGGGATGAGTTTGAAACAGAGATAACTGGCTTCTTTCTTTAAGACTGAAGAGTTTATTTGGAGAGTAGTGAGGACTGTGTCCTTAGATCTGATTCTCGGTCGCCAAGTTTAGAGACGGCGCCTGTCACGGTGAAGCCTGCTGGAGAACATCAGTTAGGTGGCCTGTCATCCTGCCAGCAACCCTGTTCTCTTCCCCTCTTTTCTCTCTAATTGCCAGGCCTCTATCTTTTACAATAGCGTGCTTTTTCTTCTGCAGATAAATGCTACGTGAGCTCTCGATTTAGATGTGGGAACGTTCCAGGGATGTCCTTAGCCAAAGCTGTGTCATCAATCATGCCTGACAAATGCAGGGATGAGGGAGGAGGAGGAGAAGTTTGCTTTTCATTTAGGGAGGCACGGAGGTCAGAGGCGGCTTTGCTTTCAACAGGGTTTTCAGGCCTGATATTTTGGTGTACACCTTTTTCTTTTTCTTCTTGTCAGACTTGCAGCGCTTTTTGCCCTTTCAACTTTTTTTTTTCTTATATGAAATGTATTTTACAAGTCTTTGTCAAGTTCTCTATGAAATATCTGCGATGCACAAAGTCCAGAGGGCTTTTAAAACTTCCTTGTCTTGTACTATTCAGGGAACCCTTATCAATCCCTTCTTGTCTTTCAGCCCCTTTCTTGGCTCTGCTGTGAGGACATTGCTGGGGGAGCCAACATGATGGGGGAGGGGAGCAGGAGGGCTGACAAGACGGGAAGTACTTCTGTGTCAGCCAGCAACTGCCAGCTGGCAGCGTGGGGCAGATAGGAGGAAAATTGGGATTATAGAGGAGTCTTAAACTGGATTGGTAGAATGAGATTGGTCAAAGACGAACCAGAGGGCAGACCTAGTGAGTAATTCAGGTGGGAGGTCAATGCAAGATGGATGGTCAGAGCAGGTTAGGGAATTAGACCCTGACTGCAGGCCAGTGAGGGGCTTAGCATATCTCAGTGATGACAACATAGGGCTAGGTATGCATCAGAAGTGTCAGACCTGCAGACAGAATCAGGAAGTCACTACAGTAGAAGGGGGAGGCACAAGGTCTAGGGGCAGAGACTGAAACAGGCTGTCTCTGGAGACAGGGACTTTGTGCACAGGACAAAGTCAAAAGCCTATGGGACCAAGCAGAGAACTCAATGGTGAGGGAAGAGAGGTATGGGGGAGCATGAGGGAGTGGCGAGGACTGTGGCCAACTGGAAGCCATGTAGCCTGTCTGTCTGAAGGGACTGCTGCTTCTCAGCTCCACCAGCTTCCCAGAGGAAAACAAGCTCAGTGTTGCCAGTTCTTCTGATGGTTTTTTTCAAGTTAAAAAAAAAGGGGGGATTTTAAAAATAAATCTACCTTTTAAAAAAATGTTGGAAATGAATTCATATTTTTTTGTGAAACACCATAAGGCTAGGATTGTACGGCCCCAAACCAAACACATCTGTGGGCTGCCAGTGTGCAGCTTCTGCACGTGGGAAGAATGTGAGCCCTGCAGGTGGACAGTGTTTGCATCTCAGCTCCCTACTGCCCGTCTAGCTTCCTGAACCTACGTTACTTGCTCTTTCTAAGTCTTGGGTTCCTTGGTGGAAGAGATAGACAGTGATGGTTTTGTCATAGTGTTGTAGTGAATAGTGGTAATATATCTCAGGTGCCTTATCTCTTTTATTATCTTAAGAAAGAACCTTAATATCTGAGGCGACTTAAGTGCTGTGGCTAGAGTGGACACCAGCTTAACCAGCTGGGGTGGACCAGAAACCGGAAGTGCTACGTGACGGTAGAAAGCTGTGGCCTTTAGTTGACAGGACCTGGGTGGGACATTTGATTCTGTAGCTAATGAGAGAATAAGAAGAAAAAAAAGAAAAAAGAAGAGTCGATAACTTGTGAGGAATAGGGTTTGTTAGAGTCGAGTTATGGGACCATGATAATTTGAGTTGCGATGAGAGAACGCAACTAGAAGAGGAGGAAGTAGCTCTCCATTCCATGCTGAGCAGATTCTGTGCCTTATACCTTTAGTCACATTGCCCAGCACACATTTCTGGTGAGTTCTTTATCCAAGTCAGAGCCAGAGGGAGAGGGAGAGACCCTGTTCCCTTGACTCTAGGTCCATGTTTGTTTGTTTGTTTGGCTTTTTTTTTTTCCCAGCCCTACAGTGTAGGGGGAATATTGCTTGGTCATTACTCACATAATAATTACATCTTCTAGATAATAATTATAAAGATTTTATTTTGAAGTAATCTCTACACCCAACTTTGGGGCTTGAACTCACAACCCTGAGATCAAGAGTCGCATGCTCTTCTGACTGAGGCAGGCAGATGCCCCTTCCAGATAATAATAATTATGGTTTTGAATTTTTGAATTCTTAGGTGCCCCCTCTAGGTCTGCCACTGTACTAGTACCTAATATCTATTAGGTACTCAAATCTGAAGGTAAAGGATATTATCTCCATCTTAAGTGTTAGAAAATGGAGGCTCATAGCAGTTCAATGTCATGCTCTGGTTCACACAAACCTCATGTAAAATTGAGATTTGAATCTGAGTCTTTTTGCCTCTTTACACTATCTCTCACCAGCTTTCATCAACGGAGGAAGTTTAAGAGAAGCACTACCAGGGGTCTCTCTTTAAGCCCTTGGAGAACACACATTACATCCGTTCAGTGGGGAGTCTTCAGAGGGAGAATAAGTTTTGCTTAGTGAGGATTGAAGAAGACATCACATTGTCTCAAATCTGATAAAACCCAAGGAATTCACATTTAGAAAGCATTCAGGGCACTCAGGGCATTCAGAGCAGCCTCTTTCTGTGCTGCTTTTGGCCATGTTTTTATTTTGTTTTCCCACACACACCATCGGAACCAGAGCAGACTGTTGTTACGGGCACTCGCCCCTGTACTTTGCAGGTCACTTTTGTTTTGAAGAGAGCAGAGTTTGGTGACAAAGTAACGTACCACAGAAGTCACGAAGCCTGTAGGATGGTTTGCAGAAGAAATGGGTGGGCCACTTTGGAATGCCAAGTGTTTTCCCTGATAATGTAGAAAGTATGACAATAGACAATATTTTTAAATGATAATAACAACAACAGTAACCACTATTAGGAAAAAAAAACCAATTTAGTTTGACACATCTACTAATTCTGCTTGGCTCAAGGAAAGTCATCTGGAGACCAAGAAGGGAGGCCGATGTGATAATTTATAGAGGTGGAAGGAGGGGTTGTCTCAGAGGGGAAGGTTCATAAACCAAGTAATCTATTAAGTAACAGTTGTTTTTGGAGCACCTCACCGAAGCTAGGAACCATGCTCCCTTCTCGAGGGGATACAAAAGGCACTAGACCGAATCCCTGGCAGTGATGCCTATGGAATTAACTCCCTAGTGGGAGCCAGGCCTAGACAAAAGGGAAGTAAATAGCCACATACACAGAGGTACAAGTGGTATCAGTAGGTAGTGCATGATTAATTGCCAAATCCTTACTGCCTCTGTCTCCAACATCAGCAACAAATATTTATAGGGCTGGCTGTGGGCGTGGCATAAGTAACACTATCCGAGACCCTGGGGGTTATCTTTCCTTCTCAGTCTAGGAGCGGATTAGCTACCATATTCACGGATTTGTCATCAGTTGCCTTTCTCTTTCCATCTATCCTTCTCCCCCAACTCCAACCACACTAATGTATCATTAGCTTTCCTTCTCTCCCAAACCTGTTCTTTTTTTTCTCTTCTTGTCTTCCACCTGTGGTCTTGTTCTCCTTTCCACTCTTACCCAAGTGGCTGCTAATTGCTCTTGATTCTTCCTCATATATCTTCTGAAATCTGTTCTCATCTTTATATTCCTAGTGCCTCTACATTTCTCTTTTCCCAATGCCACTTACTTTATCTAGAGTTATGGGCCACCTTGTTGTCATTCTTTCCCTCCAAAAGCTGATGACTTTCTGCTGTTTATTGGATGAAGGCCAAACTCCTTGACATACTAGTCAAAGTCTTTTATACATTTTTCCCTACCTACCCCACAGACCCATTTTTCTGCTACTCCCTTCCTTCCATAAACCCTGAAATCCTCACTTTAGAAACTGTTTGTTGGCAGAGAACCCAATTGATGACATTTATTATTGAAGGATATCTGTATTCTGTGACTTTTCAGGGATCCTACATTGAACCTGACTTGAAACTCATATTACTTCTGCTTAGGAATATACATCTTTTCCTAAAATAATTCTCCCATCCCCCATAACGTTAATAACCTTAAAACATCCCAATAACTTAATCCATCATTAGCAGAGCCCTGTTTGGTAGTTTTTCTAAGAGCCATGCCTGTTTGATGTATTGTCCCATACTTAGTCATGACAGTCCTGTGATGCATTATGTCACTCAATATTTTCACCCCAGAATAATAAATTGGAGAAATGAGACATCTGCCTACAATTTATTCCTGTTATGTCTTTTCCTTCCTGAAGAGGAAATGGCAACACTTCTAAAATGAGAAAGCTAGGTCAGCTTAACCCTTCAAAAGCTACCCACAGACCCATGTGAATGTCATGTCATTTTTGTGTGTCTTAATATATTTGGTGGACACATGAAAATATTTATGACTTTCCTTAGAAAGGTGTTATATTAATGAACCAAGGAGTGAATGCAAACTTATGCTGCAAGCACTGTACCGGCCACAGGGGCACATACATGGTAGCCTGGGCTCTCAAGGGAGGCAGTCAAGTGTGGTGAGTGGCTGAGAGCATAGGCTTGAAGCTCAAGTCCTTCTTTCCTCATTTACTAAGTGTGTGCCCTTGCGTATATGACTCTACCTCTCTTACTTTCCTCTGAGAAAATGAAAATGATTTTATCTATTGCGTAGTGTTGGGCAGGACGACATGAGTTAACAGAAGCAAAGTGCCTAGTATATAGAGCAAATTCTTAATAAATAGTGTTATTTTAAATCTGGTAGACAAGTATACAGGTTGTTACAACAGAATACGCATGAACACGTTAGGAATAAATGCAGTATATGATAACTAGAGAGAAGGAGTATCTGATAAAAATTTTTAAGGCGGATTCAGCTGATACCACAGGAGTGTCCAGTATTTGTTGAGTGTTTATAAGGTGCTAGGAAATGTTTACTTTTCATGACGAGTTTTTAGGGTAGATGCTAGTGCTGTCTCCATTCCACAAAGAATCTGGAGGCACAGAGAGAGTACATAATTTGTGTAAGGTTGTCCAGCTCATGACATGGCTCAAGAAAAGACTTCCAGGAAGAGAGACACTTACTAGGCACACCAGTAAATGGCTGGAACATGAAAATTAGTACGTGGGTACATTTGTGGGTAGGAGGCAAGTTGCCTCCTGTCAAGGAATCAAACCAATGTGTTTAAGGAGTCGAGGACCATGAAGATAGAGAAATGAGGAATAAATCTATACCAGAACTCTAAAGGAGGAAATCAAGAACAACAAGAAGCTTCCACATTAATGGTGTATTATAGAATTTGGATTATAAAATCACTGTGTCTCCATGGAGAGATGATTACTGTCTTAGGGGACAATAGTTTTTTTTTTTTTTTTTTTATATATAAGTGAGAGGGAGAGATACTGAGAGAGCATGAGCAAGGAGGAGAGGGAGATGGGGCTCAATCCTAGCACCCCGGGATCATGACCTTAACCGAAGGCAGACACTTAACTCACTGAGCCACCCAGGTGCCCCAGAGGACAATTGTTTATAGTGAAGAAGCTGGGAAGGACCAACCTAGAATTATCTGTAGATGATTTTTTTTTTTTTAAATAGTGGAAGGAGTCTGGAACACAGAGAAAGGGGAGTAGAGTATCCGTAGCTTAAAAGATTGAAAGTAGACAAGAGAGGCACCTGGGTGGCTCAGTTGGTTAAACGACTGCCTTTGGCTCAGGTCATGATTCCAGGGTCCTGGGATCGAGCCCCGCATCGGGCTCCCTGCTTGGCAGAGAGCCTGCTTCTCTCTCTCCCTCTGCCTGCCAGTCTGCTTACTCTCTATCTCTTTGTCAAATAAATAAATAAATTCTTGAAAAAAAAAAAAAGAAAGACAAGAGAGAAAGAAAGGTGTGCAAGGTAGGTTCATGGTGTCTTTGAGACAGATCCATTGGTGCACTGAGAGGGGACAAGCAGGCTTGCTGAACGATGTAAAAAACAACCAAAAGAGAACCTGAACAACTCAGAACATTGTCCATCTCAAAAGTTTGATCGCATCAGTAGTCTGACACTGAAGACAGAACAACTGGTTACCTTACAGCATTTTCAAACTTCTTAGCAAGTTTCATTTGCTGGTGCACAGACCTTGTCTTGATGACGGGCTGCCAGAGTGAATGCAGTTTGCAAAGGAACACCATCAACTGAGAGCACTGTGATCATAGATGTGATTTAGGCTCTGCTCCTGCAAAACTCCAGCTCACATTAACAGAACTAAGTTTTAGGTAAAATCTGACAGTCTACAAAGCACCTACACGCATTTGTCCCCTGTAATCCTCATAGAAACTCAATGGAATAGACGTTACCACCCCACCCCAATTTTATTATATGTGAAGGGACTGAATCTCAGAGATGCAAATGAAGTGCCTCAGACCACACATTTAGTCATATAAAGAAAGGATGTGAGCCTCTGTCGTCAAACTGGAAGTTTGGTGCTTCCTCCCTTCCACCATCAGTGTTGCTTCTGCAGAATGGTCATGGGTTATTTCAAGAGCCAAGGTCTGTTCTCAGGTCATTGTTCAGAAATAAGGATGGCATGTACAATATGATGATTAAATGAACTTTGTTAGTTAAGATTCCATAATTATTGCTAATTAATTAGCTCAGTAGAGTCCATCCATCTGAAGGATCTATACATAGTAACTATAGTGTCTTTTTTTCAACTTTTTAAGAATTCCTGAATACATTCCGCATCTTGATTACGTACATATAGCTTATATATGTATAAGCTATACAGAGTGGTTTTTGATATTAGTCTCTGGCTTCTCTTCGCTAAAGAAATTTCCAAACATATAAAGAAGTCTATGCACCTAAGGGAATGGTTATGTTTCCCTCCAGACCAGTGCTGTCCATAAAAACATGATGTGAGCCCCAAATATAAATTTAAATTTTCTAGTAGCCACATTAAAAATAAAATGGGTCAAATTAATAATCATATATTTAGCCCTCTATGGCCCAAACATTGTCATTTCAGCTTGCAATCAGTATAAAGATTATTAGTGAGGTATTTTACATTTTGGGGGGGTATAAACCTTAAAAATCTGGTGTGCGTTTATTTTGTGCTGTAGCACATTTCCATTTGGACTTGTCACATTGCAGGTGCTTTAGGGCCACATATGGCTACTGTTTTATAGGCCGAGCTCTCATGTAGATATCACATGATTTCTTGCTTCAAGCTTTGATGAGTCAGTCTTAATCTTTACTCATGTCCTTGCTGAAAGCAATCTCTAATCCTAATTCTTTTATCAGCGGCTTTCAGTGGACGGGATGGGTTCTCTTAAATCTGCTCTAAAAGTACGTAGCTATAGCCCATCTCTCCCAAGGTCTCCAACTTAAATTCTTAAAGGAAGGGACAGGTAACATAAATGTGCGAATTCTGGACAGGCAGAAGATTAAAAAAAAAAAGCTGGTTGAATCCGCAGGGAATTTGGAGAAGGTGGGCCTTGCCTAAATTCAAAATTAAAAACAAAGATGGGAAATGAAAACTCTGTGCTCTTCCAAAATATTTATTGCAGCTGTATGTATCCTCCAAATAACCCGGGCAATATGCCTGTGTTCTTTTTGGCACCGGAATGCATTGATAATAGTGTCTTAATGTTCCTATGCCGCACCATTATGCCATCCCCACCTTCTGGTGTCAACAGCTTGGGGCATTACTGTTGAAATTCACCATGAAAGTGTTACTCTTAGAGCATGCACTGTAACCCAACACCTGTGATGTTTTCCTCCTTGATGACGGTGGGTGGTTTCAGCACCATGACGGGTAGGAGTGGAAAAGGTCATCCCAGGCTGAAGACGTTCTATCCATGGCTTCCTGCAGGAGTTCTATCCTTGTCATTTAGGAAAATCAGTTGGGTGGGAGGGCTGGATCGTTGCCTGTATTTGCACCGCCACCCAGGCTGTTGTGACTTTCTATCAGCATGACGGTAAACTAGTGAGAAGAATTTGTGTGTTGGTCACAGCCAGAGGCGTGTGGCTGGTGATTACATTTCCTCATCTGGGAAACAATTCTTATAACCCTCAAGATGGATCTATTTCCATCTCTCTCCTCTCATGCTTGCTTTCTGTGTGAACATAGACTCCTTAAGCTGGTTAAGGTATAAAAGGCCACATTTTCAAGGAAAGTATCTAGAAAATTAAGTGGTTAAAAAAAAAAAAACTCTGCCTCTCCCTTCCTCTGTATTACATAAAAGCTGGTTATGCCAAATTTGCTCTCCTGTGCTATGCTAACAGTTTCCTCATTATCCAAAGCACAGTCTCAATGGCTAATCAATAATTCCACGGAAAACATTTATGCAATGTAGACAAGGGGAAAATTCCAGTCAAACAGGGAAGTAAATGTAGCATCTTTAGGCAAACCCTTACATGAATATTTAAGAAATACCTGTGTGTGTGTGTGTGTGTGTGTGTGTGTGTGTGTGTGTGTAGATGCTGTCAGAAATTTTGGTCAAATGAGAACTTGGATCGCTTGATCTCTTTCCTTCTAATCCAGGCTTGGGTGATTGGCATAGATCATGAGGATGAGGGTGGGGGGGGAGGGGCGGAACAGAGCAAAACAACAAAGCTTCACATTATAAATCTGTTCCTTATTGCTTACAGCTCTAGGCAGCCTTAAGAATCAACTTTTATTAGCTCCCTATTAGAGGACCATTTCCTTTATAATTTGATTATTAGAATGGATATATTTGAAATCTACATTTCCATATAGATAGAACCACTCTGTTTTTATGACCCTGACGCACTCTTAAAAACTCATAGAAAGACTCCCTCTAAATTTCCTTAGCTGATTGTTTTCAAGAATGAAGTAGAAATAAAATCCACTGAACTAAGAGAGAGAGGGTCAAGGCTAAGAGGTGGTGAATGGCAGAAGTTGGGTGCCTTAAGCCTCATTAGGTACAAGCAGTGTTTTATTTTCTTTGTCCTTGGCCAAGCACATTAATTAAGGGCAATTTACTCTTGAATTTTTCCCTCTTTACCCTAAGAAAATATTTATTTTCTTTTTCCTTCCCCCCTTGTCTCTCCCCCTTGCCACTTAATATACGTACTAAGGAAGTGTGAACACCTGCAGAAGTCATCCTAACCCATCTAGTTCTAAATGCTCCTTTCCCAATTCTCTGGTGGCATGAATGATAGCTAATATTTACTGATCTTTTATTGTATGCTGGGAATTGATGGCATTATGTGATTTAATCTGCATGATAGGTGTGATCATTATTCCCATTCAATGGATTAGAAAACTGTGGATAGAAAAGTAAGCAAATCGCCTAAGGTTATATACATGTTTATGAAGGGTGAGTTGAGAGTCAAGTTTAGGAGGCACAGTCTAGCATCCAGACTCTTGATCATTCTGCCTGTCTGCAAAACATGTCTATACTATTATTTCTCATGATTCCCGTATCAGCTCTGAGAGATAGTTGCTGTCATCACTCTTGTTCTGAAGACACACACTTAGGTTCAGAGACATTATATCTCTTGGACAAGTTCCCAAGCTGGTAGGTGACAGAGCCAGATTTTCTATAGACACTGCATTTAGAGCCTGTCTCCAGGAAGCTGTGAGGAAGTTCCCAAGGGGACGTGGGAAGGTCTTGTGGGTCTCTTGGATATCTTTCATGGACAGGAAAGTCCAGAATGCACTTGAAGGTTGGAGTAATGTGGAAGGTGGAGCCCTGTGGAGACAGGGGACGTCGTCACCCTGCTTCCCCCTCTATGCCCCAATCTACTCCACTTCTACATGATTATGGTTGGAAAATGCTACCTCACTTGAGACATTCAGAATGACAAGTGGAAAATTGTTTCATTAGCAGAACAAGGGGAAATTAATCCCTTCCGGCATTTTCCCCTTTTTGGTCATGAAAACTTTGAATTGAAGGTGTAATAATGAGTAGAAAAAAATTGATTAAATACAATCATATAAAACTAGAATTACTTAAATTGATTCCCTCCTCCACATTATTTTTTATTCCATTTTATGTTCCTGGGGAGCATTCATTCAAGACAGAAGTCATCCTATTAAAGCATAAGACTAGGGTTTGTTTTTGAAATTTGGGTGAAAAAAGAAAAGATGATCCTGGAGGGGTTAAAATAGAAGTCTGGCTGCTCTTCCTTCCTTCCTTCCTTCCTCTTTCCCTCCTTCCCACCCACCCACTTTCCGTCCTTCCTCCCTTCCTTCCTTCCTTCCTCCCTTCCTTCCTTCCTCCCTTCCTTCCTTCCTTCCTTCCTTCCTTCCTTCCTTCCTTCCTTCCTCCCTTCCTCCCTTCCTCCCTTCCTCCCTTCCTCCCTTCCTCCCTTCCTCCCTTCCTCCCTTCCTCCCATCCTCCCTTCCTCCCTTCCTCCCTTCCTCCCTTCCTTCCATTTTTACTACATACTTCATAGGTGAGTAGGCAAATGTACAGCTGCTGTCACCAAGTAAGACCTGGGGCTTAGAGCTGATGCATATACTTCTCTCCATGAAGAGAAGATTTCCTCTATAAGAATTCTAGTAATTATTTTATTAATGATAAGGCAGAGGAGCTCAAAAGTATATTAGAAGTAATCTAATCCAAATCCCTTATTCAGTAGGAGTTAACTGATACTTAGAGAAACTGTCTTGCCCAATCTCTTCCCAGGATGAGATTCTGGGAGTGAGATACGCAGGAAACCAGTGCTGGGTGGGAGTGTAGATAAAGGGTAAACAACAGACTGAAAGAGAAATGTGTCCAGTTGGTTCTTCAAGCAGAGACACTTAAGAGAATATTTGGAACCTAAGTGTACAGCTTGAGAGGGTATCCAAGACATCAAGACTAGAAGAGCGATCTGTGTGAATGCCAAAGCATCCTCCTGTGTTCCCACAGCGAATCCATTTCCTGCAGCTCCCACGATGGAATGGGCAAGTCTCTTCCAAAGTCCCACAGAAACTCTGAGACAGAGCAAAGACAAGGTCCTAGATCTCTTTGGTTCCTGCTGCCCTGTGGTGCTGATGCTGGGAAAGACGTTCTGTGAGGGCTATGAAGTCTCCCATCAGATATGGAGTATGCTCAGCTCTGACACTCTGATCAAGTCACTTGTCTTGGTTTTCTGGAGGTTAAGTTGGGATAATACCTCATAGCATCATGAGGATAAAATGAAATAACATGAAAAGCATTCATCAGAGTGTCCAGTACAGAGTGAGTTTGCAATAAGTGATAAGCCATTATAATTGTTGTTGACTAAGATGACATGTTTAGGGTTTTCTTCCTTCCTTCTTTCCTTCCTTCCTTCCTTCCTTCCTTCCTTCCTTCCTTCCTTCCTTCCTTCCTTCCTTCCCTTCCTTCCTTTCTATCTATCTATCTATCTATCTATCTATCTATCTATCTATCTATCATTTTTTAATGGGTATTGTGCTTCACTGTGACACCAATCTCCCTGAGAGTAGGACAAGCATTTATAAGAGCACTGGCTAGGGATGGGATACCATCCATGTCTGTGCAGAGTCATCTCTTGGGGTGAAACTCTGGTTCCTATGGGAAATGGCATTTGGCTTGGTGATGGGCATGTTCTAACCAACTGAACACGTAGCCTGGATAAAAATCTGTTGGTCAGCTGAAGTCACACCTCAGAGTTTGGAAACTTAGTTCCAAATAGACACTACTAGTTTGGTAGGAAAAACAACAACAGGATTTGTAGCCTAGGATTAGGATAAGGCAAAACTAATGATGGGAAATTCCTATCACTTTAATTTTGGACATAGCCTTTTGTTTTTCCCCTTCTGATATATCAACAAGAAAATAATAACTGTTTGATCAAAGGGCAAATCATGTATGTGAAAGAGAATCGACACCTGATTAGAAATAGACCAGAGAGAAGAAAATTGACATTGAAATACTGTTGATTTAACAATTTAAGACATATTTATGAAAAAATCATTCATAAAATAATAAAATTTCTTGGTTTGGGGTTCAGAGAGAGAATTTGCATACTCCTTGTTCTTTTTTTTTTCAGCTTTACTGAAGTATAATTGACAAACAAAATTGTAATACATTTAAAACGTACAGTGGGATAATTTGATGTATGTATATATTGTGAAAGTAGTCCCACTATCGAGTTAATTAAAAAAATTTTTTTTATTTGAGAGAGAGAGAGAGAGAGAGAGAGAGAGAGGATCTTAAACAGGCTCCATGTCCAGTATAGAGCCCAATGCAGGATTTGCTCTCACAACCCTGAGATCATGACCTGAGTGGGAATTGATAGTTGGACACTTGGGGCGCCTGGGTGGCTCAGTGGGTTAAAGCCTCTGCCTTTGGCTCAGGTCATGATCTCAGGGTCCTGGGATCGAGCCCCGCATCGGGCTCTCTGCTCAGCAGGGAGCCTGCTTTCCCCTCTCTCTCTGCCTGCCTCTCTGCCTACTTGTGATCTCTCTCTGTGTGTCAAATAAATCAATAAAAATCTTAAAAAAAAAAAAAAGTTGGACACTTAACCGACTGAGCCACCCAGGTGCCCCCCACTGTCAAGTTAATTAACACATCATTACTTCACATACTTACTTGTGGCCTTTTTGTGTGTGTGTGAGAACACGAGTTCTACTTTCTTAGTAAATTTAAATTACACAGTATTATCAACTATAGTCACCATGTTATACATTAGACCCTCAGACCTTAACTATTTTATACCTAAAAGTTTGTACTCTTTTACCAACCTCTATTTTCTCAGCCCCTGGCAATACCATTCTTCTCTATGTTACTATGAATTTGACTTTTTTTTTAAAAAATATGTATAGCTTCCATATATAAATGATACCATGCAGTATTTGTCTTTCTCGTTTGGCTTATTTCACTTAGCATAATGCCTTTCAGGTTCGTCTACATTTTCTCAAATGGCAGGATTCCCTTCTACTTCTTCCTTCTTCCTTCTTTTTTTCCTTCTTTTTCTTCCTTCTTCTTCTAGATTCCCTTCTTTTTAAAGACTGAATAATACTTTTGTGTGTGTGTGTGTGTGTGTGTGTGTGTGTGTATTCTTTTTCCATGAATTCTTCGGTGGATATTTCAGTTGTTGCCATGTCCTGGCTATTGTGAATAATGGTTCAGTGAACATAGGAGTACATATATCTCTTTGAGATATGACTTAGTTTCCTTTGGGTATATTCCCAGAAGTGGAATTGCTGGATCATACAATAGTTCCATTTTTAAATTCTTTTGGAAACTCCATACTGTTTTCCACAGTGACTACACCAGTTTGCATTCCCACCAGTGGTGGTGGGAATTCCCACCAGTGGTGCACAGTTTCCCTTTTCTTCACATCTTTATCAACATTTGTGATCTCTTATCTTTTAAATAATAGACATCCTAACAGGTGTGAAGTCTCTTTGTAATTTTGATTTGCATTTCCGTGATGATTTTTGAAGTTAATCACGTTTTTGTGTAACTTTTTTTTTTTTTTTTTTACATTTTTGTGTAACTTTTGTCCATTTAGGTCTTTGGGAAAATGTCTGTTCAGGTCCTGGGCATATTTGGAACTGGGATTTTTTTTTTGGGGGGGGGGAGGTCCTTTGTTTTCGCTACTGAGTTATAGGAATTTCTTCTTATATTTTGGATATTAACCCCCTATTGGATATATGGTTTGCAAATATTGTCTCCCATTCCATAGGTGTCTTTTCATCTTATTGATGATTTGCTTAGCTATGTAGAAGCTTTTTAGTTTTGATGTAGTCTCACTTTATTTTTGCTTTTGTTACTTTTTTTTGGTGTCAAATCCCAAAAATCACTGACAAGACTGATGTCACGGAGCTTACTATGTTTTCTTCTAGTAGTTTTATGGTTTCAAGTTTAATCTTCAACTCTTCATCCATTATAAGTTGATTTTTGTGTATGCCATAAGATAGGGGTCTAGTTTGATTCTTTTGCATGTGGATATTCAATTTTCCTAATACCATTTATTGAAGAGACCATTCTTTTCCCTTTGCATATTCCCCTTTGTGGACTACCTGGATACAGATGTCTGTTTCCCAGGTTAGGTATGCTTTTTACCATTATTCATTTGAATAAGCTTTCTGCACCCCCTCCGCTTTACCTTCTGGGATCCCTATAGTGCATACACCCGTCCTTTTGATGGTATCCCATCAATCTCTTAAGCTATCTTCCCTCTTTTTCATTCTTTTTTCTTCTTTCTTACAGTAATTGGATGAAGTCTACTTTTTTTGTCTTTGTTTTGCTGATCCTTTTTCCTGCCTAATTGTCTAGTCTGCTGTTGAAGCCTTTTATAGAATTTTTCAGTTCAGTTACTATATTCTTCAACTTTGATTTTTTTTTGGTATCTTAACATTTTCTATCTCTGTTGACATTTTCACTTTGCTCATGCATTGCTCTTCTTGACCTCAATGAGCATCTTTATGACTCTTATTTTGAACCATTGGGTAGATCACTTGTCTCTATTTCATTAAGATTAGTTTCTGGAGATTTATCTTATTCTTTTGTTTGGAACATATTCCCTTGTTTCTTAATTTTCCTCAACTCTCTGTGTTGGTTTCTGCACGTAAGATAAAAGAACCACCTCTTTCAGTGTTGAAAGACTGGTCTTGTGTAGGAGATGGACCTCCTCAATCAGGCTGACCCAAGCTCCTAGTTGCCTCTCAAGCATTTGTGACTGTCCAAACTGCCGTTTTTGTTCTTAGTGGCTCCTAGTAGTTAAGGTGTACCAACACCCATCAGTATCCCAAAAGCATAGGAAATACTCATTAGTAGTTCCTGGAAAGGTACTAATTGCCTGACCCTTTACCTTCCTGATCCATGATAATTGGAAGCCCAACTTTCAGACTGCAGATGGGATGTAGGATGTTAGATTTATAGTCTAGCCCCTATTAGGAATAAACCAGGAGCTGTTTTTCCTTGTTTTTTTTTTTTTCTTTCTTTTTCTTTTTTTTCTTTTTTCTCATCCTCACTCTGTGCTGAGCCAGATTAAATAGTCACCGGGAATGCTTGTGCACTCAAATAGAATTGTTTCTTTGTTTTGTGTGGTCTTAGGGGAATTTATGATTGCCAAGCTCTGTCAGCTCTCAGAGCTAGGTGATTTGGGACCCAGTCCCTTGGTGGCAGCCATAACAGTTGGGGTGTTAGATGTGTGGACAAGTTCCTTCCAGGAAGAAGCAGGAGGCTTGGTTTTGCTGTTGGAGGGAGCTGGAGAGAGATGGGGTAGGGGAAACATGACCACCACCTGTATAAGTCTCCCAGGAGGATCCTGGTTAACTTCCCAATGCAGGATAATGGAACCTCAGGTAGCATCTGAGAAAATAGGCAGTGGAGTCCCTTCCAGGGAGAAATCGAGAGATGGGTGTTTTTGCCTGCTCGATGTATGCCAAGCCTGGGGAGGAGAGCTAGAAGGAGTACCTGCATATCTATATGAAAATCGCTGCTTGTTTGTTTAGTAATGTCCTTTGGGACCCTGAATGCTGAGCCATGTGAACTATCAGAGACTGAAGGGACCATTCTTCAGGTGGCAGTTGTAAAAGTTAGGGCACTAGATGTGTGGACAAGTTCCTTCCAGGGAGATGCTGGGAGTTGGTTTTATTGTCAGAGTGAACTTCAGGGAGAATGTAGGGGAAGTGGCCACAACTCTTGGGGCTCTGAGGAGGATCACAGTCAGAACCCAGATTAGAGGCTGAATAGAAGCAGAACCCTCAGGAAGTCATTGGGAAAGTATGCAGTCAAACCCCTTCCAGACAGAAACTGGGAATGGGCGTTTTTACCTGCTCAGCTATATAGTTGTGAGTGTGCTTTTGTGCTCATTTGAAAACTGCTTTTTGGTTGCAGTAATCCCGTGGGACTAATGAATGGAGGCCCTGCTGGCTATCAGAAAAAGGTGATTTGAAAGCCCATCTTTCAGTGGAAGCATTAAATGCTGGGGTACTAGATGTGTGATCCAAACCCTTTGCCCCTCAGGGAGAGGCCGTAGTTGATGGATCCCTTAAATTGTATGGTGCCGTGCTGGGAGTAGGGTTTTTGGTGACAATGTGTCTCAGCCCTTCCTACGCATTTTGATGTGGATATTTTGTCAGTCACCTGATGTGTAGAAGTCACTCAACTAGTGTCTGAATTTCTTACAGTGGGAATTGCTCCATGTGTAGTTGTATATATGGTGCATCCATGGAAGGAAGGAAATTCAGGAGACTTCTATGTTGACATCTTGGTGAAATCCTCTTTGACTTATTTTTTTTTTTCCAGATGCTGGGGTTAGGTTGCATGAATAATGGAATGTGTTTTAAAGGCCAATAGGTATGTGTCAAATACCTTTCAGGAGCTTCATTGTATAGTCAAATAGTCATTTGAACTCAAACCTGTAATTAATCTCTTTGAGTTCAGAGTTCATGTTTGATATTCTCTCTCTCTCTCTCAACCTATCTCATTATTCTTTATGATTTTTATGCTCTGGTGTATATTATGGGCTCAATAAATATGAATAAATGTTTGGAGATATTATAAAAAGCCATTACATCAGGAGGGATAGTGTGACTGGGTGATGGACATTCGGGGGGGTATATGCTATGATGAGTGCTGTGATTATGTAAGACTGATGAATCACAGACCTGAACCCCTGAAACAAATAATACATTATATGTTAATAAATTAAAAAAAGAAACCATTACATCATTAATAATATTGCCAGCATTTATTGGACAACTATTATGTGTCAGGTAGCGTTTTAAGTACTTTATATATATATATATTAACTCATGTAGTTCTCTTAATAACCCTACTATTATTATCCCCATTTTTTCAGATGAAATACAAAGAAATTAAATAAGTTGTCTAAAGTCATAGCTATGATGGAGGAGAGCCAAGATCGAAACTGGCTCCAGAGCTCACTGTCTTTGTCACTAAGCTGCCTTGTGGTCTTAAGGCTGCCATGATGAATAAGATCAAGTCTTTGTTTTTAAGATACTCAGATCTAGGGGGAGAGAAATATAAATGCATTAGTACTGCATGGTGGAAGATACTGTAATGTACTAGTTAAGAGCTTGGGACCTGGAGTCAGAGAACTTATTTCACAAAACGGTGAGATTTATGTCACAAAAATTTTTTAAAGAGTGAGAGAATAACAGGCTCATGAACCTAAATGACTATAGAAGCTGAGAGGATAACCTCAAATGAGTCAAGTGGGCCGGATATACAAGTACTTGTCTGATTGACAATAGGTTATGGTGAGGACTGTGTATAATTGGAAGTATAAGGCCATTGTTATGGACTGAATTGAGTCTCCCACAAATTCATACGTTGATTTTTTTTAAAAAAAATCATATTTGATTAATAACATATTAAACTGTTAGGTCAAACCAAATACCCATATATTAAATTATGACCCATAAGCATTCATTTAGAACCTCTGGTATGACCCATACAGGCATTTAGCACAGCATCTGGCTTATAATGAGATCTCCATGAGTTATTAAGAGGGTACTTGATGGAGCAGACTTCACAGGAGTGCCAGGTAATCCAGGTTTGGAGATGAGGGCATCGGGCACAATCGGTGGTCTGAGAATTCCTTCTTTCAAAAGATTATGTTTGAGGAGGCACCTGAGGGATGTTTTTTAATTACCTAGATAGGGGAGGAAGAGTGTAGCAAGAGAGTGTTTTCCAGGTGAAGGAAGCAGCTGTCCATAGACCTTAAGAACCCAGAGATATATGGCCTTCTGGCCAATTATAAGTGGTATGATATGCTTAAGGCATAGAGTTAAAGGTGAAGAGAGGTAATGCTTGAGGCACAGAGTGGGAGCTCAGTTGTTAAGAAACTATCTAGAAAACAATAGCATTAATAAAAGTTTGAAGCAGAGCAGGCAGATTAGACTTGTGTTTTAGGGCGATTGCCCTGGCTTATACTTGAAGGTTGATTTAGAGGGGGTCAGGATGAAGGAAGGGAAACGAGTTAGCAGGCAGTGCAAGAGATGACAATGGCTTGAACTTTGGCATTAGAAATAGCACAGATTTGAGAAACATCAAAGAGGGAGAATTGGCAGGACTTATGATTTATTGTTGGATATGACGTAAGGGGGAAGAATGAGTCAAAGGTGACTCCTGGTTTTCTGCTTTGGACAAATAGGTGGATTAACATGTCATTCATTGAGTTACAGAGCACAGGAAGTTTGGAAGTCAAAGGAGAGTTGAGTTTAGTTTCATATATCTTGACTTTGAGATGTACTTTGATTATCCTAGTGGGATGGAGAAGCATTACATGAAAACAAGAGATCTGGGCTTAAGATACACATTTGATATTTATCAGTGTAGAGATAATTACTGAAGTCCTGGGGGATGTGTGGAGTTGGAAGAGAAGAGGGGCTGGATAAGGATCAGCCACACGACAGAAGGGTCTTATATCATCTATCATACAACAAGCCCATATCTCAATTTACTTGTCGTCATTTGAGCAAGAATAACTGAACATCAGGGAAATTCCAGGTAGAAATGAAAAAAAGAGATGCAAATATAATGATGAATGCAGGACAGATCCAAAGAAGGAAAACAAACTTCAAAGAGAACTCTGTCTCTGTCAGTCTCTGTCTTGAGAGATGGGCATATTTCCATTTACGTCTTGGTAAGGTGTTAATTTCCTGCCTCAGGAAGATTGGCTCTAATGTCAAGTGGTTCCAAGGATTTTCAAATACAAGATTATAAAGATTCATTATGTATTAATACATCATTGGTGGGACTCCCCTTTCAACTAGAGCCAGGCTTGGAATCATATGGATTAATGCTAGCAGAATGGTCAGTATTTGAAAAAAGGAAGTGTTTCAGAAATAGTGACACCATGGGTGTTTCCAAGGTCAGTTTTACTCTTTATTGGAAATTTCAATGGCAATTAGTGAATTCTTTTCAGACAGTTTCTGGAGTTCTGACTGAGATGGCTTTGCCTCAGCTGGGCCATGAAGCCCATTTCAGGATTTGGACAAGACCCAGGCAATTTGAAATGCTCTGTATCACCTGCTTTCATCTTCATCATCAGTAAACCATGCACAGTCTGGAAAGCTCCTCTAGTTCCACATTTTTTTTTATGCTATCTTCTTTCAAAAAGCACTTGGGTTTCTATAGCCATAATCTTCTAACTTTTTTTTTTCTGTCCCAGAAATGAAGAGGAGGAAATATATTATCTCATTTCAGTCAAACCTCTAGGTAACAAAAACCCCTCTCCTCCCATTTCAAGGAGCTTGTATAAGCTCAAATGAAAGACAATCTCTGCCTGTTTTTGCTAGCACACATGAGAGGAAGCTTTTACACCAGAGGAGATGAAATAAAAGAGGTCACCGTTCAGTGGACCCATCTCTTGGGTAGGCAGCTCTGCTGTCAGCACTTTATGAATTCTACGGTTACGTCATCCCCATGGTTACCAGAACATGAATTGTATGGCCTTGAAAATGCCTAATGGTGCTACCTGTCCATTTTAAGTTTAAAAGTATATCACTCTTACAACTTGGATTTGGTCTGCAGTGTTGGGTCCTGGAAGTGCAGAAACTGAGCTGTTCTCACAGCTTGAGGTGGTGAGTGAGCTTCTCAAGGCAGAATATCATTGTTATGGATGTGTGTGGGGGGGGTGGAAATCTCTGGTCTAATGGGCATTTTATGGCTTTGTTTAGATTGGTTTATTTTCCTCCAGCTGAGCATTCGAGTCTTGGGATATGTCATCTTCAGCACTTGCCTCTCATCTTTGATATCCTGGAGTGTCGTGTTTAAACCAGAATGGGTGAAGAACTCAGAACAAGGTGGTCTACAATGGGAATACCACAAATAGTTTATATGGCTACCCATGCAAAGTGATAGGCCCCAATGTGGCTGGAGTTTTACCCAAAGTTTCAAACGGATCTCAAAATTATCATAGAGAGAGAAATCTCAGCTATGCCGTCAGGATAGACTCAAAGATGCTGGCTAAAGATTCTATCCACTGGCAAGATGAAGTTGATATGAGGAGCTCTTCTGTTTGTATGTACTGTGAAGCAGGTAGTTTGGCCAGGGTCAGTGGGAGACTGTGAGTTTCGGTTGCATATACCATATGTGGTGTAAGCAAAGCCACTTTATATGTTTGTGTCTCTGCTTTCCCAAATCAAAGAAATTGGCGGGGGAGCTAATTGACTCCTAAATCTCTTTTCATTCTGTCTGTGATTCTAAGAGCTCACAGTTTTGTTTTCTTGGCCCCCGACTGTGTCCTTTACATCATGAGATTTCTTCGGGGTATATCTGAGAATGTAGAGCGGTGCTGTCTGATGATTGCTTAACATTTGGTTCTTCATTTATTTTCATTCAACAAATATTTATCAATTACCTATTATGTGACGGGCACTGTTATAGGCACTGGGGTTACACAGATGAGGAAAAGGTAGTTTCTGTAAATAAGGAGGTCCTTCTGAATGGAGGGGGATGGTCAGATAAGCTGTAATTCTAATAAAGCCATGGAATGGTGTCTATAGAATACTGCAGCAGTAGTTCTTAATGCCCCATAAGGGACATTTGGCAATATCTGGTGACATTTTTGGTGGGAGGTACCACTGGTATCTCATGGGTAGAGGGCAGGGATGCTACAAACACCCTAAGATGTACAAGACGGTCCCCACAAAGAATTATCCAGCTCAAATGTCAGTAGTGCTAATACTGAGGAACAACAAATACGAACAACAAAAACATGAACCCAGCCTAATTAAAGCCACAGGTCCCTGGAGGTTCATTTAGCTTTCACACGAATTCTACATGAGTATAGAAGGCAGATAGCAAAAAGCCCCCCAATAATTTAATGTTTTAGTTGAGTCATGAAGGATGATTAGAAGTTGACCAGATGAATCATTGGGGAATGGAAGGGAAGATACGTAGAAAAGCTTATTAGGGAGACGAACCATTCAGACTTGGGGGTGGTGGTGGTGGTAGGGCCAGGTCCTGGTATCCCGACTGATTGGCAAGTAGCTCTGTATAGCCACAGCACATGGAGGATCTGGGGGGGGGGGGCAAAGATGGTTCAGGGACAAATGCATCATTGGAAGGGCTTGTGTACAATACTGATGAGCTTGAATTTCTCCTTAAAGGTGATGGGATCCAGTGAATGATTTCCAATGATGAAATCCAATGCATCATTGGAAGGGCTTGTGTATAATATTGATGAGCTTGAACTTCTCCTTAAAGGGGATGGGATCCAGTGAATGATTTTAAAGAAGACAGTGATCCAGTTTCTGTTTTCTAGTGATCAGTCTGTGGGGGGAGGGTGGTTTTAAGAGGTGAGACTAAGGGGCAGTGAGGAGACCTTTAGATTTAGCCCGAGTAAGACAGGTTGAGGGTCTGACAGGGCAGTGACCATGCACATGGAGATGAAGTCACAGGCTTGAGATCTTCAGAATAGAGTGTTAGGATAGCTAGCCAGTTAGTTGTGGATGCTTCAGAACAGAGAATATCAGAGGACAATTCTCAGGTTCCAAAACTACCAGATAACTAGTGGTAGCTTTTACCAAGATGGAAAATACAAAAGGGGGAGCAGGTTTGGGTGAAAGAGAGAGAGTAGTGGAGACTGAATGTCTACCTTATTGGAGGTAAAGATGAAGCCAGCCTCATTAAAACCATAGGAACCCAGGGGCTCATAGAGCTTTCAAACTTGGCTTTGAATGGAACAAATGGAATGATTTCCTGAAAAATAACCTGATTTGTTAGCTTGGTTTAAAGATGGAAATACAAGGAGGCATCCATTCTGACAGGTTTACAAGCAACACAAACTCATAAGGACATCCCTGTCAGAATTGTATGTTTGGCCTTTACCGGAAGCAATTATTCTGGACAACTGAACCATATTTATAAGGGCACCAGGTAGCAATGACTCAGGCTGCATTATCTTGATTGCTGCTCACTCTTTCTCTTCATGCAGACAGTGATGGTGATCACAGGTGGAGGAAACCCTGCAATCACAGTGGCTCTGTGCTCACTTGATTGGTTACTACAGTGGGAGGAAGGCTTGGCCCCCAGTGGACAAGGGCCTCTGGGCTGATCAGTTTGGATTACTCTTTTCTCAGTGCTCTGGAGGTTTCCTGACCACTTAAAATTGCAAGAGACTTCAGTCTTTTAGAATGGCTTTTGATTGTCCATACTACAGGCATTTTCTTTGGATGTAAAGCTATCCAGCAGGAAATTGGTTTGTTCAGAGTTTCTGAGATTTGAATTGATGAGCTTAAGCTTGTTTTTCGGTGTTTCCTGCATAACTTGGTTGCCATCTTGAATTTGTCCTTTTTTAGTTTCCAGAATTGGGTGGAATTTCATGGTTGGTGCAGGAAGATTTATGTCCACTCCACTTCCTAAAACAGCATCCTATGTAACAGCAGTAAGATATTCGCTTTCATACTTGCCTGAAAAATTCTAACAGAAGCAGGTGACATTATAAACACTGATAATATGTCAAGCTTTTGTATAAGTCAACTCATTTAGCTTTCAAAATCTTCCTTGAAATAGTTACTATCGCATTTATAGATAGGGAGACTGAGGCTTAGAGACATTGATAATGCTAGCAGGTGATAAGGTATACCCCTTCTCTTTGATTTCACCTGGCCCAATGCTTCCTTTGTATCTATTGTCACTTGACCTCTTAGCATCTTCTGTCGTGGAACAACGCCGATGGTGGAGCTGTGATTGTGAGACAAAGCCTCATCATGCAGAAGGCAATCTTCTCCCATCTTAAGTGGCATTCTATTTGTCACTCAGTTTGAAAGTTGCTCTGTTTTGAATTTGACTTGTATATGTTCACGTCCTCCCCTCCCAGACTGAGTTCAAATATATAGAATCATCGTTAGGTCTGTTTCTTCTGTCTGTGGTTTTGTTCATGCTTGTGCAACCTTATTTTCTTGTATGATAATATGTGACTAATTTCTGATTCTTATTATTGAAAAGTTATTTGTGGGAGTAGAGAGGCTTTAGTTTGTTTTTGCTAGGTATTGACAGGCACCCTCAGATTGAGCTGCCATGGACTAAGTTCAGGGTCGAGGAGTCTCTGCCCATGTGCCCAGCCCATGCATATGGTACCCAGGACCATCGTATGTTTCCCAAGAGCCAGTAGTTCCTAAGCTACCAGAGTTAGCTTCATTTTCTTTTTTCTCAGTTTTCCTTTCCTCTTTGGACTTGCCTAAGGCAGCCCTCTCTGATGTAGTTGGTGGAAGAAGAGGAGCTGTTTAGGGTTAACATGATAGAGTGCCACCTGGGGCCCAAGCTGTGTATGAGGAGGGTCTCCCAGAAGTCCCCCTGAGTTCCAAGTCTCTAGCCCCATGTGGCCAACACTATGTACTTAAGTGCAAACTTTGTGATATCAGCAACTTCTCTCTGGGCATATGCATGTCTGGCATCCTGATACTCACCTTACCATCTCTGCTTACTGTCTGTCTTCCAAAAACTGGCCTGAGTTATCTCCCTGGTGTGTTTCAGATCTTTCGTATTGTTTATTTGTTTGTTTCTTATATATATCTATCATCTATCTATCATCTACCTACCTACCTGTCTATCTAAATATCTATTTGTTAGAATAATTTTTTATCTAGCACTTTATCTTGGGTATCTGAAAATAAGTTAGAGAAACTTGAGTATTATTAACAATAACAAGGATTATGCTACTAAAGCCAGAGTCAAGAAAAGGAGAGCTGTGCATTTTAAGTTCTACAAGAAACTTGTAAGGAATGAATTTGAGTAGATCCGAAGGGTAGTGTGAGGAAGGACAGTGGGCTTAGGTTACTGGAAACCAGCCAAGAC
Organism: Potos flavus; assembly: GCA_028534135.1. Taxonomy (NCBI): domain Eukaryota; kingdom Metazoa; phylum Chordata; class Mammalia; order Carnivora; family Procyonidae; genus Potos; species Potos flavus. The sequence continues at coordinate 26,189,205 of CM052899.1, forward strand.
CAGCATTTTGGGTCCAAATTCTGGGATGTTATCAAGTGAACTAACTGAATATGACCCTTAAAAGGCTATATGGATAAAATAAAATAAAGTGGTTAAGCACATAAGAGACAGATAGTCTTGTTGGGGAGCACAGACGGCAAAGAACTCCTTAAGGAAAGGACCAAAATTTAACCAACCCGATATCTATAATAATATAACTTTTATTTGCATTACATTGTGTTGTTTGCAAAGTACTTTCAAATACTATACCATTTGTTTCATTTAATTCTAACAAAACCACTATGAAGAAGGTTATTATCACCAACATTTTACAGGAAATGTCATGGAAGGTCAGCCACTTGCCCAAGAGCACATAGTAAGTGGCAGACTTTGATAAGAGAGTCCTGGTCTTCTGACAGGAAGTTCAATATCCTCCCCACTACATCCATATTCCATCTGTACCCTGGAGAAAAGTGGTTTCTTGCGTTTTAAACTGTCAGTTGAATGTGATGTTATTGATGAGTTTGTACTGCAAAAGGGACATAGAATACAATTAAGGACAAGAATTCTGCTGTTTGGGGATAGTTGTCACAGTAACTCAAGGGATTCTCATAGTTTATGAGTTTAATAGGAAAGTTATCCAAAAGCACGGTTCTGATTTCATAGCTTCTCTACTCTAAAACATAGATTACCAGACTGAGGTGGAGGCATCTACTCTCCGGCTAATGCCAACCAAGCCTTCCCACTTTTGTTATTTCCCACTATATGTATGGGTCATGCAATCATACCGGACTACCAGACATTTTCTTTGCCCTTTCCTGCCTTTGTCTTGCTATGAATATGGTTCATTCCTGGAGGGATGCCCTTTTCCTTCATTCCTACCTGTACAGTCCTGCCTGTCTGTCAACACCTGACTCACACAGTTTCCCCCCATGTCTCCACATTTCTTCCTGCCCACCAACTGCCTGTCCGTTCTGGGGACTCCCACTGCATTTTGTTGGCATCTTTCCGGCACAGGTTGCGAATTCAAATGTCTGTATGAGCCGGCCTGCTCCCTTAAATAAAGGAGGTTGTTGAGTGGGGGAAAAAGTGGCATTATGAAGACTGGTGAACTCCTGAAGTCCTCATCTAACTTGTAGCTAGGACCAGTTCTGAGCAGATTGCAGGGCGGAAATTGAACCCAATTGCGCGTGCGTGCGTGCGTGCGTGCGTGTGTGTGTGTGTGTGTGTAATCACTTGGTTTGAAAAGTATTAGCAAATAATTAAAATATTTTTGGAAAACCGGGTGGGCTAAACAAAAATCTGCCTGAAGGCTATGTTTGGCCAGTAGCTCTGGTTTATGATCCTGCCTTATATATAGACAGCAGATAGATACAAGAAAGAATATAATGTCTTGATTATTAATTACAAATACACTGAAAGTGAGTACTACATGTGTTCATCTTTCTAACCACAGAGCGCCTGTTCCGGAACTGGTGTTCAGCATGTTTTTGTTGAATTGCAGGAAACTTTGGGACAGCAAGGGCTGAAAGGGGTGAGGAAAATGAGCCCACTGGGTTGTGAGTGCTATTTTAGACTAGACAATTTTAGACTACTTTCTTTTTTTTTTTTTTTGTGAACGCTTTCATTTGAATGTTTTATTAATCACTGCTGCCGGTGAATTTAAATATTTTAATGATTGGGGTATTTTACCCTCTGCATGCCCTGGGGCTTTTTTTTTTTTTTTTTTTAAAGAAATGGCAGTTTAAAAAAGTTTAAATAGAATCTCTGTTCAATCAGCATTCGAACTGCCTGGTGACACTCAGGTGCTCACTCTGCTCTGAATCTGGGTCAGCGTGGCATTTGGTGACTGTGGAAACCTGAATTGCCTTCCCTGGCAGGTTTTAACTAGGCTGAAATCAGGCTCTTTAAGTAATTTCATCTCTCATGTTAAAACTTTGAAAATGATCCCATGAAACCATTCTCTATTTAGAATACGAATTTCCATACTTCCAACAAAGCTTGGAAGGAAGAAAAAAAAAACCCAACATTTATCCTTACCACATTTAAATCTTGCCTTTCTAACTATTAGAGTATCTTTTCTAAATGAGAGATTGTGTGTCTGTGGGGAGTCTGCAGTGAGTACAAGTTCAGACCTCCTCAAGGTTATTAAACATTTATTAAAACAGATGTTGGGGAAGGTGAGTTTATTTGCCAAACCTTAGAAGAATCTAACAGTGAAAGGATGGGCATTTTGGGGGTTTGATTTTAGTCAGCTTATTTTTAGTGGCAAGAGTGCTTCTTCTTGGTCAACAGTTTCTCCTCATTGGCTCAAAAAATCAAGGGTTCCAACTTGGCCTTTTCTGACCCCTTTACTCCTGCAGTTCATCCAGGACCCACCCAGTGTCTACACTTGAAGGGCCATGATCTAGAATTGTCCCTACAAATCCTTCTACCTCGCTGGCCCTATTGCTCATTGTCCATCACTACCTCAATCTTGTCTTTGTCAGTGCCAGGATTTGCTGATTTCTCCCACTCTGGGTTGCTCTGTAATTCTGCAAGTCATCCACAGGCAGGGTGGGGAGCCCACGTCACGTCACAGAATTGTGATTTTTTTCATGCCCTCCTGCTCAACCTTTCGGAATTGTCACATTTCAGCCAAATCTTAGACATGAAGTTTAAAAAAAAACACAAACAGCTTTGTGACTCACCTGAGGGATTCTCTGACCTTTTATTTCCATTGTTTTCACTTTTTCTCCCCCTCGGTTGGAAATCAACAGTCTGCATTTTAAAACAAAACTCATTGCCCCATTCGAGGAAAGCTGAAATGGTCGGAAGGATTTTAAAAGCCTCCACAGGGAAGAGATTGAGAGGGATTATAAATAGGGAGGAAAAAAATGTAGCTCTGGATATTTTAAAGGATATAAAGATATACCCTTGCAAGTAGATAAAGAATAAAAACCTCTCTGGCGCCACCTCAGCCCCTTGGCCATACAGAAACACACGGTCACATTATTCTGTTTCCATAAAAATACAACATTACCCTGAATTTTGACCTAGAGGATACACCACAGAGTTAATAAAGCCTATCCAAGGCCCTGAGAGAGGTCCCAGCACTGTGCTCACATAGTCATATGCTTTGGAAAATTTGCAAAAGTGAGATAGTCTTACGGCAAATGGTCTTTTTCCACTTCAGTTTTCCTAGTCACCCACTGTCCCCACTGACTGGGCATTTCAAGAATCTCCCTAAGGAAAGTTGAGTTGAAGACATATTTAGCTGAAACTCCATTTATGTGATTATCCGTTCGTTCCCTGCAGTTAAGTTACTGTCAAGTCAACCCAGTGTAGGCTTCTAGAAACACTACCACCAACTGTGCTGCCTTCAGGGCAAACTGGGCAATTAGAAGGTTGTCACTTAAAAGAGGATTTAAGGTAGTCACTACACAAGAAAATTTAAAATGCCCTGAAATCTTACAAATTCAATATAAAAGAAGCTTGAAGAAGTTTCTCTGCACTTGGCAATCTTAAACATATGTGTGACATCATTAGTATTGAATTGGGACGCTGAAACTTTTCTAAACTATTCGCAGTGAAAGGGAATTTTGAGCAACCAAAACTAAAGGAAAGATTCAATTTTTTTTCTATTCTCTTTATAGAAAGTTCTTTCCATAACATTGTTATATGAAGAGGTGATCAAAGAGTAAGCAGTCAAAACTATGGGGAAAATATTGTAGATGTGTGCTACCAGGTTAATTAATGAAAATATGTTATTTTTTGGATTTTTGTGGTGTTTGTGGCAGCCACCTGCTTTTAAAAAATCTTATAATTTGTTGTAATTTCTTTTCTTATTTATTTGTGTGCCCTAACTTTATATTCTTTTGCTTAAAGGATGCCTTCAAAGTTGTAAAACCTTCAGGTCCCACAAAACCTGGATCCTCCCTTGATCTGAGTTCTCTATAGTCAGCTTAACAGGTCCTGTGTATCAGCTGAATGTGGCTGACCGAGATGTCCAGTGGTTGCATGAGGTTAAACATCCTGAGCAGATTTCAGATGCTGGGGACTGGGCTGTAGCGAGGGTGTTAAATCCAACCTGGTGGTAGGCATGATTCGTATTCCTTCTTGTCAATCCTAGATTAGCTACTTGCCAGGTAGGAAAAGGATCAGAACACTTTGGAAAAATTCTGGAAATAATAATCCAGACTGGTTTGGAAATGGAATTATAATATATATATACTGGGGAATCAGTACAAACCATCTAGGACCCCTGTCTTGGCATGTTGACTTTTAAGGTAAACAGGAAAAAATAAATATTAGGACAAGGTGGGGTTAAGAGTACAATCTTGATATGAATTGCACTAGAATTTTTATGATTAGAATTCTAATATTCTGCTATCTAAGTGAGTCTCTGACATAATGACTCATTACCCTGCTTTATGTGGAATTAATATACTTACTATAGCTTTCTTTTGATTACTGTTAGCATGGTGTATCTTTTTGCATCCCTTTTCTTTTTTAAATTGATATATATTTGACATAAGACATGGTATAAATTTAAGGTGTACAATATGTTAGTGTAATACATTTACATATTGTAATATGATTGCCATTGTAGTAATAATTAGCACCTTTATCATGTCATGTAATTATTTCTTTTTAGTGGTAGGAGTAACTAAGATCTAGTCTCTTAGCAAGTAGGATGATTATAATACAATATTTTTGTCTATATTCACTATGCTGTGCATTAGATATCTAGGACTTAATTACTATTCATTGCAAGTTTGTACCTTTAAACAACATCTCTTTTATCCTCTAGCCCCCATCTCATTGTACCCAGCATTTTACTCTTTGCTTCTACAAGTTTGACTTACTTATATTCCACATATAAGTGATATCAGACATTATTTTCTTTTTCTGTCTATTTCACTTAGCATAATGTCTTCAAATTCCATCCTGCCGTTGCAAATGGCAGGATGTTCTTCTTTCTCATGGTTGAATAATATTTCTTTGTATGTATGTGCATGTGTATACATATATCTATATTTTTACATATGTCACATCTTCTTTATCCATTCATCCATTCATGAGGACTTGGTTTTTTTATATCCTGACTGATATGAATAAAGCTCCAGTAAACATGGGAATACGTATATCTCTTTGGTATCTGTTTTCATTTCCTTTGGGTTTATACCCAGAAATGAAATTGCCAGATCATATGGTATATCTATTTTTAATTTTTTGAGCAGCCTTCATATTATTTCCCTAACGGCTATATCAATTTACAATATCACCAGCATTGTACAAGCATTCCCTTTTCTCCACATCTTCATTTGTATTTGTAATCTCTTGTCTGCTTGATGACAGCTATTCTAACAGGTGTGAGATGATATATCCTTGTGGTTTTGATTTGCATTTTCCTAATGATTAGTGACATTGACCACCTTTTCATGTAGCTGTTGGCCATTTGAATGCTTTTGTAAAGATATTAATTTGTTTTCTTTGCCCGTTTCTAAGTTGGATTGCTCGTTTGCTTGTGATTGAGTTGTATGAGTCCTTTATATATTTTGAATATTAGCTTCTTATTTGATAAATGGTTTCAAATGCAGTAAAGTTTCAGGACATTAAATCAACATACAGAAATCAGTTACAATTCTATACACTAATAATGAAATATTTAAAAAAGAAATGAAAACTACCACATTCACAATAGCATTATAAACAATAAAATACCTAGGAATAAATTTAACTAAGAATGGGTAATATCTATACAATGAAAACTATAAGACTTTGTTGAAAGAAATTGAAGAAGTCACGAACAAATAGAAAGACATTTTGTGTTCATGGATTGAAAGAATTAACATTGTTAAAATGTTCATACTACCCAAAGCTATCTATGCATTCAGTGCAATCCCTATCAAAATTCTAATGACGCTTTTCACAGAAATAGAAAAAAAAAAAAATCTTAAAATCTGTATGGAACCACAAAAGACTCTAAATAGCCAAAATCAATCCTGAGAAAGAACAAAGGAAGAGACAACACACTTCCTGATTTTGAACTATAGTAGAAAGCAATAGTAAATAAAACAGTATGTACTGGCATAAAAATAGACACATAAACCAATGGAACAGAATAGAGAGCCCAGAATTAAACCCCTGCATATACAATTAATATTTAACAGGGAGCCAAGAACATCCAATGGGGAAGGCATAATCTCTTCAAAAAATTGGAAAACTGAGGGGCGCCTTGGTGGCTCAGTGGGTTAAAGCCTCTGCCTTCGGCTCAGGTCATGATCTCAGGGTCCTGGGATCAAGCCCCACATCGGGCTCTCTGCTCAGCGGGGAGCCTGCTTCCCCCTCTCTCTCTCTGCCTGCCTCTCTGCCTACTTGTGATCTCTCTCTGTCAAATAAATAAATAAAATCTTTTAAAAAAAAATTGGAAAACTGAATAAACATATGCAGAACAATGAAATTGGACCCCTATTTTACACCACTCACAAAAATGAGCTCAAAATGGACCAAAGACTTCAACATAAGACCTGATACAGTAAACTCCTAGAAGAAAACCTAGGGAAGAAGCTGTTCAGTGTGGGTCTCAGCAATGACTTACTTTTTGGGTATGATGCCAAAAGCAACAACAAAAGCAAAAATCAACAAATGGGACTACATCAAACTTAAAAGCTTCTGGACAGCAAAAGAAACAAAATGAGGGGCGCCTGTGTGGCTCAGATGGTTAAGTGTCTGCCTTTGGCCTGGGTCGTGATCTTGGGGTCCTGGAATTGAGCCCCATGTTGGGCTCCCTGCTCGGCAGGAAGCCTGCTTCCCCCTCCCCCCCCGCCTGCCTCTGCCTACTTATGATTTCTCTGTCTCTGTCAAATAAATAAAATAAAATTAAAAAAAAAAAGAAAAAGAAACCTATAGAATGGGGAAAGCTTTTGTGAATACATCTTTTTACTTTTAGTCCATCTGTGTTTTATAGTTCAGAGTTTCTCATAAACAATATAGAATTGGATCTTGTCATTTTATCCACTCTAGTAGTCTCTGTCTTTTAATTGATGTATTTACACCATTCATATTTAAAATGCCATTGATACAAGTGGCCTAATATCTACCATGTTTGTAATTGTGTTTTATCTATTGCTTTTGATTTTTGTTTCATTTTTCCTCCCACTCTTTTTTTGCCTTGATTTTAATCAAGCACTTTGTATGATCCCATTTTCTCTCCTTTCTTAGCATATCTTTCCTGTTGCTTGTAATATTCCTGTCATTCATTTCACTTATCCATAAGCTATAATCACTGAACACATGGTAGGGTTCCTAGTGGTAAAACTCACAAAAGCATTGAGGGCTTCCTCTGACTTGGCCCTATCCCAGTTTCTGACTCTCAAACTAGGCCCTACTGGGCCTCCAGTAATTTGTTAATTATATGTTCAAGTGTTCCTATTAATAGTAGATTCTGTGCAGAATTCTGTTCCCGGGCTTCTGCTCTGTTTAGCTGTAATTCTCTGTATTTTCCTATCTATCTCCAAATTTGGTAGTAACAGTTTTCCCTGAAACCCTGATTTTCTGATGGATTGAAGAAGAGTTACTGATTTTCAGTTTGTTCAGAATTTTCCTTATTGTGAGAATGGGAGCAATGACTTCCAAGGCCTTTACAGGTTGGGCCAGAAACTGGAAGTCTTACTCTACTTTGTAAAATGGCTCTAACTTGGTGAGAAAAAGGATCTTACTTTAAAAAAAAATTAGAAATTTCTTTGATAAAAGAACCACATGAGGAGCTAGATGAGATAGTCAGGGTTGGCAATTTTGTGTCTTATTTGATTTTATGTTAGATATTAAGTGTCTAAAATTAAAAAAAAAAAAGATTTCTTTTCCTTCCTCCCTCCCTTTCTCTCTTCCTTTCTCCTTCTTGTCTTCAACAAAAATTTTTAAAACATATTTCCAGTCTGTGGTAGGCACTGGGGACAAGCGTAAACAAGATATGGAGATCCCTTGCCCTTGTAGAAGTCATTTCTTTCCTTTTTAAAAAAATTATGTAGTGAAGCAATCATAGTTGGAGAGGGACTCCTGCCTTTCAGTCTGTGTTCTGCAAAGCACCCCTCTACTGAGTGTGAGTGATTGTCCATAATGAATCAGTCCTCCCTCTGACTGTTTCCAGACACAAAATCTTAGTAAGAATGGATCCGGAGAAGGTTATTTTAGAGTAGTCACCATGAAGATCAGTTAAATACTAGTGCAGAGTCATCCTAGGAGTGCTCGATCATAGGAGCATTTTAGGGTGAGATAGGAAAGATCTTTAGAGAAAAATCACATTGAGTCTCTCAATCGGCACAGCATCTCTGCCAAATAAATGCTTTTGATCTCATTAAAGAGGTAAAGATCAAGAGATATTAGTGAGAGAGAAATGAGAGACGGATGAGTAAAAAATGAGGGATATTAAGTGACTAATCCCATTTATGCAGCTAGTTAATCTAAATGGTAAATTGTAACTTAGAGACAGTAAATCTGTGTCCAGAGATTGCTTGCTTATCTATGAGGCAATACAGTCTTCCAGTGATGGCTATTTGGGTAGAAGAGGTTCAGAGGGGAGAAGGACTCTTGATTACAGAGTTATGGCGAATTTGTATCTGTACAACATGGGTCTTCTCTCTCTCTCCCTCCCCCTCTGTCTCATATCTGAAAACAGAACCCCCTCTTTTTTCTTGATCAGTCCTTTTCTGAATATCAGCTTGGGTGTTGGGACATTAGTTTGGATTTACTATGTTCTGGGGCAACACTGGGGATCAGTTGCTACCTGTAATAGATGGAATTGTTTACCTGCCAAATTCATACATCGAAATCCTAACTCCCAGTGTGACTGTATTCGGAGATAGAGCCTGTAAATGAGGTCACAAGGGTGAGGCTATCTGATAGGACTCTTGCCTTTAAAAGAGGAAGAGATATGAGAGAGGTCTTTCTCTCTGCATGTGCACAGAAGAAAGGGCATGTATGTACACAGTGAGAAGGTGGCCATCTACATACTGGGCAAAGATGTCTCACCAAAATCCAGCGCTGATAGAGACATCTTCATCTTGGACTTCTAGCCTTCAGAACTGTGAGAAAATAAATTTCTACTGTTTTAAGCCCTCCAGTCTATGATATTCTAATATGGCAGCCCAAGTAGACTAATGTATTACCTATTTTATATCATATACTGGAAAATGCAGGAATGAAGAGGTTCCTAACTTAAAAGTGATTGATGTATCCTAGAATTGAAATGATTACTTTCTAAGAATTTGCATTGTGTTAGATGTCTACCTCCTTTTAAAGGAGTCTTTTGAAATAATTAATATTCAAATACGGGTTAAAAAAACCAAAGGAATTACATCTATAACCTTAAAAAGAGAAAACATAGTCTCCAAATTTTTCTTTTTATCACAATCCCTTTGTAGAAGGACAAAACTTCTGCACTAATACTAATCCAATGGGCAACAAAGAGAAAATGAGGGATGAAGTTTATAAATGAAGATTTATCAAGGTAGAATGAAAAGAATACAGTCAGTTATAAATGTGTATTTCACAGACTATTTGCAAAAAGCATGTGAAGTGGTAGACAACAAAGTTTTGAGTGTGTTCCCTGTATTGGACAGAGCCCAGGAAAGATAGTCAGGTGCCATGATAAGGAGGAGCAACTTTGTTGATGCAACCCCACCAGGGTTGAAGGAGAACACACCCACCAGGACTGTGTTCTTGGTAAGTTGTCTAACTCCTCTAGCTTTATTTTTCTTGGAAAAGAGTAGAGATGACCACCTGGCCCTGACTACATCACAGTGTGTTGGAAGGAAATAAGTGAAATTGAGTGTGTGAGAAAGCCTTGGCTTCCTACATCCCTGGAGAGTGTGTATTGCCACAAGGATAAAGGACATATGTAGGCAGAAGCTTCTAATATAGTGCTCAGCCCAAAGTAGGCACTCTATAAATGGTTATTGAATAAATGATGAGTATTGAATGGCCTCAGCTGAAACTCTGATATTCTGGATTCTAACCTTCTGGGGGCTTTAAAGACGTGCTCTAGGACTTTTCAAGTATAGCTGCTATGGGGAATGTAGAACTCCCAGGATGTAATAAAAATGCCACCTTATTTTTTTACCAACCCTGATCCATAACAATTTTTCCACGGGTGAGTTATTTTCCTTTGTCCTTAGATGAAAAATTTGGCATATCCCATCCTTTTTCTGCTCGTTCGTAGGAAACTGACATTCATATGATCACAGGTAAAAAAGAACAAATACTACTTTTTCTTGGTAACTGGAATGCATCTGATCCAAGATATTAATCAATTGTCTTCAATCTTCCACTCGATGTCTTCCTTTCCTTTCCTTTCCCTGGGTGTGTGGTTGGTTGTAGCTTCTTTAGGTTGGTGTCTCTTATCTGCCACTCACTCATTTTCTTTTTTTATTAACATATAATGTATTATTTGCCCCAGGGGTACATGCCTGAATCATCAGACTTATACATTTCACAGCACCTACCATAGCACATACCCTCCCCAATGTCCATTAACCCAGCCACCCTATCCCTACCCCCCCAGCAACCCTCAGTTTGTTTCATGAGATTAAGTCTCTTATGGTTTGTCTCCTTCCTGATCCCATTTGTTTCATTTCCCTCCCACCCCCACAACCCCCCGCCCTGCCTCTCAAATTCTTCATATCAGAGAGATCATATGATAATTGTCTTTCTCTGATTGACTTATTTCGCTTAGCATAATACCCTCTAGTTCCATCCACGTTGTTGCAAATGGCAAGATTTTGTTTTTTTTGATGGCTGCATAGTATGTCATTGTATATATATACCACATCTTTATCCATTCATCTGTTGATGGACATCTAGGTTCTTTCCATAGTTTGGCTATTGTGGACATTGCTGCTATAAACATTCAGGTGCACGTGCCCCTTCGGATCACTACATTTGTATCTTTAGGGTGAATACCCAGTAGTGCGATGCTGGGTTGTAGGGTAACTCTATTTTCAACTTTTTGAGGATCCTCCATACTGTTTTCCAGAGTGGCTGCACCAGCTTGCATTCCCACCAACAGTGTAGGAGGGTTCCCCTTTCTCTGCATCCTCGCCAACATCTCGCTTCCTGACTGGTTAATTTTAGCCATTCTAACTGGTGTGAGGTGGTATCTCCCTGTGGTTTTGATTTGCATTTCTCTGATGCCGAGTGATGTTGAGCACTTTTTCATGTGTCTGTTGGCCGTTTGGATGTACTCTTTCTGTCACTCACTCTTTTACATTCTAGCAACTTATGCTATTTTGGGCCCCTGGTTGGGCAACTAGGGAACAGCGATAAGGGATAAGGAAGGCTTTGCTTGACTGGGCTACTTCCAAGTTCCCTGGGCCTGGCCAATCATTGGAGTTGACTCTGTCTTGGTACTTTAATAGATTCTTCAGAGCTTCCAGTAATTGGCAACTTCTAAAACAGGTGATGAATTTTATTGCTCAAGCTGTCACACACTGCTCAGCACCTGATTCTTTGGTGGTTTACCCCAAATGTTGTTCTCTTATGTTTCCATTGAAATTTTTTGGGCAGGATTTCAGAGAGCTGTGGCCCAGATCTCTTTCTCGTGAATAGTCCACATTTGTTTCAATGACATACTCTTGTAAACTTTTTCCTTGAAAGACCACAAGAGTATGTAGAAATCCTAACAAAACCCCCTCTTCCTGCTGCCATAAGATAGTTACTTTAGCTTCATTAGGATTGCATGGAATGTACAGAAAGTACTTTTATTTTTTAAAGGATTTTATTTATTTATTTGAGAGAGTGAGGGGAGGAGCAGAAGAGGAGGGAGAGGGACAAGCAGACTCTGTGCTTATTATGGAGCCCCATGTGCCACTCAATCCTAAGACCCTGAGATCATGACGTGAGCCTAAACCAAGAGTCAGACGCTCAGTTGACTGAGCCACCCAGGTGCCCCCAGAAAGTGCTTTTAAGTCTCCATCTTATTAATTTACTTCTTGGGTTAAATGTTAGCATCTGTCTCACCAGCACTGCCCTTCCTCCCTGCTTTGCAGGGAGGACTCATCAGATCAACAGCTCTCTCTAAAGAAAATGTCACAAATCCTTTCTCTACCTTCTGAACTGGTTTATATCCTTGATCTTTCTGAGCGATCCAAGATTTATGGAACCTTGTCTCAATCATCTGCTATAAATATAAGTGATGTTCACAGTGATGCTTTAGCTGAAACTTCAGTGTTTATATCTTATTACACAAACAATAAACTGATATCCATGAAACTATAGAGATTCAATCCCTCTGAGGGAACTGTTCATTGTTTGTTACTTTTTATGTAATGGGGATCAGCAAAGGTTTTATTTGTAAGAGTCTCACTGCTAAGAAGATTGGAAAATGACTGCATTAGTGAAACCACTTTGTTCAGAAATTTCTCTATATTTCCAGTTGAATGACTATTCCTCATTTAATAAAATATGAGTCTGTTATGTGAATAGCACTGAACTACTTTCTGGGCAGGTACCAATGCCATCATGATTACCATTAAAACCAACATTAAGGCAACCAAATGATCCCACAGGGGTTCTGTTGCCCTTCAGATCTGAGCAAAATATTCCATCACTTTGGATCCCCTGATCCCAAACCCTTTCATTTTACTTTCAATCATTCCATTGTTTAATAACTTTGTTGAAGATGTGAGGGCTGATGATGGGGAGAGATGGTCACAAGGAAGGATCACATGAAGGAATATGTAGCTTTCTGACCTCACACAAAATCCCTTCTCTCCTTTCTTCCCCTTCTCTCCTCCTCCAGAGAAACTGGCAATTTCTTCCCCCCTTTCTGCTCAGTTCGATTCTATCCTCAGACACTCTTGGAGTAGAACCTTCCACATTCAGTGCTTTTGTAGGAGATACAGCTCACTTCATAAGGGATGTTGTGGTACATCTAATGTATCCCCCACATTATATTAATAGTAACCTAATCCACATTTTTAGAACACTTTGCACTTTCTAAAACACACTTCAATCTACATGGCTTCTTGGTCCTTATCATTTTCTTAGGGTGCAGATAATGTAGGCATTATTATCTGCTTTTTATGAGCATAGGGACTGCTAAGGTATATTACCTGTACTACAAGAATTTATAATCTAAGAGGAAGACAGACATATGAATTATAAATTATGGGGAAAAGGACAAGTTTTAAAATACGCTTTTTTGAAAGTTTCTAGGACAGTAGTTCTCATCACAAGAAAAATTTCTCATCATAAGAAAAAGAATTTTTGTAGCTGTGTGTGGTGATGGATGTTAACTAGACTTACTGTGACAATCATTTTGTAATATATACAAATATTGAATCATTATATTGCAATCTGAAACTAAGATAGTGGTATATGTCAATTATACCTCAATAAAAATGCATAGAATAATGTTATATATAATAGATTAGACAGCAATTACTTCAGATTTGATAAACCACAAAAAGACTTTAGGAAAGAGAAAATAATTGAGCTGACTACTAAAAGAAGAAAAGAATTTTGTCCAATCAGTCAAGAAAGGAAGAACATTTTAGGCAGATAGTGTAGCTAGAGCATATATGTATGTGAGAAAGTATGCGATGTGTTTGGAGCACTGTCTAGGAGCTGAACTTCGGAAGGAGTGTTTGTGGCCAGCTGGAGGAGAGAGTGATTAGAGGGAGAGTTAAAAGTATTGCGGAAATTTTTCTCTTGTTTAATATCCTATTTTTGTTTAATTAATCAATTAGTTGTTTAATATTAATTAAATTGTTTAATATTAATTAAGCAATGACTTATTTAATATTAATTAATATTGTTGAATATTCTATTTTTTAATTGGATAAAAACTGCTATTAAGTGTGTATAATCAGATCCGTGTGTGGATTTGAGTTGGCATAATTGGTTATGTAGTCTCTGTCTGAAAACCAAATATAATAACCAACAGAGCTACTTGGAATTGTTTGCAGGAAACTTTAATTCCTATAGATGCACGACCCTTATGCTATTGGCAAATTTATTATGAGAAATCTACACATGCAACTACTTTTTGGAATTCTCTTATTGAAGGAGGACATTTCTTATCCCTTTAGATAAGCATCCTCCCAAAACTGCAGGCTCTATCCTGTTACAGAGATTAGTCACACACACACACACATACACACAAGTAGTTACAGGGTGTATTGTTGATGGTCTTAAGTGCCATAGTCAGGAATTTGTATTTCATTTGTTTGCCTAAGGGAGCCATTACAGGTTTTGAACAGAGAAGAAACTTGTCTAACCCTACTAGGTATGAGATAGTCCAATACATTCCTTAGGATGGCCAAGAAAGTAGAATTTTTAAAGTAATCTGTATGCCCAATGTAGTGCTCAAACTCATGACCCCAAGAGATCAAGAGTCAGATGCTCTATCAACTCAGCCAGTCAGGAGTCCCAAAAAAGTGGAATTTTTTAACCTGACTATAATTTAGTGGTGGGTAAGAAGGTGTCTGTATAATATTCTTTCTTTCGACAAATGTTATTTACACACCTACAATGTGTCAGAAACTCTTCTGGGGAGTGTTCAAAGGGAGGTAAAAATACCCCTTCCAGTAGAAGCTTCTAGGAAATATATATGGATCCCTAGCCATATTCTCCCTTCTCACTTGCAGGACTGTGAAGAGTTATCCTGGACCAGATTTGCATCTTATCCTAGCACAACTCACCTCCAAAGCTATGCTGACGAAAGTGATATCTGCTAGCCTTATGTGCCCATGAATACTTGAAATGTGCGAACTGCAGGTAAGGAAAGGAATTTTACCTTGAATTTAAATTTAACTACCAAACTACCAAACACTGATATTTGATTTAAAACCTGAGAACTTTCAAAAATGTTTGGAGCAGTTTAAGTATGTGAATCTACTTTTTCGACAATGTTATAAAATCAAATATTTCCAGTAATAATGTAGTGTCTAAATTGAGACCTGCTATAAAGAATTGAAAAGATTTAGTTAAAAAAATGTAAAATTTCTTATTATAATCTTTATGTTGATTACATATTGAAATAATACTTAGGCATGTTACATTAGATCAAGTAAAATATTAAGGCTAACATAACTTTTTAACTTTTTAAAATGTGGCTAGTAGGATATTTAAGATTATATATGTGGCTTGTGTTTTACTTCTTTTGGACAGAGGTGCTTCAGACCATTACATGAGAAAGTAAATTCCAGTCTTTTTGAAGCCATTGGATTTTTTTTCTTTATTTTGTAGCTAACCATATACCCAAACAAATGCAGCTCTTTTTATAATTTTGTGTGTGTGTGTCTGTGTGTGTGTGTGTGTGTTTGATGTTCTATAGCTTCACTATAATATGGCTAGGTGTAGACTTATTTTTATTTATTCTGCAGAGGATTTGGTGTGCTTCTTTTAATGTGTCTTTCTTAAATTCCCGAAAATTCTTTTTCATTAGCTCTTTGAATAACAATTCTCTCTTTTTCTCTATTTTTTTCCCCCATCAGGAATGCTTCTTTGATGTGTGTTATGCCTGTTTTTTCTCTAGCCCATACATCTCTTAATTATCTTTTCCATGTGCTGAATTATGGATGATTCTCTCAGATTTTTCTTCCAAGTCATTAATTTTATTTTTGTCTGTACTGATAAAGGCTTCTATTGTGTTTTAATTTCATGGACTGTATTGTTCATTTATGGAATTCCTTTTGCTTTTTAAAACCCTGCCAACTTTTTCATTCTGTCCTGTAATTTGCCTTAGGTTTCTATTTGTTTTCTATCTTTTTAAATATTTTAAACATAATACTTTCAAAGCTTCTTTCATATTGATTGACTATTTTTTAAATTTTTTGGCTGCACATTCTTCCATTTACTTACGTCCCCTAACTCTTTCTAATTACATCTTATTTCCTCACGTTATTTATAATATTTGGTTGTGAAACCAGATTCATGGCCATTTTCTATGAAAGTAGTAGCTATAAATCTTTTCTGTAGAAGCATCCTTACAATGCGGTTTTATCTTGATCCTGATAAAATCTGGATCAGTTTTTAATGCAGATTCCTTGGTTTGGAATTCATGTATCCTTTGAGTGTATGAATTCAGATGCCACTCCTGCAAATGGCATTGGCCTCGACTCAGACACTTTTTTTCTTAAGATGGGCTTAAATGGATGGAAGTCTTCCTTGTTGCATCCCTCAGTGTCAAATGGGATTTTTTTAAATCCATGTTTTACAGATAGAGTAAGTCTTTGTGGGTTTCTCTCTTGTAATGCAATCCATTTCCGTGCAGGCGTCTGTAGTCCCACTGGTATTACTCCTGTGGGACTTGGGAGCAAGAGACCCAAGACCCACAAATATACTGATACTTACAATGTGTGCTTTGCCATGGGTAATAAAAGACTTTATGAGCCAGGAGTTTCATGTTTTCTGCCAGCATCCATGAGCCTGTGGCGGGTTAATGTGTAGGCTTGCAAGTAGGGTAAATTCTTGACAGTTCTTGACATAGATTTACATGAAGTTATGGTACAAAACCTTTTTTTTTTTGTTTTGTTTTGTTTTGGTACAACTTCTTGCTTTACTACCTGCCTACTGCCCATTATGAACCTGAATATGAAAAAAAAATAAAATGAAATAAACCTGAATATGATTCTGGGGCGGTGAGTAGCTAACTTGAGATCATTAGGTAAGGGTGAATTCTGCCATCACTGACTCATTGAATAAATGTCAGCAGATTTATGGCTTACCATTATCAATACTTCATGATAATGTAAAGAAAAAAGAAAAAACAAATGAACAAAACCAAACTCCCACGTCAACAAAACCCCAAAACAAACTGTTTAAACGGTTATCTAGATGTTACATTTTTTTGACCAGCACCTTCGATATTATTGTTACTGATCATTTCCCCCAGGAAGCGATGTTTACTCTCTAAAATTTTGGACGAGGCACTAAAAGGATGAGATCTTTGTTATCCTTGAGGAGGATACAAGTTTTTGGAGAAAATAGTAATTAGCAAAATGAGGCAGGACTGTAACCTTCCAGGAAGTGCAGCAAGTAATAAATGTAATAAATGCTGTCAGAACTGAGGGGAGGGGACGTGGCCTGGCTTTATGGGCTTGGAGCACCGCCGAAGCTGGGGAGTAAGGGCAAACCATTTCCTCATCTATAAGGTGAGGAAGCTAACTAGAACCAGATGTTTTTGAACAAAACTATTTTTCTTAAGGAAAATTTACAAAGATCTTTAGTCTGTAAAATAGGTAAAAGCATAGATTCATTGCAGCGTAAACCTAGATACTGACCACTGGGACTGTCTCCGTACACCTCCAAAGTCCACAATCTACCTCTCTGAAACCCTACAGGTCACAGAATCCAGTTTGAAAATCATCGGGCATGATGACCGCAGGGAATTACAGAACTGAAAGAAAAGCATTCTATAACGATCAAGCATATCTGTTTGAGCTTCAGTCGCATAGCTATGCGGGTCTTCTTCCCACAGTGCCAGAGCCCAGCCAGGCTTCCATCGCTGGTGAACATGGCTGACCGCTTAGTCAGACAGCAGAGTGAGCAGAACTAGCTACCCTGGCGACACATGTTATTTGCTCATAGGGAGGGAAGAGTGGGGAAGGTGGAAGATGTGAATGAATGGGTTCAAAATCCATCATCACTAACTAGAAAAATAGCTCACAGCTCTTTCCTTACTGTGGGTCCTTGAGATATCTCCATCTACTGAGGGAGTTCGGCTCTTGCTTGGAAGTCAGCATTTCACCAAACATCAAGAAAGGGAAAATGCTTTTTAGATTAGCTTCCTCCCTTCGGTACCCAGAGGGGGAGGCTATTGTGATCATTAGCTTTTCCTGCATTAAATCTGCTTGGTGTGACTAGGCCATTTGATTTCAGGTTTATCCTAAAGCCACAGAAATCGAGTTGCTGGGTATTTACTTGGGATTAATGACCAGTTAGGAGAAGCTGTGCTTTATACCATTAACCCGAGCCAGGTGCTAATTCCTGGAACATGCCCGGCAAACAGAGGTTATTACTGCTATTTGAAACTGTGAATGCTGCCTTAGAGACTACAGGCTTTCTTTAAAGAGGCAGCCATTATGATTGGTCAACATGGCATATTTCTGGAGAATTAATGCCCTGTGTATAAGCCAATCTGATTGCCTGGAAACATCTCTCAGTGCTCGTGCTGTTCCGCTGATAATCCACTTTGAGACATGGGGCAGCCGGCTGGAAACCGTGGCAGGTTCTATTTTTGGCATCTAAAATCAATGCTCTACTCTGGCAGCCTGGTCTGCTGCCTCATTATCCCCCCCTGCCCAGTGCGCTGAGTGTAGCTTCTCTTTGTGGGAGATTAAAGCGAGTCAGGGAATGTGATAAATGTTTTCAGTCATATCTGCTGTCATTTGAATAATACTGGGTGTCAGGAAGAAATACAACCCTGGCCTGTTTTAGCCAGCCAAACTCTCTTGATTCTTTCCTTCCTCTTAGTGCCTCAAGAAGCAGCTCCTGAGAACAGTACAACCCTCTCATTCCACAGGTCTGGTTCATATCTTCGGGCTGGGTTGGATGGTCTCTCTGGAAAGATTCTTTTCATTTTATCCAGTGAAATCCAAGATGTCTCTACTTGGTTGGGGAGGGGCATTTCCTCTATTTACCAGGAGAGAAAGTGGTTCCATTTTGCCAGAACCTTCTAACTTTTTGGAACACAACATCCCATTTTCTAACTAAGTCTTGATGTGGATCTGTTTAAATTGGCCTCGGTGACATAGGTTTTTTCATGCTTTGGTTTTTCTACTGATAAAATAGGGGGGAAAAAATGAAGGTATGGTTAAAAGGCATGACTGGATGAGGAAGCAGTATATGAGGCATATGTCCTTGCCCTCCCTCTCAAGTCATGCAGCTGGAGCCGGCCACGGACAGCCCTGAGGCAGGCAAAGTGGGTCTGTGGTGCCCCCAGGTTCCCCTGTTGAGGCCGCTTGTCACACAAGTGAGTCTTTCTTCATTCCTTCTTTCTGGAAGCCAGGGTCCTCAGTTCTTTCTTCCCTTTCTCCACTGAGACAGGATCTCTGGAAGGGATCTGATGGATTTGTTCTTGATGTGATGTTGATGGCAGGAATCATCGCTGGGTGGTGGGAGTCTGACCCTCCTTGCAAGCCGATGGGATGGAGCTGTCTGGTCATTTAAAACCTGTGGGGGCACCTGCGCGGTTCAGGTGGTTAAGCGTCTGCCTTCGGCTCGGGTCATGATCCAGGGGTCCTTGGATGGAGCCCCACACTGGGCTCCCTGCTGAGCCCTCAGCCTCTGCCCCTCTCTTTCTCTCATGAATATTTAAATAACATCTTTAAAAAAATAAAAAAATAAAACCTGGGAGTGGCTCTCAGACACTGGTGTCAGGCATTCTTGGATTCCAAGCATGAATGCCTAAGGGCTCTACTTGTGTGTGCTGGTCAAGTTGGCTCTCAGAAAAGAAAGCCCTGATTTGTAGCTTTTGCTGAGTTCAGTGGCATCGCTGTTGCCTTGATGGCTGATTTCAAGCTACTAATGTAAAGCCACTAAATGAGAAATTCGAAGGCATGAGCAAAATCGGCTCCCGTGAGCTACCGTGGTTCCTTTCCTGGCCCTTTTGGGGAGAATTGTTCAGTGCGGTTTGCATTTCCTTTTCTATAGCTTTCTGATTTACTGGAAGTGAGATAGATTGGTGTTAAGGTTTAGACTGACAATGTTAGGTTTGAATCCTGGATCTCTCCATTACTTACCAAGTTTATGATTTTAGACAATTTAATATCACTGAGCCTTTATTTCCTTGACTATAAAATAAGTATAATACACAACACTCAAAGGTGTTCTGAGAATGAAATTTTATAAAGTATGTGAAAGAAACTAGCACATTAGTGGCTCAAAAATTGTTTGTAGAATCTGCCTTTTAACATTATTTCTTTACTTCAGTTTGATCTTAATAAAAAACAAAACAAAACAAAACAAAAACCAAGTAGGAAACAGCCATCACTGAGAACATCCATGAAAGTTGCCATTGCTTGTACATAAGGAGCCTGGATAATTTCTTTCGCTGGTTTTCCTTTTCTTACATCTGTTCTGGTCCTTGGTAAATCTCTGATCTGGAACTCCGTCATGTACAAACATCCTTCCTTTTTTGGGTGGTAATGTATATGACAAATACGATTATTTCTCCCTCTTTTTGCTTGAAAGATAACTCTGTATCATAGTCTTGGCAATTTCTTTATTTGATTTTCAAAACTATCCAGTACTTCTATGAAAAGATTTTGTTTTTTACTAAAGCTAAGAATGTTTAGTCAAGAGAATGGACGGAGCAGCTGACATCCTTTCATGCTACTCCATGTTAGAGACTCTACTAAGCCTTTTTACCAGGATTCTCTCGTTTGGTCCTCACAACAACTCAGTGAAATGGACACTATTATCTCATTTTACAAATAAAAAACGGGAGAATTAGAAAATGTTAAGTAATTTGCTTGAGGTCACAAAGCTGCAGAGTGATTAATTATGGAATTTCAAGCATCAGTGAATTTGTACATGCGGCAAATTGGCGAAAAAGAAACCTCTCTAGGGTCCCAACGATCGTGACTCATGGGTAGTCTCTGCAGGGTCAACTGTATTAATTCTTGACTATAATAAGCCTTTGAAGGCAGGAATTGTGTTCTATTCATTGCCATATCTTCTATCAGTGCCTGGCACATACTTTGGATAAAGTAAGTGCTCAGTAAAGGATTGTTGAGTTGAACCATAAATTTACTCAATAAGTTTCACAAAAGACTGATTATGTGATAGATAGTATTCTAGGCATTGGAGATAGCATTGTAGAAAAACAAAAATCGGGAAAAAAATTCCTTGTTCTTATAGAATTAAGATTCTATTAGAAAGAGGCAAAGAATATAATTGATTAAGTCAATTATTTCATATGTTAGAAGCTGGTAATTGCTCTAAGAGAGTAAGGTAGGATAAAGGGGATGGGAAATCAGAAAAAGGGAGTTCAATGAAATGATGGTATTTGAGTTAAGACTTGAAAGAACAAGGGAGTTAGCCATGTGCACTCAGGCAAGAGTGTTCCAGGCAATGGGAAGGCCCTGAAGTGGAAGCTTGTCTAACTTGTTTGGGAATTGCAAGGAGGCTTCTGTGGCTGGAGCGGAATGAGCATGGAGGAGATGAGTCAGAGTTGGAAGATGATCATTTTGCAAGGCCTGTAAAGACTTGGGCTTTTACTTTGACAAAATGGAAGTTCATGCAGGATTTTGAGCCAAGCACCAGTGATCTTACATCTTTTGTTTATTGATTGATTGAAATTTTTTCCAGACTATTTTCACTGCTCTAAAAATCCTTTCTACTCTGCCTATCATCTCCTTCCCCCAATGTCTGGCAACCACTCATCTTTTCTCTGTCTTCTGTCTTCATACTTTTGCCTTTTCCAGAATGTCATATAATTGGAATCATACAATATATAGCCTTTTGAGATTGGCTTCTTTCATTCAATGGTATGTATTTACTCCATATATTTCTAGTATCAATCAGAAAATTCCTATCAAAATGGACTCGGAGAATAATCGCCAGTCTTAACATCAGAAATGCTGCAAGACTGTCAGATATCCATGTGACCTGACATTGATTGTCGTGTTGAGCGCAGACTATAGAGAGGAAAAGGTTGGAGGCAGGAAGACAAATTTGGAGACCATCATAATAATCTAGGCAAGTAATGATGGTGGCTAGAACCAGGGAGGCAGAAGTAGAGTTAGTGGAATTTGAAAGACAGGAGTCGAAATGATTCTGAACTCAGCTGGAAGATTGGGGTTACCATCATCTGAGCTAGGGAAGACTGCCAGTGGAGCACGTTTTAGGGGGAAGATCAGGATTTCAATTCTAGACATGTAAGGTTTGAAATGTCTATTGGGCATTTGTGTAGTGGGCAGCTGGGTAGAGGAATATGGAGTTCAGAGGAGATGATTGGGCTGGAGATTTTTAAGATAATTGGGATGGATCAGCATCTGGGGAGAACTCAAAGCCAAGAGATTGGGGGGAACCCCAACAAGAGAAGGTGTTCAAGGACTAAACCCTTTGGCTCTGAAGTCAGGGAAAAGGACAGGAATTTACAAAGGACAATAAGAAAGTGTGGTCAGAGTTTGGAGAAACATCAGAACTATTTGGTATCCTGGAGGAAAAGTGAGGGAAAAAAAGTGTATCTAAGGGAGGGTAGTGAACAACTGTGTCAAATGCTGCTGGTATATCAGTTAAGCTGTGAACTAATACTTAACGCAGGATTTAGCAACATGGAGGGGACTGGCGACCCTGACAAGAGCAGCTTCAGTGGCGTTTTAGTGGCAAAAGCCTAAATGGAATGAGTTTAGGAAGCAATGTGGTGAGAAAACTGAATAGAGAGACAACTCCTGCATAGAGTTTTATTGTAAAGGGGGGGAGAGAACTGGGACTGCAGCTGGAGGAGGAAGAGGGAGTGAAAAAGTGTTTATTATCATTATCCCCTCAGTTGGAGTAATAACAAGGTGCTTTATGCTGATAGGAAAAATCCAGTGGCGATGAAACATGGATGACGTAAGAGAGAGATAAGTTATGTCCTTGCAGGAGAGGAGAAATGGGATATTTGTTAATGCAGGGGGGGGGAGCTGGCTGTAGGTAGAAGCGTGAGTGCTTCATTCAGAGTACAGAAGGGAAGTCACAGTTTATGTGTCCTGATTCTTCTAGGCTTCTTTGGTAAAAGATTGCTCAAAGAATATTTATGTATTTTCCTGTGAGAAGTGTGTGTGTTTGTATAATGCATATATTATTATATATATGTAATTATATATAATATAATGTAAAAATTCTTCATTTGGGATATGTATTTGTATATTTATACACATGCATGCATACATATATATACCTATATAGTGATATTCTCTGTATGGTGGAAAACAATAACAAACAAATGAATTTGCATTCTAGGAGATTTCCAAATTCTTTAACAATATAAAGCTACTTAAAAATTTCCGACCTTACAAAGGCATATTGTTAAAGCTGACTTAGTCCCCCCAGCCAAACCTGTACTCCTATATTAATTTAAAATGAAAGAGCAGTTAAGTATATTTAGGACATTTTATTTAAAGTGTTTTCCAATCAATGATTTTTTTTTTTTTAATAGAGTGAAACTTTGAAGTGAGTCAGCTGCGGCTTCCCTCTCCCATAATTGAAGTGAGAGAGAATTATATAGAAAGAGGCCAGGGCTCTCTTTAGTCCAGACAAAGCTGTGATGATTAGAAGAATGAATTGCAAATGAGGAAGACAATAGGGAAGAAGTTTCTTTTATGGAGGCAGAGAGGGTGGGTATGGCAGAAAGGACTCTTAATAATTACAATCCAGGCTCAGAAAGCACTTGGGGCTGGGAGTAATTCTGCAGCCGTTGGAAAAAAGGAAACCTTTGGAAAATGTCAATGTGCGGACTCCAAATTGTACAGTGTGGGAGCGACATCTGTGCCCTCCCAGAACGGGCCTTGCTGATTCCGGACGGACGACAACACACTCAGATGGTTTATTAAGCACTCCCGATTAAGAGAGGCACAAACATGAAACGATTTGCTTTTTCTACAATTACTCTCCCAACCACTCTATGCCAAATCTTCCTTCTCTCTCTCGAAAGAGCTCTTCGTTTATCTGGGTCAGATTCCATAATTTCCCAGATCCTTTCAGTTATTAAAAGGCGATCCATTTTAAAACTTTAGTATCTCATTCAAAGTTTCCTTTGCTCTTATTATATGTCAGGCTTAGGACTGTGAGGATAGGAAATGGGGAGGCAGGCCGTTCCAATACAATGTCAAGCTGGCTGCTTCTGGATGGTTCAGGATGTGATCCAACCAGTGAATCCCATGGTTCCAGGTATGCCTCAGAATCCCCTTCGTAGTGAAGCGGGTCCCTTGGTTAAATGCCACCTTGTGTGGGATTTCTCCATTTATATTGGATGAACAAATGGCTACTGAATGCCATTTTCTTCTACGTGCAGTCACTTCCAATCTTCACTAAGGCACCTGGCTCTGGAGAGTAGAGAACACCTCTTTCCCTTCCCCTACAGGGAACAACCTGGCCCCTACTGCTGGAGAATCTCAGGATAATGTGGCACAGTCGTTGCCTCCTCATCCTCATCACTCATCTCCAGTCACCAATTCTAGGGGAGTAGAAACGGCAGTTTCCTCTGATTGTCTGTAGAGAACAAATGGGCAGGAGAGCTTAAGAAGTCCGCGTTTTGTGCTGTAAGTATACAGAAGGCTGCTCAGGTTGACTTCTTGGTTGGTGGTCAGATAGTGGAGAGCTGCTTCTCTAGTAGCAGGGAACAAATGCCTGGGGAGCCGGGGGATGTGTTCGGGGGAAGAGCCCACGTGGCAGTCTTCGGGAAACCTGCGTTAAAATCTAAGGCTGCCATATGTTTACCGCATTTCACTGGGAAAGTCACTTATCCTTGGTGAACTATTTCCCTCATTTTTGAAATGGGTGGATCCCATTTTCCCTATATGTCATAAAGGACTATTTTGAGAATTAAATTGTGCTATAGGTATACAAACACATTGTAAAATTAAAAAAAAATGTTTTCCAAAGGCAAAGATGATATTCTCATAAAAGTAAATGGCTACCAAGGTTATTTTTGAGGGTCAAAGTTGATTGAAAAATTATACTTGTTAGGCTACCCTTTCCACCCACCCACCCATCCATCCATCCATCTATCCATTGGTTCATTCATTCGTTTATTTAGTCATTCAGCAATAACTGAGCAATTATCAAATGTGGCATGCTAGAGATACTGAGATGAATGAAACGTGCCTCGTGTCTTCAAATAACTGCCAATCTAGTGCATGAGAAATACATGTAAACATCTAGAATGCAGTGGGATAGAGGTTTTGATGGGGAAAGGGTGTGGGGTATTGGGAACACATGGGGGCTCGCTAACTTCTGGGAGAGTCTGACGCAGTAGAGGTCCCCTGACATAGGAAGGCTGAGAGAGTGAACACATTTTGAATTATGGTGGACATCTTATGAGAATTGTCCCATGATGAAAATTACCTCCCAGTTTGTGTTCAATGCTGCCAATTTCCCTGCCAGGCAACATCTGCTGTAGCACCTGTAAGCCTTACGCTAATGATTATTAATGATACTCTCTCCCTGCATTGTGCTCGATTGCAGGGGAAGGCAACATCAACAGCCCCTCCACACAGCTTGTGCCTTGGCCACTATGAAAAAGACTTGGTCTTACCCTGATGCTGCCAGGGAGCAGCCCACCCATTTCAGATCCCTCCTGTCCGCAACAAGCAGGGCCTTCGCTTTCTATGTGACTTCTCTTCCTTGACTCTTTGTTTTGTGTCTTTGTATTTTAAGCTTTCTCAGAAAAGGGACTTATTTTCCCTATTTAGGATTTTTCCATGTCATCCATAAACATACCACCACCATCAACAGAAGCAGATTCCCGTATGTGCTTACTCATTCAACAAATTTGTGCAACAGTGGGTATGAAACCGCTGTCACTAATTCACTAACCAGCACAGCCCCCGTTTTAGCGTCTTGTGTGTGAGAAATAAGGACTTTCCTAGTTTCAATATGATATGTAGGTGTAAGGGACTTTTTCTGGGGTTAGGTGGGACTGGACTTCCTGGATTCAGTATTTCCTAGCTGTAAGACTGGACAAGTTGCTTATGTCTGCAAACCTTAGTTGCCTCCCATAGTCCTATTTTCAGAAGATATTAAGGAGGATTAAATGAGATAATGTGTGTAAAATACTTATCTCAGTGTGGGCGATAAATGAAAATGTTATAATTACTGTTGTTATTGCTGCTGTCCTGATCTCTCACTGTCTATTCTTCCCCTGTGGTGGTTAAGATTGGTATTAAATGGAGGATCCTGAAAGACAGAAGAGGACTTGCCAGGGACATCATGCCCTCGGCACTATCCTCTGTAGTGGGAAAAGGTTGGATTCTTCATCGTCTGAGACAAATGCTGTGACCATTTATAGGTATGAAGTGTTAACAGAACTAACACTATGGGATCCTTTACATCTATGCTGTCTTTACCCTTTTAAATTGTGTTTTGTTTCTTGGAGAGAGCTAATTCATGAATAGGGCCAGCTTTCCTATCCCTTGCTGAGTACCGTGAGTCATCTTTCCCTGATCATTAAGGGGCCTCATCAGCCCTACCTGAGACTCATCCTTCCTCCCCTGATGACCACAGGGCAATTCTTAAAGTGAATATTGTGATGTGCTCCCGGGAAAGAGATGCAGAACAACTGGGGTGTTAAGGAATTTGGCTATGTTCTAACTGGAGAACATTCCCTTCTTCCTTCTTGCAAAGCAGTTCTTACAAATAATGGGGCCTCACTTCTCAACTCTGAGTCTACAGGATTATTTGCATACAATTATTTTATTTCTTCTTAAAAGCGACTTGACTTGGGGTAGGACCATCATTTTCTTTCTATTGTTGATCTCTTCTACATTCACATTGCTGTCATTTTTTATAATAAAAGCATCAATAACAGTTATATAAGAATAGTAGCAGACAGTTAAGTCATGCTTGCAGGCGTAGGCTAAATGCTTAGTGAATCAGCACCATGACATCTGCATCTTAGAGAAGCAAAATTGAGGCACCCAGCAGTCAAGTACTGCTAGATCACAGGAAGGCGTGGAGCCACCTTTCTAACTCAGGCAGTCCATCTCGGGAGTCCCTAGCCTCTACCACTATGCAGATCTGTCTTTCATACTTGGTGTTTTATAGTTTATAAAGCAGTTTCACATATTTATTTAATCCTCATAATCAGCTCACAATGCAGATATTAATATTTCTCTACTTTATAGACGAAGAAAGAGGGTTTCAGGAAGTTTTTGCAATTTACCCAAAGTTTTACAGCTGGTAGCCCTCCAGTTGGAACTTGGAACTAAGGTTTCTAACTACAAATAATATTTTTGTAGAGCACATTTATCCAGTTTGACAGAAGATGTCAAACAGGGAATTAGCATAACAACTGCTCATTTGAGGAGCATTTGAATCTCAAGCCCATTTGCCCTCTTACCATAATTTTGCACGATGTAAAAACTGCATGTGGATATTGAAAATGCTTCCCAACAACCCTATTCTCTACGGTCTGGTTTTTCTTTTTTCTTTTCTTTTCCCCTTCATGCAGGGGGGAGAAAAACTAATTGAAATGCATGCTGTGGTTTTATGAAGTACGAGTCAGAAGAAAAGAAGCACTTAATCACTTAATGCAATGATTGTCTTTTCAAGCGAGCAAAGGGGAATAGGACAGAGGTGGGGGTATAGAGAAAAGTGTGCAAGAGATCTTATGGGAAAGCCTTTGAATACATGACTCCTTCATCTTTGTAGTCTTTTTGGAGCCTTCCCGTGTAACTCAATATGTACTTTTCTTACTCTCTGTCCAGTAAAGAGGAAGTTAGCTGACTGTCATTGTGCATCAGCTTTGGTGCTGGAAGACACATACACATGTGTCTAAATTCATTATCTGGGTCAGATCTTCCTTATGAGAGTCCATCCATTCTCCTTCTGGGTTACCTGGGTTCCCTCTATATTGTTGATGAGGCCAGATTAAATTTGTTTCTTAGAGTCATGCTTAGCTACTGAGAGGGCAGACTCTGTCCGTGACAACCTGTGCCTATCTCCTTCTCTTACCACTTGTTCTTATCCTCTGTATTTAGCCTCCAAAGTCATGGTTTATCACAAAACTTGTACGTAGTCACAGTTATTCTAGAAGAATTCCTCACATTCCCCATGAGGAATACACCATGAGTTCATGCACACCATATTGTCCTAGTAAGTCCAGTGCACAGCTAGTGTTTCCCTCCAGCCTTGAAAGAAGTTTCTGTTTCCTTGGCTTTTGTATTAAATGGAGTGGTTAGAACCATGTGGTCTAAACATTGCTTATTTGGGGGACGAGTCCTAAGATGGTGGCAGCGTAGGGGGAACCTAGGCTTGTCTCATCCCACAAACACAACTAGGTAACTGTCAAATCATCCTAACTACCCCAGAAATTGACCTGAAGACTGCCAGAACAAACTCCACAACTAGAGGGAGAGAAAGAGCCACATCAAAGAAGGTAGGAAGTGCAGACACATGGTATAGAGAAGAAATAGATCATGAGTGCTGTGGAGGGGAGGGAGCCATGGTCTTGGAGAGGACAAGAGAGGGAAGAGCACACAGGGGAATGCATAAGAAGGTTTCCCCAAAGCCGTTGGCTGGGAAAATAAGAGGGTGTGAATTTTGTGACTTCTTGCAACAAGCAGGGCTTAAAGCCTGGAGTTTTAAAGGTCAGCAGGCTTGGCTGGGATAGAGCCTGGAGGGCCCTGCACTGCTCCTGGAGAGAAGGCAGGTAAATAACCCAAGGGCAGACAGAATGGAAACAGCAATCTGAAAAATGCTTAGGGCACACTGCAGGAAGATTACTTGCTCTTCTCAGAGGCATCCCTGAGAGGCAGCATTCCTGGAGAGGCTTCTCTGGGGACAAAGGAGCCAGCTCGTACCATTTCCCTCCCCTGCCCCTCAGCACAAACACAGAGCAACCTGCAGGAAGCACTTACACTGGCTGCCAAAGTTGCTTACACCAAGCCCAGCCCCCTGTGCTCTGGCAGGACTGCCCTTCTAAGTCAAGCTTGCCTCTGTCCTAGTTTAGCAGGTCCCTCCCCCAGAAGATCAGCATGAACCCCCACCCACATCACATTTCCCAACCAGAGAGTTCTTCAGGGCCTTAGTCCTCATGGAGTTGGTACCAGGTCTCATTTCACAAGCAGATAAGAGCACTCCTAGTTAAAACTCATCATATTCAGGCCAGGGACTAAACACTGCCTGTAACAGGCAAGGAGAGCCTCTGCAGATGACTGGCCTAAATTAGGTTAGAGCAGCCACAGCACAACAGCAGAGCACACGCAGCACACACCAGAGGCATTCCGTGAAGCTCCAGGCCCCAGGCACTACATGACCTCTTCTTCATAAGACCATTATTTCAGGAGCAAGAGAGATAACTGGATTTTCCAACAAACAGAAGAAAACAGAGACTTAGAAAAATGCTAAGACAAAGGGATTTATCCCAAATGAAAGAAAAAGATAAGGCCATAGCCAGAAAGCTAGGTGAAACAGATATAGGTAACATGACTGATGGAGAATTTAAAGCAGCAATCATAAGGATACTCATGGGGCGTGAGAAAAGAATAGAAGACATCAAGGAGACCCTTATTACAGAGATAAAAGGGTTAAAAAAAGTCAGAGATGTAGAATGCGATAAATAAGATTGGAAACAGGCTTGATGCAATGAACAATGGGCTGGGAGAAACAGGAATGAATTTGTGATATAAAAAGGGAAAAAATGGAAAATGATGAAACAGATCAAAAAGAGAAACAAGAATTATGTAACACAAGAACAGACTTAGGGAACTCAGTGACTTCATCAAATAGACTAATATTTGTGTTATAGGAGTCCCAGAAGAAGAAAGGGGGGGGGCAGAAAATTTATTTCAAGAAATAATAGCAGAAAACGTCCCTAATCTGGGGAAGGAAACAGATATCCAAATCCGGAGACACAGAGACCTTCCATCAAAATCAACAAAGCAGGTCAATGCCAAGACATACTGTAATTAAATTCACAAAATATAGTGATAAAGAAAAAATATTAAAAGCAGCAAGACAAAATAGGGCCTTAACTTACCAGGGAAAACCCATAAGGCTAGCTGGAGATTTTGCAACAGAAACTTTGCAAACCTGAAGGAAGTGGCATGATATATTCAAAGTACCAAATGAGAGAAATTTGTAGACAGGAGTGCTCTATCTAGCACGACTATCATTCACAATAGAAAGAAAGATAAAGAGTTTCCCAGACAAACAAAAACTAAAGGAATTTGACCACAAACCAGCCCTGCAAGAAATATTACAGGAGAAACTTTAAATGCAAAGGGAAGACCAAAAGTGACAAAGACAAGAAAGGATCAGAGGAAATCCCCAGAAACAACATCAAAACAAGTAATAAAATGACAGTAAATACATATCTATCAATAATTACTTTGAATGTAAATGGACTAATGCTCTAATTAAAAACACAAGGTATCAGAATGGATTAAAAAACAAAACAAAACAAGACCCATCTAGATGCTGCCTACAAGAGATTCATTTTAGACCTAAAGACACCTGTAGATTGAAAGGGAGGGTGTGTAGAAATATTTATCACGCAAGCAGATGTCAAAAGAAAGCCAGAGTAGCAATACTTATATTGGGTAAATTAGACTTTGAAACAAAGACTGTAATAAGAGACAAAGAAGGTCACTTTATAATCATAAAGGGGACAATCCAACAGGAAGATCTAACAATTGTAAATATTTATGCACCCAACGTGGGGGCATACACATATATAAAACAATAACAAACATAAAAGAACTAATTGATAATAACACAATAATAGTAGGGGAATTTAACACCCTGCTTATAGCAATGGACAGATCATCTAAGCAGAAAAGAGACAAGAAAATAATGGTTTTGTTTTCGTTTTTTAGAGAGAGAGAGAGAGGGAGCATGCAAGAATGTTGGAGGGGAAGGGCAGAGGGAGAGAGAGAATCTTCAGCAGGCTCCATGCTGGGGCTTGAGCTCATGACCCTGAGCTCATGACCTGAGCTGAAATAAGAGTCAGACATTTAACTGACTGAGCCACCCAGGTGAGGAAACGATGGCTTTGAATGACATACTGGACCAGATGGACTTAACAGATATATTCAGAACATTCCATCCATACACATTCTTTTCAAGTGCACATGGAACATTTTCCAGAATAGACTACATATTAGACCACAAATCAGGCCTCAACAAATGCAAAAAGATTGAAATCATACCATGCACCTTTTCTTTTCTTACTTCTTCCTCCTCCTCCTCCTCCACTTCCTCCTCCTCCTCTCCTCCTCCTCCTCCTCCTCCTCCTCCTCCTCCTCCTTCTTCTCCTTCTCCTTCTCCTTCTCCTCCTTCTTCTTCTCCTTCTTCTTCTTCTTCTTCTTCTTCTTCTTCTTCTTCTTCTTCTTCTTCTTCTTCTTCTTCTTAAGATTTATTTATTTGTGAGAGAGAGTGTGTGCAGAAGGGAGGGGCAGAGGGAGAAGCAGAGAGTGTCCTAAGCACATTCCACACTAAGTGTGGAGCCTGACATGGGGCTGAGGTCATGACCTGAGTCGAAACCAAGAGTCAGACACTTAACGACTGCACCACCCAGGTGCCCTACCATGCACCTTTTGTGACCACAATGCCATGAAACTTGAAGTCAACCACAAGAAAAAATTTGGAAAGACCACAAATACATGGAGGCTAAATAACATGCTACTAAACAATGAATGGGCCAACTGGGAAATCAAGGAAGAAATAAAAAAAATACAGGGAAACAAGTGAAAATGAAACATAACAGTCCAAAACCTTTGGGATGCAGCAAAAGTGGTCCTAAGAGGGAAGTATACAGCAATACAGGCCTACCTCAGGAAGCAAGAAAAAGCTCAAATAAACAACATAACCTTATACCTAAAGGAGCTAAAAAAGAACAAATGAAGCCTAAAGCCAGCAGGAGGAGGGAAATAATAAATACCACAGTGGAAATCAGTGATATAGAAACTGTATCAAACAAACATTGGACACCTGGTGGTTCAGTAAGTTAAATGTCTGCCTTCAGCTCAGGTCATGATCTCAGAGTCTGATCTTCCTCAGGCTCCCTACTTAGCAGGGAGCCTGCTTCTCCCTCTGCCAGCTCTGCCTCCTCTGTCTGCTCTGCCTGACGCTCCCCCCGATTGTGCTCTCTCTCTCTGACATAAATAAATAAAATCTTTGAAAAAAAAAAGAAACTAAAACAAACAAACCGTAGAACAGATCAATGAAACTGCAAGCTGGTTTTCTGAAAAAATTAATAAAATTGATAAACCTCTAGCCAGGTTTACCAAAAAGAAAAGAGAAAGGACTCAAATAAATAAAATCACAAATGAGAGAGAAGAAATAACAACCATCACCACAGAAATAGAATTATAAGAGAATATTATGAAACTATATGCCAACAAATTGGACAACCTGGAAGTAATGGGTAAATTTCTACAAACATATAAACTACCAAAACTGAAACAGGAAGAAATAGAAAGCTTGGACACAGTGATAATCAGAAAAGAAATTGAATCAGTAATCAAAAAGCTCTTAACAAACAAAAGTCCAGGGCTAGATGGCTTCATAAGTTAATTCTACCAAACCTTTGAAGAAGAATTAATACCTATTCTTCTCAAACTATTCCAAAAAATTGAAAAGGAAGGAAAACTTCCAAATTTATTCTATTATGACAACATTACCCAGATACCAAAACCAGATGAAGACTCCACTAAGAAAGAGAACTAGAGACCATTATCCCTGATGAACATACATGCAAAATTTTTCAATAAAATACTAGAAAACTGATTCCAACAATACATTAAAAAAAACTATTCACCACAATCCAGTGGAATTTATTCCTGGTTGCAAAGGTGGTTCAATATTCACAAGTTAATCAACATAATACACCACATTGGTAAAAGAAAGGATAAAAACCAGATGATCCTCTCAATAGATGCAGAAAAAGCATTTGACAAAGTAGGACATCCATTCATGACAAAAACCCTCAGCAAAGTAGGTTTAGAGGGAACAAACCTCAACATACTAAAGGCCATAAATGAAAAACCCACAACTAATATCATCTTCAATGGGGAAAAACAGAGCTTTTCCTCTATGGTCAGGAACAAAACAGGGATGTCCACTCTCACCATTATTTAACATAGTCTTAGCCTCAGCAGTCAGACAACAGAAAGAAAGAAAAGGCATCCAAATTGACAGGGAAGAAATCAAACTTTCACTATTTACAGATGACATGATGCTCTATACAGAAAACCTGAAAGACTCCACCAAAAAACTGTTAGAACCGATAAACTAATTCAGAAAAGTCGCAGGATAACAAATCAAAGTACAGAAATCTGTTGCATTTCTACACACCAATAATGAAGCAGCAGAAAGAGAAAAAGGAATCCAATTTACAACTGCACCCAAAACAAAAAGATACCTAAGAATAAACCTGACTAAAGAAAGACCTGTACCCTGAAAATTTATTTACGCACTCTGTAAAACACTGATGAAAGAAATTGAGGAGGACACAAAGAAATGGAAAAGTATTATTACATGCTCCTGGATTGGAACAACAAATATTGTTAAAATGTCTATACTACCCAAAGCAGTCTATACATTTAATGCAATCCCTACCAAAATACCAACAGCATTTTTCACAGAGCTTGAATAAATAATCCTAAAATACGTATGGAACCAAAAAAGACCCAAAAAGCCAAAGCAATCTTGAAAAAGCAAAGCAAAGCTGCAGGCATCACAATTCCAGACTTCAAGTTATATTACAAAACTGTAGTGATCAAAACAGACTCTCGTACTGGGACAAAAACAGACACATAGATTAATGGAACAGAATAGAAATCCCAGAAACCCAGAAATGAGCCCATGACTGTATGGTCAATTAATCTTTGATAAAGCAGGAAAGAATATCCAATGGGAAGAAGACAGTCTCCTAAACAAATGGGGAAACTGGACAGCAACATGCAAAAGAATCAAACTGGACCGCTTTCTTACAGTATACAAAAAAATAAATAAAAAATGGATTAAAGACCTAAATATGAGATTCGAAACCATAAAAATCCTAGAGGAGAACACAGGCAGTAACTTCTTTGACATCAGCTGTAGCAACTTTCTTCTAGATTAATGTCTCCTGAGGCAAGGGAAACAAAAGCAAAATAAACTATTCTGACTTCATCAGAATGAAAAACTTCTGCACAGCAAAGGAAACAGTCAATGAAACTAAAAGACGATCTTTGGAATGGGAGAAGATATCTGCAAATGATGTATCTGATAAAGGGTTAGTACCTGAAATATATTAAGAACTTATAAAACTCGGGGCGCCTGGGTGGCTCAGTGGGTTAAAGCCTCTGCCTTCGGCTCAGGTCATGATCTCAGGGTCCTGGGATCAAGCCCTGCATTGGGCTTTCTGCTCAGCAGGGAGCCTGCTTCCCCCCTCTCTCTCTGCCTGCCTCTCTGCCTACTTGTGATCTCTCTCTCTCTTTCTGTCAAATAAATAAATAAAATCTTTAAAAAAAAAAAAAGAACTTATAAAACTCAATACCGAAAAACCAATTCAATTAAAATACGGGCAGAAGACGTGAATAGACATTTTTTCCAAAGAAGACATACAGATGGCCAACAAACACATGAAAAGATGCTCAACATCACTCTTCATCGGAGAAATACAAATCAAAACTACAGTGAGATATCACCTTACACCAGTCAGAATGGTTAAAATTAACAACACAAGAAACAGCAGGCGTGGGTGAGGATGTGGAGAAAAAGGAGTATTTATGCACTCTTGGCAGGAACACAAACTGGTGCAGCCACTCCGGCAAACAGTATGGAGGTTCCTCAAAAAGTTAAGAAAAATCCTATGATTCAGCAATTGCATACTAGGCATCTACCCAAAAAATACAAAAATACTAATTCACAGGGATACATGTCCCCTGGTGTTTACAGCAGTATTATCTACAATAGCCAAATTATTGTTATAATTTATGTTTATGTTATATGTTATTATGTTATAATTTATTGTTATAATTTATGTTATGGAAAGAGCCCAAATGTCCATTGACTGATGAATGGACTAAGAAGAGGTGGTGTATAAACACAAGGAATAGTACTCAGCCGTAAAGAGAATGAGATCTTGCCATTTTCAACAATGTGGGCAGAGCTAGAGTATTATGCTAAGTGAAATAAGTCACCTTAAGAAAGACAAATACCATAGTTCATTCATGTTTGGAATTTAAGAAACAAAATAAATAATCAAAAGGCAAAAAGAATAAGCAAGAGAGAGGCAAGCCAAGAAACAGACATTTAATTATAGAGAACAAACTGATGGTTACCAGAGGGGAGGTGGATTGGGGATGGGTATGTGTGGGATGGTTACCAGAGGGGAGGTGGATTGGGGATGGGTATGTGTGGAAGTGTTGACTCACTATATCGTACACCTGAAACTAGCATTACCCTGTATGCTAACTAACTGGAATTCAAAGAAAGATTTAAAAAAAACCTAACCATGTTTATTTTTTCAAATATTATTTTTATGTGACCTCGCATGTTTGAATTTGCCTAAGTTAAATGTCATCAGGTTGTACCCAGGCCATATGGTATCTGTTTGTGTGCCAAATACTGAAGATAACTAATGTTAGTGTTTTGAGTTATTCTGTGCTTAAGGCAGAAGAGGCAGGTCATTGTGTACTTCCTAAGCATGTCATGCAGTTGGGAGGGATTAGAGTACAGGAACATTTCACAGCTTGGACAGCTCTTACGCTAGACTTCTGTGAACTTCCTTTGTGTGTAATAGGTAAAAGAATGCGTCACAGTTTGTTAGTAACTGTTGACTCATTTTACTCTACCTGTAATGGTTCAAAGTTGTTTGTTCTTTTTCTGTGGTGAGAGAACTTATATTCCCCTGTTCTTATGAAGGATTGTGTTTATGTTGGCGATATAAATACTGTATATCTCGCATTTCGGAAAGAAACTAGTTACAGAAAAGTTGTATCTTTGAGTCTAGAATGTGTGTCTATATTTTCTTGACTCTAGACAGTGTGACCTTGGACACATTAGAGATTTTTTTGAGCCTCAATTTCCTTATTTGTAAATGGGAATGAAAATACTTGCCTTGTCAGTTTTAGATTTTTTGTAAAGATTTACATAAAGCAATATGTGGGAAAGCATTTTGGGAAATAAGTGGAGTTGCTAAAATGCAATGATTTCCTATTACAAATTTTGGAATTTTTATTTTATGATTTTAGGATGCTATTTTGAACTATTGATATCTCTATGTGTGGAAAGCTGTTTTTGTATTACAGAAAACAAGTCTTTGGATTGTTAGAGGAATAATTTCAAGGAAAAAATCCCAACCAACTGCATTAGACTGTACTAAATCAGTTAAATTTTAGAAATACAAAGAAGAAGGAAAATAAATATAGAAGAAGAAATTTAAATAATACTTAAGGCTGTTAGTGCTTACTGTTAAGTAAAAGTTATGACCCTCTCGGATGATGTAGAGGGAATTCGATTAAAGAATTGAGTTGATACATATGACATGTCAGTTACATGTGGCATAGTAAATGGGTAAAGGATGAAGGGACTGCACATTGCACCATTGGGATTTGGACAGTCTCTGGGATTTGGATAGCCAGGAGGATTTTAAGCATATAGAAGAATGTGTCATACTTCTCAGGAAACTTTTATTTTCAAAGATGGTCTACTTTTCGTGTGATAGATACCTAGAGCCACGTGTGTTGATGATCTATTGATTATCCAGGTCACCAGATAATTGTATTATTTCTCAGATACTGTGTTACCCTTAGGGAGCAGCTGGAATATTATACTAAACTCATCAATGGAATGGACTGGTACACCAATATGTGCTTCACCCTTCCAGATTTGACAAGTGAAAAGGAAATAAGTTGAGTTTATTCTCTCTTAAGATCTGGCAAATTTCCTACTGATTCAGATAATTTTCTGCTATTACAACTAGAAAGGACTTAAAAGCACTGTTAGACAAATTTCTTCATTTTATGTGTATGTAAGTAGTCAGGAAAACTACTTGCCTAAAATCACAGAGCTAATTTATTAAAGTCTGGCTTCCAGTCTCTTCTTAGCTACTGATTTGACAGAAAAGTAAATAAAAATGAAACAGAATAAATTTGGGACACCAGCTTTCTGCTTTGAGTGGACACACTGATCTGGTTAATTATGAACTTGCCAAGTTTCCATCTTACCTTCTGCTATGAAAGAAACCTACTGGCATTTACTTAGAAATATGAACTTTCTTTGAGTAAAATAGCATTAAAGTTTATTCTTTATTATTAAAGTTTTATTAAAGCAACAAGAACATAATTCCTAAAAGTCAGAAAGGTCAGCTACAATGCAGCTACCAAAGGAAAAGTCAGGAAATTATTTTATTCTAACTTAAATTTCTTTTGGTGTTACGGGGCAGGAATAAGCTACTGGATCATCTCCCAGAAAGGTTTAGAATTTGAAGAAAACATTGGTTGCTGTGGTAGTTTAAAATATGCCCACAGATTCATTGACATACTTCCTTGTAAGAGGTGGATACTAATTTTCTTCCATTGTGGACTGCATTTAGTGATTGTCTTCTAACGTAGAGTAGAACAGAAATAATGATGTGTGACTTTGGAGACTAAGTCATAAAAAGGCACTGCAACTTCCTCCCTGATTCCTCTCTTGTATTGCCCTGTCTGGGTAAAGTTAGCTTCCATATTGTACAGATACTCATGTATCTACTCATGGAGAGAAGCATGTGGTGAGGAACTGAACTCTTCTGCCCACAGCCAGCAAGGAATGGAAGCATCTGGCCAATAACATATGAGTAGACAATCTTGGAAGCTGATCCTTTAGCCTCAGTCAAGCCATGAGATAATAGTAGACCCTATTGACATCCTGACTCTGAAAGCCTGAGATACCCCATGCCAGAACCACCCAGGAAAGCCCAAGGTGATCAACCCATCCTGGTTTGCCTAGAACTTTCTTGGTTTTGGCACTGAAAATCCCATGTCCTAGGAATCCCCTGAGTCCTAGGCAAACCAGAATCGTTTGTCACCCTAATCTTTCTTGAATTCTCAACCCACAGAAACTGGGAAATAATAACTTTAGTCATTAAATTTTGGATTAATTCATTATACAGCAGTAGATGCTAATTCTAGAAACATTGTTTATTACTGGTTGTGGTTGAAGTATCAAAATGCAGGAATAAAGATTTGTCTCAGACACTCTTTTTTAATTTAAATTTTAGTTAACATACAGTGCAGTATTGGTTTCAGGAGTAAAATTCATTGATTCATCACTTACATACAACACCCAGTGCTCATCAGAAGCGCCCTCTTTAATCC
Organism: Potos flavus; assembly: GCA_028534135.1. Lineage (NCBI taxonomy): Eukaryota > Metazoa > Chordata > Mammalia > Carnivora > Procyonidae > Potos > Potos flavus. The sequence goes on from CM052899.1 coordinate 26,227,160, forward strand.
CCATCACCCATCTAGCCCATCTCCCACCTCCCTCCTTCCATCAACCCTCAGTTTATCTGTCATTAAGAGTCTCTTAGGTTTGTTTCCCTCTCTCCTTTTTTTTTCCCCTTCCCATATGTTCATCTGTTTTCTTTTGTAAACTCCACATGAGTGAGATCATATGGTATCTTTCTCTGACTTATTTCTCTTAGTATAATATACTCTAGCTCCATGCATGTCGTAACAAATGGCAAGATTTTATTCTTTTTGATGACTGAGTAATATACCATGGTATATGTAGACCATATCTTCTTTATCCATTCATCAGTCAGTGGACATTTGGGCTCTCTCCATAGTTTGTCTATTGTTGATAATGCCTCAGTAAACATCGGGGTGCATGTATCCCTTCGAATCTGTATTTCTGTATCCTTTGGGTAAATACCTAGTAGTGCAATTGCTGTGTCATAGGGTAGCTCTATTTTTAACTTTTTGAGGAGCCTCCATACTGTTCCTCACAATGGCCACACCAGTTGCATTCCCACCGACAGTGCACGAGCGTTCCCCTTTCTCTGCACCCTTGCCAACACCTGCTGTTTCTTGTGTTGTTAATTTTAGGCATTCTGACAGGTGTGAGGTGGTAATTGTCTCAGACACTCTTAAACACAATCTTGAACTTTAGACTTTGAATTATTTTCATCATCAATTCAATCAATCAATCAAATCTTCAATTATCAATCAATTGGCTGAAAAATCCAGTCATTTTACCCACTGTCTTATCCCTGAATGCACATTTGTATGAATTTATTTTTTTCCCTAAATTTTATAGGTGTTTTGAAATTACCAGATATTTTCCCCACTTCAAAATGGCATTATTCAATATATTACCTGCAAGCTATCTGCCTTAGAATCATCTAAAGAATTAAAATCATCCAAGGACTTTGTTTAGATCCAGATACCTGGCTTCATTCCAGACCCACTGAATCAGAATTTCTGGGTGTGGAGATCAGGATTTTATGTGCTTATTAGACTGTGTGGGTGGTTCATAGACACCAGTGAAGAGAAATGATAAAAAAATATCCTATTAACCACCGCCTTTTCAGCTGATAGAAATAATACTTTGACTGCAATATGTTATGAAAGAGCTATTATTGATAACAAGATTACAATTACCCTTGGTTTCAATCTTCTTAATTTCACTGGGGGAAGGAGAGGAATGTGTACTGACAGAGCAGATGGATGAGTTCAATGATTGCTTTCAGGAGACGGTTTAATAGGTCAGCAAACATGCTGTAGACTCATTTTGGGAAGTGCCTGGTCTTATCTGGTGAAGGGAGCCAAGGAAAACAATCAGAAGTCCCCTGGCTGAGAAGCCCCTGTGCATATTTTCGCCTTGCGGGGTTCTATAGACGTCAGAAGGCCCAACTAATCTGTTACAAATCCAAACCGTGATAGCTGGAATCAGGCTGTTTTTGAAACGAGATGAGCAAAAAGAAGACAAATTGAGGAGGTGCGGAAGAGCCAAAATGAGGAAAGCGATTGTAGTTCCCAGCATAATGACAAATATGAATAGTGAACACACCTCCCTTCTAGTGTACACATCTTTGCTAATGCAACACTCTACAGATTGTACAAATAATGTGTCCATCATGAAGGGGGAGGATATACCAAAGTGAAATAGTTAGGGAAAGCAACTCATTCCAGGAAGGATGTAATACAGCAGACACAACAGATGTAAGCTAATGGAAGACAAGGAAAAGGGAGCCATTGCGAGGGTTTTTCTGTGAATGTAAATGAAGAGCAGCAGGTCAAGGAGCTAGAACAGAGCGGGAAGGAAATGAATCTCAAACAGCGTATTTCTTTCTCTTTGATGCACACATTTAGTTAGCATAGATTTGACTAGCGTCGATTTGGTTAAATGTAACTCAACTCAGTTCAACATTAGTAATGTCAATTTACTCCACTTAGGCGCTGAGGTTATCCAAGAATGAGTAAGACAACAGTCATATCCTCAAAGAGCTTACAATTGAAAGAGCAGGAGGGGAAAGAGTAAGCAGGCATATAAACAGCTAGTATGATAATTATACCAGTCTCTATGAGAAGATACACTTCATGCCCTGCCCTGTATCCTGAAGGGTTCTTGTGTCGTTTTGGGCGTATGAAGGATGAAACAATCTATGGGACTTCTCCAATTCATCTACAAAATTCAACAATTTGTTGTTGCTTTGATGTCTCAGATTTTCCAAGTTGCTGCTTTTCATTTTTCCAGGAGGGAACTATCAGAGAAATTTGTCTAGTGGAAACCATCTAGAGAAAGTATTTCTTTGTGATACTTAGTATTTAAGTTACAGCAGATACTTAGAAACATAGATTTCTGTAATCATAATAATTATATGAAGTAGCTATTATTATCCACATTTTAGAGATGATGAAAACAGATTGAGAGTTTGAACCAAGTATGTTGGCCTAGGTCATGCAGTGAGGAAGGGGTAAAGCTGCAATGGTAGCCTGTATCTTTCTACTGTCATTTGCATGCTCTCTTAAATTCCTTATGTTGCCTTTTGAGATAGCATGAAAGAAGAATGAAATTAAGTGTTAGGTGAATGTACAAATAAACTAAAGCATCCAAATGAGGTGATTTTTTTTTCTGCCATGAGGTTAAGTAATTGAAAGACACGGTGGCAAGTGAATTGGGTCTTGAAGGATGAGAAGGATTTTAATAAAGACTTGAGAATTGAGGGACCAGCAGGAGCAAAAATATCAAGACACGCAAGTGAAATCAACTGAAATTGATTAGAACATAGATCACATGGCATTATGGAGAGAGGAGCAAGGCTAGAATGATCATTTGCAGCTGGTTATTTAAAAATCTATAATAAGAACTTGGGATTTTGGGACGTCTGGGTGGCTCAGTTGGTTAAGCGGCTGCCTTCGGCTCAGGTCATGATCCCAGGATCCTGGGATCGAGTCCCACATCGGGCTCCTTGCTCGGCAGGGAGCCTGCTTCTCCCTCTGCCTCTGCCTGCCTCTCTGCCTACTTGTGATCTCTCTCTCACTCTCTCTCTGACAAATAAATAAATAAAATCTTTAAAAAAAAAAAAAAAAGAACTTGGGATTTTGTCTTGGAGGTAGTGAGAAAGCCATACAGGTTTTGAGGAGGAAAATGAACCAACCTGATTTCTATGTTTGATTGAGAAAGGATGGGCACATGATGGGCAAGGGAGACAAATGTTCGTGAGGCTAACTAGAAAGCTACGGAATCAGTTTAGACTAAAACAAAACCAATCAACCAAAAACCCTCAAAACCCAAGAATACAGTGAAGAGCAGAATGTTGCAAAAAAAAAAAAAAATAGAGCTTTCAGGATTTAAGTAACTGCATGCACTGGATGAGGAAGAGCAAGCTGCTGAAGAGAACTCCCAAATCCGTACACGTGGTCTGGATATAACGACATTAATTAAACAATACCGAGAGTCTTAAGCAGAGAAGCAGTTTGCAGGAAGGGGAAAATGAAGAGTTTAACTTTACTAAAATAGTTTTAAATGTGTGGAAAACGGCTGGAAATTTGTCTTAGAGCTCAAGAAAGAGATTAAGGCTTGTGATATGGATGTGAGCATTTACACTTATTGGGCGATTTGGGATATTATCTCCTTTTCATCTACAGAAAACCAGAAGGAAAAACAGGAATATGCACTTCCCAATGATTGTATAGCATATCAGTTAAAAAAATTAATCTCCACTAACATTTAATGAGGAAAAGTCATGGTCTGTGGCCATTACAGGTCTTCAGTTTAAGGAAGAGAGAAGAAATCATTCACATTCTGTAAATATTCTGCAAATTCTTACGGCTATCCCATGGAATTATAGACTGTTAACTCCTGAGGGGCCTTAGTAAAAATGCAGCATCATGCAAGATGGGAACGTGAGAGTCCTGGGGGCCAAGGTGACTATTTTTAGTCTCTATTCAGACTTGAAGCAAACCTCAGCATAGGATGCTATAGACACTTCTGTAGACCAGTATTCATACCCTAAAATTTTTGCCGATTCTCATCATTGCCTCATTCTTCAGTTGAAGACAAACTTCGCCAAATATATTGTTTCATGCTCCACCCAAAGCCTTTTTGGCATCTCGATGCTTTTCTTTCTACAACTTTTTAAGAGATTTTTAAGTAGAAACAGCATGTATCCCAATTGGGAGGTAGGTCTTTTCTCTCCAATATTAAAAGGAAGAGAAATTTGCTGCTGTCACTTTGAAAATTAATGATCTTTTATGTCACATGTGTGGCATATTATCACATTATTTTAGAAACTTTGGGAGTATTATTTTAGCGAGTGTGAGATAATGCTGAGCATAATTATTATAATTATTTAAATCATTTCCCGTAGAGTTTAAATGGATTTATGTTATTTTATAGTGAAGCTTATAGTTCTTGCAAGTTTTTTTGCGGTTGAACTTATAGATTTTAGTTTCGGAAGTTTTGGAATAGGAAAGTGATATGAGAATGCCCTGTAGGTATTCTACGTATGATGGAGCATATTTTTCCAAGGTCAGGCAAGTGTTTTAGTTTTACGTACTAGGAGGTAGAACTTTTTTTATTTAAGATTTTTTATTTATTTATTTGAGAGAGAAAGAAAGGGAAAGCACAAGCTGGGGGGAGAGGCAGAAGGAGAGGGAGAAGCAGACTCCCTACTGAGCAGGGAGCCTGACATGGGGCTAATCCCGGGACCCCAGGATCATGATCTGAGAAAGGCAGCTGCTTAGCCATCAGAGCCAGCCAGGTGCCCCAGTAGAACTTTTTTTTTTTTTATTGGCAATCTAACATCCACAAATGATTAGTTGACCGTAAGTCAAATCCCTGTTTTATCCACGAGGAAGCTAATGTTTCACTAGGTTCTAATACTGTGCCTGTATGATAGCAAAGGACACTCAGTATCTTATGGCTATTTCTTTTCCAGTTTTTTTTTTTTAAAGTAATCTCTACACCTAATGTGGGGCTCGAACTCACAACCCGGAGATCAAGAGTTTCATGCTCTACTGACTGAGATAGCTAGGTGCCCCTGGCCACTTCTATTCTTGAATCAATGATTCTAATGAAATTATTCATCTTAAGAGAGTCTCATCTTATTTACATTATATGATACATAAATAACCAGTAGCACCCAATGTTTAGAAATACTGTGTTCTATATGGATGCTATTAAGGTATTCTTTCATGGGAATAATTAAATGATGCGTTGTAGAAGGAGGCAATATTGTGACACCATCAAATTTGTGGCTTTTGTGTCAGACCAGTTTTGAGGCTGGCTCTGCCATTTACTAACTGGTCAAGTTGGGGTGCCTCGGTGGCTCAGTGGGTTAAAGCCTCTGCCTTCGGCTCAGGTCATGATCTCAGGGTCCTGGGATGGAACGCAGCATTGGGCTCTCTGCTCAGCAGGGAGCCTGTTTCCCCTCCTCTCTCTGCCTGCCTCTCTGCCTACTTGTGATCTCTCTCTCTGTCAAATAAATAAATAAAATCTTTAAAAAAAAAAAAAACTGGTCAAGTTAGTCAAATTTTTTGTTCTGTAGAAATTCTCAATTCCTATAATAACATAATTATAGCCTAGGGTTGTAAGGATTAATTGAGAGAATGTATATAAAGTGTTAACTTGAAAAGTGAGGTTATTTGGGATATGTATCTTGACCATTCATTTGCTACAGGAATTGTAAAGGATCTCTGTTTAGGAACATAGTTGAGAGGCAGAGATACTCATGTATGACTCCGTGTGTGTGCAGGATATCATGAGTAAGTTGGGGTTGGGGGTCAGCAGAGTGGTGGGACAGGGCGAGGAGACTTTATTAATATTTACTAACTTCAGAAAATATGGTATTTACCATAGAGAGAACACATGGAAAGAGGAAGCCAAGAGTCTTACTTAAAAAAACAGTTTCGGGGGTGAGGGTGGGTTTTCCTAAATGAACACATGTGCAACTTCAATCACTTAGGGAAAGGGGTTGGAAAACAATGTTTTTAGTAAGTTACTACTATGTATAGCTTGTTTTATATATTGTTGTGTTTTTGCAGCCCTGAGATATAATTATCATTACTTCAGCACTGGAGATAAATTTCCTAAAACTTGGAAAGTGTAATTTTCCCTAGGCTACATATATCTAGAGAGTTCCAAAGCCATAATTTCAGCTCTCAACTGTAACTATGAAGTCCATGAACTTTTCATTCTGTAGTATTGCCTCCCTCACCTGCTTGTACGCTTTAGGCATAGGACTGAAAGAAATGAATCAAGGGAGGTAACACAATGGGTGACTTGGCCAGGAGAACCTACTGGAAGGACCACCAAGGTGGTTTCTCCAATATATGCAGAGAGACCCCAATCCCAGCCCCTCCTTTCTAAGGTGCCAAGACACTGTACCTCTGTAAAGACAGCAACAACTCACAAAAATGCGACGAACAACACTACCCAGGGCTGGAACGGGACTAATCAGAACCTATTTGCAGACTGAAGGCCAGACACAGGTTTTGGGAGGGAAAGAAAATCCTCTGAATCTTGAAGGGTCTCCAAAACACAAATATACCCCAGATAAGACAGACTGTGGTCAGACCAATTGTGAATGGTCTGAATTCAATTCTGTAATTCTGAATTCTATCCTTCAAATCTTGTAACTAAGAAAGCTTTCTTGTGTTTGTAGATCTATCCATTTGTCAACCCCCTTGGGGTATCATTATGGTTTTTTTGTTTGTTTGTCTATTTGCCAGGGGTTTCTAAGCAAAAGGATATGGTCAGTTGTACAAGTAGGTTGTGGGTCTGTCAAAGGGTAAAGAAACCATCTGGCCAAGCCTCAACCAGCATAATAGGACATCACAAACACACAACTAAATATGTCCCTCTAGGGATTGGTGTGACTGCAGACCCAAGACTGGACTTTTAGTCCAAGGAGATCCCTCAGTTGAGAGAATAGCGGAAAATTGGAGATCGCTCCACGTGTGACTCCTTCCTTCCCTAACCATCTTATTACAAATTTCATTTACTTATTGATTTAACAAATATTTGTGAAGCATTGTCTGTGTCCCAGAAACTATTCTAGATGCCGAGAAAATATCAGTGAACATTTCTAAAAATATCTCTGTTCTCATGGCATTCATGTTTTTGTGGTGGGGTGGGCAGGGGATAGACAATACGCATGTAGTAAAATGTATGTGTAATATAATTTTGTGAAAACAGAGATGATATAATTTTCGTTAGTGATGAGTACTTTGAGGAAAAATAAAGAAGAGTAGGAAAGGAGTCCGAGGGTAACTGAAAAGAAGTAAGTGACTGAGTGAAGGTAAGGTTAAACTAGGCGGTTGGGGAAGATTTCTTTGGGGATGTGGCAGATGCTGTTTCAGCCAATACTCTAGTGGAAGGGAAGGAAGAAAAGGCAGAAGGGAGAGAGTGAGACGACTTGTGGAGGACAAGAAGGTGACAATTCCAGGGCGATGTCATTGCATAGGGGAGGTAGAGAGAAGGCGCAATGATTTACAACAGAAACGCGGAGGAGAGCTTGGATTCACAACTATGTGCACAGGTGTTTTGATCTCATTATTTTTTTCTAACTTGTAACAAATATAGCCAGACCCAATACATTTAGTGGCATATTGTTTTCATCTGAATATATCCTTTCCCTGACTCTTTCTTCATTTCCTCCCAGAAGGATGTGTTGTTGGAGAAGAAGTTAATTTAACTAGAAAAGCTGAAACTGACAATGTGGAACCTTGATTCTCTTGCAAATGCAGCCTTGATTATTACAAAATCTGCCTATGACAGGTCTAATATGTCTCTCTTTACTGGTAAATTATCATTTATCCTGAGAGGTGTGAGGACTTAATCCTTTTCATTTAAGGATCTCAGAGACTGAGCACTACAATTATAAACCCATTTCTTTCTCTCTCTCTCTCTCTCTCTCTCTCTCTTTTTTTTTTCTCTTACTTTTGAGAGGCTCCAAAAATGCTTAAAATGTGTCCAGGCACCTTCGCTCAGTGTGGCTGTGGGCTCAACTCTGCTGGCTGCGGTGTAACTTACTTGTGGTAGGTCTCTCCCTGGTCCTCTGGATGTTGTTAATGTTTGGGCAGAGCTTTGCTTGCTTGCTTAGTACCTCAATAAAGTGAAACAAAATTATTTCACCTTTTACTATTTTCACAAGTACAAATAGTTTAAGAAGCAGCACAAAATAATGGCAAGAGTGATGCTGGAATCAGACCAATTTATACAGTGCAATCTCTTAGAAGCTGTTCGCGCTCGAATGAGCCAATTTACGTCCCTGAGTCTGAGCTTCCTCTTGTACAAAATAGAGCTTATAAGAGCTACCTGCCTGGTTACTTAGAGAAAGATGTGAAATGTGATACCTGGATGTGAGGCTCTAGATACGGCTGTGTTATTCAGCTGGTATTCACTTAGCCCTAAAATTTAACATCAAATACCACAGTGGTAGATACAGGTCATTATACCTTCGTCAAAACTGAGAGAATGTGCAACCACAAGAGTGAACCTTGATGAAATATATGGACTTTGGGTGATAATGATGTGTCAGTGTAGGTTATCAGTTGTACCAAATGGACCACTGTGGTACAGCGTGTCCATAGTGGGGGAGATCATGTGTGCGGGGAGACTGGAGCCACATGGGGACTCTGTACTCTGCTCAATTTTTCCATGAGCCTGACTGCTCTAAAAATAAATTCTGGTAATTAAAAAATAACATTAATAAATATTAGTTGGACATCCGTCCATCTTGCATTGGATAGCCTAGTATCCTTACAGATACCTTGCAGGATTTGGAAAATTCTCGTTTCACTTAAGCTTTTCAGGCTTTAACCTCTGGTTCTATTGCATTGACGACTTCAGCTCTGCCTTCTCCACCTACCTGCTCTGTTCCTTATTAAACCACACTGACCAGTACTCACACTGAAGGGGAGAATGCATTAAAAGTTTGGGAGTAATGAGGGGGAAAGCACAGCCCGTCAAAAATGTTAAAAGTCCCTAGGTGATCCTTGACATTGGGACAGTTCACTGGTCTCTCCACAGAAAACTTTATTCTCTTGTCAGATTTACTGGCCTTTACATCTGCCACTCTGTTCCCCACTCCCCTCTTTTTTTAGTGTCTCTGGAGAAACTAAAAATATCTTACTTTCTTATACAGAACGATTTTCTTTTTCTGGTTCTGTTTAAGAAAATATATCTTTTCTGGTTCTGTTAAAGAAAAAATATATATATACAAAAAGGTGAAATGACTGTATAAAAGGATAAAAAGGAACATGTGACAAATATTTCATTTAATTCACTTAATGAAAGGAAATTTCAAAGGAAAATTCAAATAAACTCATATATGCAGCGACAAAATTGATCAGTGTTCACAGGGCAATAAGAAACTATCTCTTTTGGATAGAGTGCACATGTCTGTGGACAAGACTCATTTGCATTTCCATCAATATTCTATAATTTGCAGTTTTAAAAGAACTCAAAGACAATAAAAGGAGGAGATAACATGCCAGGGGATGCTTGACAGACTCCCTAATTTTTTTTTCTTCCTGTTTCAAAGTCTTTCACAGTTTTTCCTGACAGCTCACTCCTGGCTTATCTGGGCCACGCACAAATGCACTATTTCCATAGTATCTAAATTGCCCATCAATTACACAGTTTCACAACAAAGATCTGTTCTTTCTTTGCAGAGAAATGCTGCTGCCTCTTTGTTTCTCTTTCTCTACTGTGTAAATAAAATAGGTGGTACATCACACAGGATGTTCAGTAAATGTTACTTCTCCCTTTGCCCTTCCTGACTTGTTCCCAGCTCAGGCCCTTCTGTCTGTTACATGCTTTGCAGTGTTTCCCTGCACTGGGTATATTCTTCTCTCTCTCTTCCAACCCACGCGTTTGTACTGTTTCTGTTCCACTGAAAAGTAAAGAGTGTTAGGTGTCATAAGAGATACAGGTGTCTGATGACGTTATGTGTGTGACTACTTTCAGTGTCTCTAAGGGACCATCACAGACTCTGCCACAGAGCCATGAACAGACTGGGCGCAAAGTTGAGTCACTCAAGGAAGTGAACTAGAGAGTGATAAGGTAAAATTGTGGCATTCGGTGTGTTTATCTTTTGATCATATCTAGATCTTCTTTTAGCACTAGAAGATGGTCTTAAAAAAAAGTGGGCGTAAGTCAGTGGCACAGAATCTGAAAGGAAGCAGAGAGATAGGATGGAGGTCCTTTGAAATCTTTCTAATCATAGATTTCACTAGAGTGACAAAAATTCCTTTTATTCAGTGTGGGAGGTAAAAGCAGGGGGAAGTTATTTAATCATCTTTTATAAAATGGAAAAAGAATTTTATTGTCTCTTAACCCATTTGTCAGTATTTTAACCAGTCATGTGGTTTTCAAAATGGGTTCCATGGTCTAACTTCAGTAGAATCATCCACAGATCCATGCGCTTGTAAAAAATAGATTTCTAAAACTAGTGGTTTTGCTTTGTTTTGGTTTTGCTTCACTCACTATATCAGAATACCTGGGGGTAATTGTCTAGAATCTGAAATTTATTAAAGATCTTAGATGATTCTTATGCCTACTGAAGTACAGAAACTAGGGTTATAGAAAATATATTATTTTTATATGTGATGGGGAACTCCCACTACTATGGCCAGCAGCAGTGAAATCCAGTGGAGAGAGCAATGCTGAAGCTTTCAGGAGACCGAGCCTCTGACCTTGACCATGAACTGGCAGGTCACCTGCATAAGTTAGACCTCACTGGCTGCCAAGTGTTTCAGAGAAAGATCAGAAATAATCTTCTTCAGAGAAAGAAGAGTAAAAAATCTCTATTTCTCTTCCAATCCTAATGTTGGGCTCATTCTTGTCATAAGTAAGCATGAAGATAACCTTGGTTCTTCTGATAACAATACATTCAAAGAGTACCTGTGTATTTGGGCCTCGTAAACATGAACCCAACTGCCTGATAGCAGATTGCTACAGAGCCAGTCATCATGTGGGGTTCACTAATATTATTACATGAACCATTAGTTATCTTGGTTCTATTCATTTGATTGATTTTTTGGGTGTTTTCATTTGTGCAGGTGTACGTAGCACTCTTCTCTCTTGAAGGAATTGAAGGTAGAGTGCACCCGAAGCCAAAGAAAGAATCAAATAAGAATACAGGCACTCCATATTATGGGAATAGGAACCCTGTTGTTCTTTCAGAAATAGACCGAATGGCAGTGTTCACCCCCCATTCTACTAGAGCCCGATTACTTTGGTTAGACTAATTTTTCTTCCCTTATTAACTGTCCTCTGTGTTTAATGGGACCAAATGCGAGATGGGAAGATAAAGTGCTCAGGCGTCTGTATAGGACTAATTTTAGCATCAAGGATAGTTGTGAGGGGCTGGGAGCCATGTGCATTTGTCTTAATGAGGTAGCACCTCCTTGATGCTTTTGACCTTGTCTGTTGTAGGTGGGAATTTGTAGAAACCATTTAGACAGCTTAAAGTACAGTTGACAGAACTGTCTGCATCGTTCATCCCTTTCCATTTTAGCACCACAAGAGCAGGCCAAGTGTTATTTTCTGTAAATAGAAAGTAACATACATTTATCCAGTCATGGAACAGACATGAACGTGAGTTGACACCTCCTCTTGGTTCTCTCCCCAACCTGAAATCAGCACTAATAAACAAATCCCTAGTGGTTCTTATTTTGCTTAGAATCACATCAAATTGACAAGTTTCTTAAAGCAGCACCAAACCTATGGCCAATACAGGCCAGTAGAAACTCTAAAGTAAAACTCATTAAAAGAAGCTCTGTGTCCAGGGTGGTTTCCTCTCTGGCCACGACCACCAGAACCACCGGCTGGCCTGCACCTCATCCCAGATCCGAAGAACCACAAACACAGATGCTGTCATTCTTCTACGTAAGCCCATTTATCGATTTCTGTGACATACAGTAAGGATTATTTTTAAGGTATTCCATGAGAGGAAAGATGATAGATACCTTTGATCTTTGCAAATACTCGATCAGTCCTCCTCTTAAATGCTCTTGAGACACATTTTAACAAAGACGATTGCAATTTACAACAGTCCTATGCTATCTATCTATTCTGTCTATCATCTATCTATCTATCTATCTATCTATCTATCTACCTAATTTCTCCCTAATCTATACCTCTGTACCTCTCATATCTTTTCAGTGATAACTCATTGTAATAACTCAAAAAGTGTAAAAACAAACAAACAAAACTTTTCTCCACTGCCGTTCTTTTCCTCTTACGAAGAAACTGCCTTGAAAGGAAAAAGTAGATAATTGATACAACCACTTCAACAGAAAAGCTCTTCAAGAGCTCAGGCTGTGTGTGTAATAAGTTCTCTTGAGATGAACACGAGATAGGTTGAATAATTTTATGGTTTCATGGCTGTTGGGCTTAGTAGTAAGTCACTGATATAACTGTGATGTTAAAGACTTGTTAGCTTTGCTCAAAACATTTCACTAATGTCTACGTTTCCTGAGGAAGAAAAAAAAATCTTTCCTTTGGTTATAAATAGAAAATGTTAGAATGGGAGACAGGTGACTAGTGACAGAGTGAGGACCGGAGTTCAGGAATGCCATATCCTATTTTTGACTCATCCGTGTAGTCCAGCTTCATCAATTGTCAAGGTATCAGGAGGCCGCTCCTTGTAAAATGTTCATACTGTTGGAATAAGTGTGTACACTGTGTTTACTTGAGAGGGAACATGAATCACATTCTTTCATTACTTATGTATCTTGTGGAAGCTCTAAATTCACTTCCCCAGTGCTATGAGTTTTTGGACCAGAGTTTTTGGAAAACCATCCTTCCATTCATTTCTCTGTTTATTTATAGTCCACTATTTGCTCCTCACAATTTCTTCCCATCCACACATACGCAGCCATATCCCCAAAGCCTAAGAAATGCATGGGTGTGTAAAGAAAGGCACAGAGGAGCACTGATAAAGGGAATCACTTTATTGCTAGCACCAGTGATCACATCCTGTTGTCAAAAGGACAGTAAGGTCAGAATCAGAAGGATTGAGTTGTATTTTCTTGGTTCTACTGACTGTGTGACCACTGACATTTTAAATATCTTGAGTTCAGTAGCCTTATCTGAAAAAGATATAGTAGTACCTATCCTGATCAATATAGGGGATGGATATAAATATCAAATATGTTAATATGGTTGAAAATGTGACTATCGATTATTTTAGGAAAGAGTTAAAATGAAAAAAGAATTAAGGATTTTTTTTTTTTGTCCCATGAAAGCAGAAATTTGAGCATAATCCAGATTATTTACATATTGACTAAAGGTTTATAAACCACATGCAAAAAGAGGACTTTTATCCCCCCTGAGAAAATAGCAGTCTTCACAATGTGCCTTTCTCATGACTTGTTCCTTCCTGACCTAAATCAGATCATAGAAATGTTGGGGACCCAAGGACCAACCAAAATGGAGTGATCATGGAAACCCAGGGGTCTGTCTCCACAGTAGGCAAGAGTGACAGTGTGAAACCAGGATAGACTGTACAACTCTAGCTTCTGGCCATTCAGTCTTGTGGGTCAACAGGACTGCAAAGAATTGTCTTCTTCTTAAGGCTACAGTGAGCACACTGAGAGAAACATAGTTTGGGATACCTTTGCAGGTGTTGGAGGGCTCGAAAACTCAGCCAAGCACAGAATAATGCTGCATGCCAACTGCACGCAGTACATCCGATAAAAATTAGTGTGGTGGTCTTCCGCACAGACTGGTCTTCCCTGCAATGATGCAATACAAGGCATGCAAGTGCAGGGGCAAACAGAGATGGATAAAAAGGAAAAGAGTGACAGTAGCAGCAATATCCGTAGCAAGTAAAGAAGTAAGTCTTAAATATTAAATCCACATGAGCTAAAATGCAGTGAGAGCCCACAACAACCTGTTGGATAGAGTTCGAGAAATATAAGAGCTCTATAAAAAAGAAAATTAGGTGGGGATTATTATGCAATCTTAGTATATATATATTGATGCCACCTGGGACCCTGAGCAAAGCTAGGATGTGGCAGTCCCTCAGAGAGAGAAGGTTGGGATTTATAGTAGAATCAGATACAAATCTGTGTTCTACGTAACTCTAATAAGGTAACACACTCACCTTTTTCTTTTTAATTAAATTGTTTTCATTGTCTCAATGTTAAAAATTTTTGAGTATTGCTAGAAGTGATAACCTGAATGGCACCAAGTAAGCTGTAGACAAGATTTTAGTGCCTAAGGGATATTAACCTTGGAAGAGTCTGCAAAACCTATGGTTGAAGCATTGAAAATCCAGCGGCAACCAGACTAGGAACCATCTCAGGTGTGAGTGTGCCAGAAAAGAGTCATAAAAAAGCATGCTGGAAAACCTAAGATGGGACAAAAATGCAAGGTTTTGTTGCTAAGAAGAACCTCTTACCATAAACACAGCAAGCGTCTCTAGGGCTGGGTCAATAAACTGCCAATTGCCAGGACGCCTGGGCGGTGCAGTCGGTTAAGCATTGGACTCTTAATTTCGGTTCAGGTCTTGATCTCATGTTCCTGATCTTAGGGTCGTGAGTTGGATCCCTGCCTCAGGCTCTGTGGTCAGCACAGAGTCTGCCTGTGATTCTCTTTTACTTTCTCTCTGCCCATCCCGCTCATGCTCTCTCTCTCTCTCTAAAATAAATAAATAAATAAATATTAAAAGAAGCTGCCAATTGCTTCTCATGCATCCCCTCCCCCACTAGGCTTCTCCTCTTACTGGGGCCTTCCTGAAATAAAGGGGTTTAAATTTGTTCAGAAGTATAAAGGAGTGAACACACAGTGAGGATTATTATTACAGCTATCATCTAAAATAATCGTTGCCTACTAGCTCTTCCTTACCAATATAATCTTTTTGGTCGCTTTACTAGCTTGTTAGTTCCTCCCCTGTGTTCACCCTTCTTCATCCAGCAACGACCACCACTCTCCCAACATGTGCCAAGTGCTGTGTTTACAGAGCCCTGGGCGTGAGCAAAACAGACAAATTCCCTATGTTTCATGAAACTGATCACACAGTGAGCAGTAGAAATTACATGCATAAAATTAGGTGGCTGTGGTGAAGGCTACGTGTATCATTATGAGCTGTGCTAAGTGTGAAAATGTGCAGGGCCCATGAGAGGATTTCCATAGGAGATCTTGTTTAGACTGGGGCTCAGGGAATGCCTCTTGGATGAAGTGGCATTTAATTTGAGACCCAAAAGTTGGGTGGAAATGGGATAACGTAAGTGTGGAAACAAGGATATTTCAAGCACAGTGAACAGTATGTACAAAGACATGGGGGTGAGACAGACTTGACACATTTGAAAAACCAAGAAAAGCCAATGTGACCCAAGTTCAGTATATAAGAGGGTATGGGGTGGTCAGAGGGGAGGCTGGGAAGCTGGAGTTGCTTATGGGGCAGCAGGACCATGTTCAGCACTTGAGTTTTATCTCCTGTGGGATTCCCAAGTCCTTTGATGTTCATTTTTCTCTCCATGTCCTCTCTTATCTGTGCCCTGTTCTCTTCGTGATCATTTCTGAATTCCTCAAGCCCAGATTTTCCAAGTAGTTCTATCTTCTGTTCACTGCCAGTTTCCACTTGTTTTTCCCTAGTATTTCATCCAAAGTTATCCGTGAAAAAACAGCCATGGCTGAAACTACACCCTAATAATAATAATAATTTAAAAACGACCATGAAAATAGCAACTAGAGCCAATGCTGCACACAAAATGGCGTGTGTATTCAGCAGGGAGCACTAGGTGATGGGTTGGTGAGCCCATATGCAGGAGCTGGAGGCCGCGTGTCCGGGAAGTGAAGTCAGCCTCAGCACTTTCCAAGCGCTCACAGGCAAGATGGGGTAGCGGGAGACAGAGGGGCACACGTCTCACCTCTCCTAGCAGTAATATAGGTTGTCCCCAACTCATCAAGCACACAGTAGCCTGTCACACAAGCACATGACAGAGGATTCTAAAGCGCAACTTGTCTCTGGTGGCACTTGGCATGTGTAGGGTTGTGCTTCCCTGGCTGGAACCCTTTGATTCTGTTTACCTGAATCTTGGACCCCAGCCCAGTATCTCGCGAGACTTTAGTGGAAGCCTCCATCAACTCCATCTCCTGGAGGAAGGAGGATCATTTTTCCTGGTGGGTTGCTCTTAACCTTTTAATTTCTCTTCCTCCCCCAACACCTTCCCCAGTCACCCCCTCCCATACCAAGATAGAGTCCTGTGGGAGAATTGGGGCGGGGGAGGAAAGTGGAGAGAAGTTGACACAAGATCTAGGAAGGGGAAAAAAACAACCCAACTTTTTCCTTAAAAAATTTTTCAGTGGGGACTTATATATTTTAAATGTATGCCTTTAAAAATATCCATCCTGAAGAAAATAATCTGCTCCCCATTATTACTAATTTTGAAAGTTTTGAAAATGGTTCAATAAGGAAGTACTCAAAATTTGGATTCTAGGGATGCAAAAGCCATCCTGAGGTGTTCAAATGCATTTTAATCTTGAAAGAATATGCCTGAAAACAATAATCTACTAATTATTAATATTATTTTATTAGTATCACTTTTTCCTCTGACGAAAATATAACCATGGCAGTCTCAGCAATTTCTAGAGTTTTTTATGGAGACTGTATCTGAACTAATTTTCTTTCTTTTGCCTGTCATTTGGCTATTTATATCTGAGGTGGGAATAATAGTTGTAGATCCCATAGGGCACTGAACAGTTGAAATTATCCTCTAGATTTAAATGTGTGAGTTTAAATACAGCTCCAGGTGAGACCTCTGGGGGTTTTACAGCTCCGAGAATGTGCAGCCACCACTCATATTCCTTTTTTGCATATTCCACATTACTGTCTTCCAGATAGAACACGGGCTTCCCGAGAGAAACTCTCATAGGAATAAAAGGAGAACTAATAAAAATAATGCTTAGTAATATTATTTTTTGGCAGCACTTTTCTCTAAACTCACAGTCCACACCAAAAACTAATGGCAAGCAGCAGGAGTCAGTCCCTGTGTAAGGAGAAATTAGCTGCTAACCAGAATCCCTGCGAAGCGATCTTGCTGGGCTACAAATATGCAGAATTGGTCTGGTTAAATGGTCATTCTGTGTCTCAGTTTTTAAACTTTTTTTTTTTTTTTTTTTTTAAATCAGGGGTAATAGCATTGGGTTGTTGCTTTCACAGTGAGTGGTTAACCGCAGGAGCAGAACACTGATGAGAAATACAGAGTGAGTGAGGCTGTGGTTGGGTCTAGGCAACGGTTTTTAGACTTACTTTGGAAAGTAAGATTGTCATAAATTCTAGATACTGAAAAAATTGAGAAGGCAGGTAACTTTCAGTTCTCTCATCTGCTTGTCTTGCTTTCCCTTTTGCCTCCCTCCTCCACCCTGACTTCTCTCTTGATGGAGGTGACCCTGGGGATGGGAAGTTCTACTTCACAAAATACTGATCTGGTAAAGAGTTTCTCTCCTTCTCTGAAGAAGTTTCCCGTTTTTGGATATGATTTTAGAGACCTGGATTTCTAGGATCACCATGTCCATTCACAAAGCCAACATTCTCAAAGATTTATTCCTTAAAATAGATGACTATATTCCGAAGAACCCAAAATAGATATTTTTTGGAATTAAAAAAAAATGAGGGTAAACGAATCGGACTTTTCATTTGGAAATACTCCAGCAGACATGTGAAGGATATTTGTGAAGAGGTGGGACTGGGTGACACAGAAAAATCCATTTCGGAAGTTTTGTAAAAATGTAAATAATTACAAATAGGATAGTAACAGTTAGAATAGAATGAAGGAAAGCGATTTAAGGGATATTCAAGGGGAGAACAATCAGAGCTTACTGATTGTCTGGATATAGAAAATTAAGGAAAGGAAAGTGTTAGTGATGCTTGATTGCTTAGTTAAGTAGGTCCCATCAGCCAGAAAAGGTGTACAAGTCAGAGAAGGTAGGGTCACGATGTGCTAGCAAATCAGCTCCAAATCACAGAGGCTGAAAACAGCAAATGTCTATTTCTTGCTCAGGCAGTCTGGTTCCTGGATTTGTGCCTCCTTAGTCACTCAGGGACCCAGATCAAGTGAGGTTGCTTTGATGCCACTCTTTCAACATTTCCCTCCATGTGCTAAGTTAGAAGAACAGAACACGAAGAATAGTGCAGCAGCTCTTCAGTCTGTTTGCATGGAAGCAACAGGCACACATTCATCTGCTCATATCTCTGTAGCACGGCCATACTTTTCGTTAGTGGGTAGGGAAATGTGACCTTCCATATACGTGGAAGAGCAAGAATGCTCGATACTGGTGGCTATGAGTGTTGCCTACCACCATAGGAAGAACAGGAGAAGCAGAGAGATGGGGTGGTGACCACAGTGACAGGTGAGCTCTTAGAGGCTGGTGGGCAGAGGGTGGGCAGCATGCAAAGGTGAGAAGTACCTTGCACATGGTAAACTGGGGGTTCACTTGAGTCAAAATAAATATACAGCATTCAGTTAAGAAGGAAGGTACTGATAAAGAGCTCAGGAGAGGAGATTTGGCTGGGGGAAGGGATGATGGGCAGGGCTTGCGATTTCAAGTCATCAGACACTATGGTACTTAAAGTCATGAGAATATATGGAAACTCACAGGAGGAATATGTCCAGGGAGAAAGGACGAACAGGAACATGACTTTGGAAAACTCCAATATTTAAGGTACAGCTAGAGGAAAAAGAGCCAGAAAAAAAACTGATGTTCATAATGAATAGCAGTATGGAATCTATAAAACATATACCAAATTAAAAAAAATAGAGGTATGTACATTTTTCATATTTGCTTGGGCAAAAATAAGGACGTAGACCATTATTCTGCCACATGTGATTTCCAACGAGCATGCTGCACATGGGTATGTACCGTCCCTTGGAAGTAACCTTGAAATAATTCTGTCTGCCAATCAGTCAGCAGCAGAACAGAGCTAAAAAGAATTAAATAGCTCACACAGTGAGGGAGGCAATCTTGTTAAGTTGGGTTTCTAAGTGACCCCTGACTGACATACCTCAAACTTGGGAAGTCTTTGGCTTTCACGGTGTGGAGGCTGAAATCTAAAGAGCAGCTTGTCTTTTTGGTATAATGATTAAAAAAACTACAAGAAAAGTGAACTTTCAAAGTTCGGCTTGAGAGAACTTCCAGAAGTGATCCGTGCTGCTATCAAAAGCCACTTACTCTGATAGGCTGAGGGTTCGGCCCTGGAACAGGTCATAGGATCCAGCCAGCAGGCAAAGCCTGAAGGTCTGTGATTTAAAAGAAGATGCAAATTCTCAGAGCTGGAAAGCCTAGAAAAATTGGGTAATGAGATAAACCTATTACGTTTATGATTCCTAGGTGGAGACTGCTATTTTGGAGAGGTTATTAATTATGTAAGAGGAAAACCTAAAGGATCCTTTGGGTTTGGAGGGCCAATTCAGGCAAGGTTCTCTGGGGATCCCATCCACAACTCCCCCTCTCAGGCTGGGGACATGATCTTCTGTTTGGTTTGTTGGGAACGGCACTGCTATTTTGTACATGTGGTTCTCCTATGAAAGTGAAGAAGCATGGAGCCGAAGTAAAACCCTAGTCAGGAGGCAGGAGAGAGCTGCCCGTGAGGGGTGGGTTTTCACAAAAAGCCTGGGAAGTGGGTGGTCAACAGAGCTGGGCTGACACTGTCGATTTTTCACTGTGATCACTGGTTATCAGTCATCTGTGCTCCATGAAGGTCATCCCCACACAGGGAGTAGGAAATTAGTAGGCGGGCAACAAAGAAGAGATGCTCTGAAATAAGAAGGGAGGGAGATTTTCTTCTGCTCTTCGGTCTTCAGTAGGTGTTGGCCTGAGGCAGACAGCAGCGGGAGAGCAAGTACTACTCTGCAACAAAACCATGTAGGCAGTGGTGAGATTCACGTTAGATGGAAAATTGAAACCGAAGGTGGAGAAGGCAGGCTTTCCAAGACAGGGCAGAGCTTAAGAACAGACCGGTGACTGAGTTCAGTGAAAGAGAAGTGACAGCCACCACCTTGTTTTCTGACTTTGCTTTCCCCAGGTCCTCACGGGTGAATCTATGATTTGTCCGTGTCTATGGGTTAAAATTCTGCGCTGATTTCATAAACGAGCTCTCCAGAGACAGGGAGTGGAGCAGTAAGCTCAGGCACCTTTCTCACGTGTTTCTGCTCAACACATACGTAAGAACATAGAACAAGGCCTGGGCCCTGATGGCCCAGTTAAGATTGCCGACTTCTCATCTTTCTCTTGGAAATTTGTTGTTTCCAAGAAAATGAGCCATCTAGTATTCCTAGGTATAAATCTAGGGGCATGGGGCCTCCCCTAATCCACTGTGCTTCCCTTTTCTGGACTGGATAGGTCTATATACTGGCTCTCTCTATCTCTCAGGATGGTCTAGGTTATGTTCAAGTAACAGACTCCCCCTAAATCTTAGAGGTTTAATAAATATACATTTCTTTTTCCTATTAGAACCTGCTTCCACTGCTGGGACCTCTGCTCCTCATCTTCCTCATTCAGAGATGAATACAACAGAGGCTGATACGAGCTGAAACATCACCAGTCACAGTGACAGAGGGGAAGAGATAGGTTGACTGGGCCAGTGGCATTTGTAGGCTTCTTCCTGAAAGTCACATGTGTCTCATCTGTTCACATTTCTTTCCTTGGCCCTAAAAGAACCCAAGGCCAGCATAACTCCAGGTCTAGTGGGACAATAGAACCCTAGTCTGCACTCAGAAGGAGCAGAACTGGAAACGTTGGTGAATACCATAACTGTTGTCTCAGCTACCGCTTTTGATTTCAACCAGACCTTTTCCCACAGGACAGAAGCTGTGCCTTGATATCTGTTGGGGATTGAGGTTTTTCTTTTTCTTTTTAAAGATTTTATTTATTTATTTGAGAGGGAGAGAGACAGTACATGAGCAGAGGGAGAGGGAGAGGGAGAAGCAGACTCCCTACTGAGCAGGGAGCCCAAAGCAGGGCTCAATCCCATGACCCTGGGATCATGACCTGAGCTCAAGGCACATGCTTAACCAACTGAGCCACCCACTTGCCCCATCTCCTTTGTTTTTCTTATTGCCACCTTTCTGCAGATTAGCCAGAATGTGATGAACTTCCTGACAGGAATTATTTGGATCCTATGTCACTCTGCTCTGCCCAGTATTGATAACCCTTGTGGCTTGGAACTTGTAATAGCAAAGGTTTCTGAATTCCTTGCAGAAAATAGTGTCCCTCAAGGGCACAGTGCTTGGCTAATCTGGTTATATTTCTGGAGTGAGTCTTTGCATTCAGTTTGTTCTCCAAGTCCTTGTTCTGTCTTTTTGAGTGAGTCCTGGATTAATTTCCACTTCCCTTCTCTGCTCTTCATTTCTTTCCTGCCTAGAATGACATGTAATGACTTATGTCCTTGTCATGAATTGACCATAAACAAGTCAGAGAAATACAGGTGCAGAATGGGGGTTGGAGGCCAAGACCTTCAGAGACATCCAGAAAAGAAAAGAAAACAGAACAGGGAAGGATGGTTTAATCAGTACAGAAGAGAAAGTGCCTTTAAGAGGAACTCTTAAAAAGAAATACTTTATATGGTGGATGCCATTTGCATTTGCAGTAATGCCAACAGTTCCTAATCAAAGTCTGAGTAGCCAGTCATTCAGCCTAGAGCAGTGGTTCTCAGAGTGTGCTCTGTGGACCCAAATTATCAGCAACACCTAAGGACTTGTAAATGCAAATTCTTAGACTCCTCCTCAGACCTGCTGAATCAGGAACTCAGGGTATAAGGTCCAGATATCTGCATTTTAACACACTTTCTAGGTGAGTTGCTGCATGCTAAACTTTGAGAATAGGCAAAGAAAGGAAAAGAAACTGAGCCTGGAAGTAAAGTAAAGACAAGACAAGAAACTCTCACACTTGGGTCTACAAACTGACCAAGTTTGCAGTTTCTCAACCACATCCCTATAAATGAAGGAAAAGATTTTCTACTCACACAGTACATTGGGAAACAGGTTGGAGAAACATGCCTAGAGAAACAAGGTGTGGAAGGTAAAAGTGAGGAATGCCTAAGGATACTATCATTTCCTGCCTGAAAATTTCCTTCCTGAACTCCTCTGAAAAGCCTAAGAGAGAGATTTTCACTGGAAATTTAAGGTTGGTGTGTTGGATATTCTTTATCTTCTGTCTACATCTTCTTGGCCTACCTCTTGGCTCTGGTCATGGCTGCAGGAACCAGTTGCTACAAATGTAGATGGCCAGGATCTCATCTCTGAAGCAATGGCTACCTTTTGCTTTTTACCCTGGGTTTTTTTGCCATCACCATGTCTAACGCCCACAGGGGCTCCACTGAGCCATTCTGATGCGTGAACAGACTGGGAAGTGTAAGAACATTACATTTAGATGTAATGTCCCATTGGACAACATTTGACAAAGAGAAGCTAAGAATCGGAGGGCAGGTACTCTCTTGGTCTCTGTCTCAGGTACATACTTTTGGGAGAGCTATGTTTCTCTGGGAGTCCCTGCTGGAATCAAGTCTCCATTGACCAAGGCAGTTTAGTTTTTACCTAATGTTCTTCTGTTTCAGGATCCCATCCAGGACACCACATTACATTTAGTAGTCATGCTGCCTTAGGCTCCTTTGTCAGATTTCACCACTGTGGAGTTATGCTCTTCCCCATTTTCCATACTTTACTCTTTGGAAGGAAATCATTATGTACAGCTCACACAGAAGGAATGGGAAGTTATGCTCGTGGTACTTGAGGGCAGAGTATCTAGATTAAGCTATTTGGAATTTTTTCACACAGGAGATATGTCTATTCTGCCTTATTTTATTTTACTATTTATATCATCAAGAACTCATGGGTATTTATTATCTTTTGGGTCATAATCCAGTACGACTTTATTTTCTTGCGTGGTTTGTTCCTTGACCATTGGAAGTTCTTTCAGTTGCTTCCTGTGTTCTTTTGGCATAACTCATCATCAGGTGTTGTACTGCATGTTATCTTACAAGGTGCTCTGGGATCATGTAAGTTTTCTGCTGCAGTCTTAAAATTTACCATTTCTCCAAAGCATCCTGGTTCTTTTTATCAGGAAGTGGGGTTAGAAACCAAGCTGTGGGATGTTAGGTGTTCTCTGAAAAGACTTTTTATTTATTTTTAATTTTTTTAAAGATTTTTAAGAAATTTATTTGTGAGAGTGGGGGAGGAAAAGAGGGAGAGGGAAGCAGAGGGAGATGGAGAAGCAGACTCCTTGCTGAGTAGGGACCTGACATGCGGCTTGATCCCAGGACTCTGAGATCATAGTCTGAGCTGAAGGCAGACCCTTCAACAACTGAGCCACATGGACACCCATGAAAAGGCTTTTTAAAATGTCTTTTTTATTCTTCTATTTCAATCCCAAAACAAAATTCCTTTGTTATTTGCCTTCATTGAGTCTAATACATCATTTGTACTTTTAGGGAATATAGTATCTATTCCAGCTGATTATTATCTAAGGATCGCTGGGACCCTCTATTATACTCAACCTAACCACATTTAATTTTCCTAGGAGTATGCTTTTCCATCATTTCTTCAGTTCCAGGAATGTGACAAGTGGAAATCACTGATCTCAGCATATTCCATATACACAGAATTTACTAGCCTAATGGAATGGTGAGATGACTATTAAAGGGACGGGTTAAGGTGACAGCTTGGGAACAAACCCCATGGGTTTGGAGTGCTCTCCTTCAGGAAACTGTATATACACTGAACCAGTAGCTGATACATGAGACTAACTCCAGTCAAGGAATCAAAGGATGAAAGTTGGATTGGTCCTTCTCATAGTCATTCCCAGTGACCCACTTGCGGAATTTGTCTTTTCTACCCATGTGTTCTTATACATCATTCGTTTGGAGGTGCCTATTCCCATGAAGAAAACATTTACAGGTTTCCATTGGGAGGTAATTAACCCTGGTTATCAAAAGAACCTATGTTCATTACTGTATATGGTGATGGAGGTGTGTATTCTATAAAACTCAGTGGTTGACTGGGATGTCTCTTGGTGTTTCCATGCTCAGTAAGAATGATAAGTGGACAATTGTGCAAACATGGCCTGTTAGAAGTAAGGCAATCCAGGGCTGAAATTTCTCAGGAATAAAGGTTTGTGTTACCCTAACAAGGAAAACCTTTACATTTAATGAAGTTCTGGTGGAGTGTAGGGAATATTTGGAATGGATGATGGAGATAGGAGATAATAAATATAAGTTTTAGATTTGGGACTAGCTGCAGCAACAAAGACTAGCTTATTCCACTAACCAACTAATATTGAGTCTTTTGTGAAGATTGAACTTACACCATCCTGAAGGATCTGTGATGGCATGAATTTATGTAGGGCGTGAGGCGAGCCTAGTGATTCAAAGGGAGGACTGTGTTAGACGTCTTTGACAGACTCCTTTCTTAGATGGCATCACTGAGCTTCAGCTGCACTACAGATTTCTTGCTTCTGCCCCAGGACCTTCCTAGTACTGTTAGGATGTTAGAAGGAGCCCTTTCAGCCTTTCTGGTACATGTAAAAATGTGGACTTGCACTCTGAATTGAAATGTCTTGGAACAATCATTAACAACAGGCAGGGGAGCGCCACTGTGTCTCTAGTTGACAATTCTGACAATTGTATGTCTCGCAGAAAGTCCCAGCAAAATCAAGTTCCCACTGCCCACACGAGTGACCTTGATATATGATCCTTGCACTAGCTTTGCCTTTTTATCTGTTTCACTTTCCCTAGATTCTCACTCCATCTCTCTTGGCTTACCGGATAAACTGCCTATTCAAACATCCTTGCATCAGGCTCTGCTTTTGTGGTAATACAAATCGGAACAGATTAATAGGTTTGCAATAGCCTGAGGGAGAAGGAGAGAAAATTTATGAGTATAGGAGTTTGAAATCACATGAAAAGTCTTATTGTAAATCAGGCACTAGGTTAAAAATATTTTTTTCTCCAATTCTGTAGCTTAGACAGATTTTTTTTTTTCACTCTTTGCTTTCTTCCCGCCACAAATTTCCATTAAGTCCCAACTAGAAGTCAGGCACTGGATGACAAGATCTAGGGAATACCGAGTCGTGATCTTAATGACCTTATGTGATCGTGGTACAATGAAGAAATGTATGGAGTACTATGTGTGTGCTTGTGTGTACGTGCACACACCCATGTGCGCTGAGAACTTGGTAAGGGAGATGAGGAAGAAAGATATCGTATTAAAAGTGACTTTCAGGTCTTCTCCCATCTGATCTTGGGTTTATATTAAAGGGCCAGGTATGAGCATAGGGCAGCTGTGTGACAATAAGAATCACTCGTCTGTTGCTAAATTGCTCTCACTAGAGAGAGGGAACCACAGACACACATATGATTGGCGTATTTGCTGTTCTCTCTGATGAGACACCTGAGACCTAACAATTCTCACTGCTTTCCAAGCGGTTTCCTGCAATCCCCTGCCCTTGCCTAGATCACTTAGGCTCATTATCCTCCAAAATGTGACCATGATGCACAATCATCAGTTGCTCTGAAATAAACTAATAAGGAAATTACTCTTATAGTTCCCAGGATTCTTCAGAGTGAGCAACTGACTTGTAATCAATCAACAGCATTAGTAACCAGGGTCGGATGCACTGACATTTACCAAGTGGGAAAAATCATATGATAAACTGAAGGCATTTCCCTGTGGCCCTGTGCTTATGCCGAAGCATAGACATGTACATATGTACACATGTCTACAGATACATGTGTGCACGCATTTGCGCACACACACACACACACACACACAACACATACACCACCTTCTGTTTTAATGGGAGAAAGCATAGTGTTATGGAAAATATTAGAAGCTCTGGGGCTAAAATGTCTGGTTCTGAAAAAAATAAAATAAAATAAAATAAAATGTCTGGTTCTGAATACTGGCTTGGCCCCTTAGTAGAGGACTACTAAGTGACTTTGGGGATCATATTAAATAATTCACTGGGTGTTTTAAAGATTATTATGTGTTTCTATAGGACACAAAATAGATGTTGGTAAGTGGTAAATGTTATTAAAGCAACTGAATTAAAATGCATTTTGTATGCTACAAAATCTTATAAAAAGACAGATATAGAGAGAAAAATGGGGTCTTGAGAGAAACACAAGTAAACTTGCAGAAGACAAAATAATCCCAAAGAAATCACAGGTCTAGGGGAGAATCCCACCCAGCACTGGGAGGCAGGAAACCTAATTTTGTTTCATTTATCCTTTTTCTACACTATTTCAATTAACAATATCTTTTGCACATTCTTAGGGTTTCGAGTTTTCCTGAGAGTGGAGAAACTGTCTCTGTCTTTGTTTCTCTTTTCTCCTTTTTCTTTTCTTCTATCATTTGTTTGCTGGAATCCTACATTTTGTAAAGTGCTGGTTCAAGTAATCTGTTCCCTCTCCCAACCTGCAGCCCTCAGGTTCACTTGCTCTCTGACCTCTTGTAGCATTTATGACTCACGTCACCATCCAGGGAGCCCTAATCTGCTGTACTTAGTGAAGGCACATACATAAAGAAGGTCCCTCTAGCTGGGCTGTTGGCATATGAAGGGCTAGATCTTATTCATCTCGCTTCTCTTATGCTAAGTATAATCCTTCACGTGTAATGGGGGCTCCATAAAGGATATATTTTGCTACTGATGTTGGTGCTATCTCCCAGAGATATTATGCCATTAATAATCCCCTTTGAAACCTTCCCAATGCATGTCTCCATGGAGATGAGTAGAGGGCACACATCCACATTATTGTCTGCAACTGATGTAATAAAATTTCTGACTTTGGTATGGTACTTAATATGATTTATCTCATATCACATAGAATCTATAACAAAAACACTAATAATAGGATCCTGAAACACCTCCGTGAGGTAGAAAATAGTTATATTATTCCTATTGGACAGATAATAATAACTAACATTTAATGAGGGTTTGCTGAATTCCGGGCATCATTAAATGTTTTTCTTTTGAAAATGCATTTAATCTTTCTAACTAACTTTTATGAACTGGGCACTATTATTATCACTTTTATTTTACAGATGAAGAAAGTGAGACACAAAAGGGAGATCATATTTTGCACACAATTATTTACTCCTTTCCACGTAAGAGAGTCATAGGTCTCTGCCTTTTCCTCTCTGACTTGCTTATCCTTCCTATGGTAGGAATATACTTCTTCGTATATTGATATCATCACTGAGGTCAATGAAATGTGAGTGGAAGAGACAGTAGGCCTGTTTCAATGATTTGCTTTAAGAGGCATCCCATGGCTGGCCATTTGCTTTCTTATAATCTGCCATGAGACAAAGACACGGACTCTTTCTCAGCCTATATCCCTTAGTAGGGAAGGCATATAGAGTGGAGCCACAGAGCCCTGGGGGTTCCCTTGATCCACTCCCAGAATGTGACATGAGCGAGGAATAAATCTTTAATGGGGTAAGCCACTGAGATTTTGGTGGTGGCAAAAACAAGTACTATAAGCTGCCTAAGACAGAAATTTTAAGTAACTTGCCCGTGGCTACATGGTTACCAAGCGGCAAATCTCAGACTCAGAATGAAGCAATCTGGCTTGCCAAGTCGCCGAGTTCACACACTCATGCTTCATAAGACTGGAGATACCGAGGCCCGGAGAGGTCATCATCTTAGCTTGTCTAAATCATACATGGTGTATTCTACAGAGTTTGGACTGGGTCTGTAAGTCCTGAGCTCTTCCCATGACACCATCAAGATTTTGACTTGAAGGGGAATTGCTGCCCTGCCTGGCCGGCAGCACTTTGTTCCTATCACACCAGAAAAGTTTAGAATTCATTCTTATTCTTCGTGGCCCAGCTGCAGGATGATCCAAAGTCAGCAGCGTCACCTCGTCAGCATTCAGGCTCTGTCTCTGCGGCCGTCCTCCTTCTTGGGGATTATTTATGAGGGATGAAGGAAGAGGGGGCTGTGCAGAGTTATTTGTTTTCTGCGAAGCTAGGGGATTGGAAATGTTTTAGAAACATAACTGGTTGACACAAAGGATAAAAAGTTAAACATATAGAACCCAACATGTCCTCTCCTGGGACCCCTGTCTGGCTAACAGCAGGATTCACTCCGACATTGTACTGCAGGTTGAATGAGGAAAAAAGACAAACCCTGTTCAAACAAAGGCTTGAATACAGTGGTTCTGAAGGCCTCATACTGAGTTCTGCAAGAGTGTTCAAGAGAAAATGCAGCCTGAGTGCTAGTTTGGGTCTAAGGCAGTGACGGTGTCTGCTGATGTGGGGTCAGAGCACTTGAGAACTGATCTCAGGGATTTCTGGCTTGGTTGATATATGTGTATGAATACCACTAGGGGTTAGAGAGGAATCTGCATTGAGAATATACACTTCCCTCCGCCTGCCCCCACAGACACACATTTCAGGGAAGTACAGCATAGGGATTATTACCACTGCAACAATCTACTTTAAAGCCTCTCCCCCCCCCCATTTTTACCCTTTTGTGATACTGAACAAAACAAGATTTTGATAGTATTAGATGATCGATTCACTATTGCTTCATAGGTTGCAGAATCAGAAAGTGGAAGGGTTCCTTTGATATCCCACTTTTAATAGTGGAAATTTTGGTCAGATGATATTTGTAGGCTGGATATGTTCAGTGGGCTTGCTTGAGACTGTAGTTTCAAGTAAACAGCAAGTTAGGACTGGTGTGCCAGTTCCCAGGGCAATGAACTTTTTATTTATACCTTCCGAGAAAGCCAAACTGATACCCGATTAGAGCAGGAATTATCACATCCCATATCACACATAGAAAGAAAACCACTTTTCATCCTAAGATAAACTCAGCAAGCAAGAACACCCTGTCTGAAACTAGCTCCCCCCCCCCCCCCACCAAATCAGTGGAGCCCTGGGCTCTAGTTAGATGCTACTCTATAATGAAAACAGTTTTGTCCCTGACTTTTGCAATCCTGACTTCTGTAATTATGGGATGAGCCTTGCATTTAGGATAATCACGTGAAGGAATTGATGTTTTCCCACTGAGGACAGACCTATGGTACCTCTGTAGGTTAGTTCAGGTCTTTCAAGAAGCAGATGTGAAAACTGGCTTAGAGGGATGAGAAGAGTGTTCTTCTGGGAAATGTCTGTGAAGGATTAATGCTGAGGGAACAGGAGGAGTCAAGGAGAGCCATCAGACCACAATACAGGTGTGACACCTATAGAAACAGGGAGTGAAGGAAGGAGTAGAAACAAGGCTTCAGACTGCAGTATGGTCCTGTGAGAATCTTGCCCACATCCGTGGGGAGTCCCTGAGCCAAATTTGCCCTTCAGAGGAATTTTCCCATTGGGCAGGGATTGTCTGCTTCTAGTCCATCATTATGCTCAGTGGCTGGTGAGGAGCAACCCAGGGGAAGCATGGCCTACTGTAGACACTGCAGTGGCCTCAACGATGTGGTGCCTGACTACTGTCAACCATCTCTCTTCCCTGCTGTAGGTTCTCTGGAAGGAATATTGGGCCTTTAGACTTTGGTAACCCAATGAATTTTTCCCCTTAAATCTGTTGTAAACTTTATTTGGGGATCCAGTCCTTCAAAGGCTAGAATTCTTTGCAAAGCATTGCAAGGAAGAGTCCTTTAATGTTCTTTATACTTTAGTCTCTCAAATTTAAAAATAATTCATGAGGTGCTTATTAGAAGCCAGCAGTTATAGATGCTGGATATAGCAGTGATAAAACATAGAATAAAATGCCTGCCCTTGTGTAATGCACATTCCCCGGGGGGAGGAGGGAGGCCATAATTGTGTGTTCTCATCACAGAACTTTCTAGAAGATGTCAGATTTTTCCATTCCATACCTCCAGTGGATTTCTGTTTTACCAGGGTTAGAAAATCAAAGCCCTTATAATCAATGCCCTGTAAGGTCCTACACAAGTTTTGAAGTGGTTTGTAACTATTCTGGAATGAAAGACCACAGGTTGATAAGGAGTGTCAATAGGGTATGTTACAAGAATAAATAGAATGTTTGAGGTGAGTCTCTCTGAGAAGTTGGTATTTGGATAAAGACTCAAACGAAAAGGAAAAAGGAACCATGTGTTAGGAGAAAATTCTACATGATATTTCCACACATCTTAGACTACCTTTACAAGGACATTAGAGTAACAAACAGCCTTGGAAGCTAGAAGTAGCATGTCCCAGTGAGTTGGATGGATTCATTTCTTTATCTGTATAAGAAAGATGGACAATATATTCCTTCCCTGGAGAATTTCTAGAATATCGAAGTATTCTTCCTCTCTCCAGAGAAGATTTGCTTATATCCCAGGGTAATAAGGTCATATCTCTTTCTGGAGGGGAC
>CM052899.1:26257978-26406849 GCA_028534135.1 Potos flavus
TCCACTGCTCATGCTCTCTTTTATGTGTGCTTTCTCTCTCTCAAATAAATCAATAAAATCTTAAAAAATAATAAACTGAAAAAAATTACTTACCTGTTTGGAGCTCTGTTTCTCTGTGAAATATTGGAAAGGTCTTCAAAATCCCTAATAGATTTAACAGTGTATTTTTTATGATATTCTGTGCATGGCTTCTGAAATAGGGACCACCTTTCTTCATCTCTCCACTTCTCCCTTCCATTTAGTATAAAGGAATCATGTCTTTTTTGATGATAGGTGCACTATGAAAACATCTACTCAGTTTTTGTCAAAGACCCAGAGATCAGAAATTGATGAGCTTCAGACAGTGTACTTTCTATATCACTTTCATGATGGTATCTACTATAGAATATTTCTTGCTGCATAAAAAGAGGTACTTCCAAAGAAGTCATTTGGCATTTCCAAAGGGCTTTGCAGACATTCTGAGTTTCCCCTGTGGCAATTCTGTGAGGTCAGTGAGGGTTTTCATTCTTCTTAACTTACGGATAAAGGTTTAGAAGCAGGTGGTATGGCCTAGCTCACAGGATCTGTCAATGGTTGAACTTGGATAAACGCTCATGGCCCGGGGCTCCATCAGAAAGCTGACCTGTATTTATATTGGTGGGTGAAGGCAGATTAAGTCCATGGGCTCGAATTCTACCCTGCAGCTCTCACACAGCTCAGAGTCAGAGCTTAGCCTGTATAGCAAGAAGGGATTTCAGAGGTCTTCTGCTCTAGTGCTAGGTTCTGATCTGGTTGTGAAGTCAATTTAGTGGATTATAGGTTAATATTTTAAAAAGTGACATAAAATAAAATAAAAAAAGAAAAAATAGATTGAATTCATATAGCAGATGTTACTAAAAATGTTTGTATTCTTTTTGTTTTGTTCTTTTTTTTTAAGATTTTATTTATTTATTTGATAGAGAGAGATACAGCGAGAGAGGGAACACAAGCAGGGGGAGTGGGAGGATGAGAAGAAGACTTCCTGCTGAGCAGGGAGCCCAAGCAGGGCTCCATCCCAGGACCCTGGGATCATGACCTAAGCCAAAGGCAGACACTTAATGACTGAGCCACCGAGGCGCCCCATAAATGTTTGTATTCTATATAAATTAAGAGGTATCTGTACTTATGCATGTATATGTGTATAGAGTATTGCCATTTAAAGTATTATTTCTTGCTGTAGTTCATGTTCAAAAAAATGTTAAAGCCATTGGTGTAGTCTAGCCTCCCTTAGTGTAGAACCCAGGCAACTGAGGCTCAGGGACCCAGGTCACCCAGAAGTTTGGTGGCCAAAGGTAGGTTTAGAATTTAGGTGTCCTAATTCCCATCAGAGGCAGCATAACATAGTGGAAAGAGCAGCGGATTTTGGTTCAGCTAGAAGTTGGCTCAAACCTTTGTTCCATTACATACTGGTTGTCTAATGATAGACAAATAGCTTATCTTTATTTTACAAATGAGAAAGCTGAGGCTGGGAGAGGTTAATACTTACATCTTAGGGTTTAGGGTAGGGGTTAAATTCAGTAAGATGATATAGATGAAATAATTAAGACCTGGCTCATTTGGTAAATAATTTTTCAGTCCAGGCATCCCAAAGACCATCATTACCCCATTATTAAATATAATTCATATATATACAAAAATATAAAAAATATAATTCATATGCATATAATATAAAATACATATATATAAAATGATTTTAATATTTATATTGCCAAGGTTTAATAATTTATATATAACATAAGATTTTATAATATAATTTAATATAATATACAAATATAATTTAATATAAAATATATTAAACCTTGGCATAATTAGTGACAAGCAAACACCTGAATAATAGTAAATTGAATTTTATGCAACAAATATGTGCTAAATATGTGCTAGGACTTCTAGAGATTATAAGGAAGCATAGAGTTAATCTAGTAGACAAAAATGAAGCAGATACACATGAGAAGTTACTTTGAAAAACAAAACAGAACTTGATAGTTATTGTAATAGTATCATATGAATGGCCCCTTAAATAAAAGTTATAACATCTCTGATGAGGCAGAAAGCATTGTGAGGTAAAGGAATTAAGGAGGGCTGCCTGGAGAGTTTGACTCTGTGATATTTGCAAGATTGGTAGAATTTAGAAAGTCATGGGAAGAAGATAACATCATGGGAGAGGGAGAGGGTACAAATAAAGGTACAGAGGTGGGAAATCTAATGATATAAGACAAATTCAGTCTGGGCAAATGGAAGCTACAGGTAAAGGAGCAGGAGTAAGGGAGCCTGGGATCAAATTGTAGAGGGCCTGGACTGCCAGGCTCAAGACTTGGGATCTCATTCTGTAGGAAATGGGATCCTGTAAGAGGTTTCATCTGAGTAGTGGTATGAGAATAGAGTATTTAAACACAGTTCATTCCCAGTTTATTAGGAGCACGTAATTTCTTGGAGATGAAATGTCTTATTCAATTTTAATCATGGGAGGTTAAAAGATCACCAGGCATTGTAACCACATATCACTTAAAAAAAAAAAAAAAAAAAAAAGACAAAAGTAATTGACTCACTCTGAATAATTCAAGTTTGAGGCCAGGCTGGCTAATACCACACCTCATAGATCTTGGGTAAAGCAGATTTGGAGAAATTTCTCTAAAAGCATTAGACAAGACATGGGTAAGATGCTAAGCTCTGGAGATCAGTCAAGGAAGGAGGAGCAATCCAATCCTGACCTGGAGCAGAAAAATGGTTGGGATGGAGGGATGCCCAGAACCCAAATGAAATTGGATGCAAATATTCAAGGAGGTTTGTAGAAATGGTCCCATCAGAAATGAATGATGCCCCTTAGAAGCCTAAGAAAATGATCTGGAGCCTGGTATGGGCATTACAGTGGAGAGTCCAGAAAATAGGCGACTTGTAGTTCTCACACTGAACCCAAAAACGCAGCTGTCACTTCCTGTGAACTCAGTGTGAAGCCAGTAATTACTATTTTCTCATTCTTGAGGTGGTGGTCTTTTTGCTGTCCCCATATTCCAGACCAATCCTTTCTCCTTCGATGTTATCCAGGTTTTAGCTCTTCTGTTCAAGCTAGGACTGTTGTCAAAACAAACAAACAAAAATATATATGGGATATAAATATTCTTTATACCTCTTGTGTACAATACATGTGCAAAAAATCATATTATTTAATTATTGTTGCTGCTATTCTTACTATTTGTGTTTTTCTTTTTATTACTTTACAGTTTTTATCTTCTTTCTGGAAATATCAATATATGTTGTCAGAGGTAACCGATGGAAAGCAATAGTAAAAATTTTATTAGCATCTCTGAATAAGAAACACATTTTGTTGATAGTATTTGTACTTCTTCTAGCTTTATTGTGGAATAATTGGCAAATAAAAATTGTGTATATTTAAGGTACACAATATGATGTTTTGATATATACATTGTGAAATGATGACCATAATCAACCATCACCTCAAAAGTTGAACTCATAAAAGCAGAGAGTAGAATGGTGGCTGCCAGGAGCTGAAAGGTGGGAAATGGAGAGATGTTCGTGAAAGGGTACAAAATTTCAATTATGAACCTATTTGTATTTAATTAGCCCAGTCTTCAGATTCATATTTCCAGACTTCTCAGTTGAATTTCCAAATGACCTTGTAATATAATAGCTAATAGTGAATCTAGGGATCACTAATCCCCACTCCCCACCTCCTCCCTTTCCTCCTTCTTGGCACATAATCACAGAACCTACAAGTCCTACATAGCATGTTTTCCAGACTCTTCCTCATTATGGCTATCTTTATCTTTTTATGTTTCTGTTTTGTGCTCCTTGTTCCCCTTATATTAGGACAATAAGAACTGAATACAACACTCTATCCATGTTTTGACTTTAGTGAGTCACAGAAGGATGATTATGGAATTTGTCCAGGACATAGAATTTCTACTGATACAGTAAAATATATTAGATTTGTGACATCAAAATAACAGTACAAATGATATCATACCCAAGTTATTTATTTTTTCAATTTTGCTTGGTTCCACCTGCTTCCTGGTCCCTCTGCCACTTGCTCTATTGAGTCGTAATCTAACTGATCCCTCTCGTGACATTTCTTGCTGTCTCTGCTCCCACACTTCAGGCTGGTCCCCAGTATTGCCTCTGTTATTCCCATTATGGCAGAAGCCTCAGCCCGTCCAGGGCTCAGACTCAACCCATCTGGAGCAATGGAGACTCTGGTTCAACTCACCTCTTCGAGACTCAGATGAAGTGCCATGAGGCATGAGATCTGGCTTCTCCAGAGGCTGCTCAAAGGCTGGGAGTCACAGACAGATAAATGATGGTGCTTATGTCCCAGTGGACAAAGTTTGATCAATGACAAACAGGAGATAGAAGGGAGCCAGTAGATTTTTTTTCCCTTTCTCCCGATGGATTGTTCTAAAGTATAATCAGTCCAAAATGCATAGTGGCATTTGCATTTGGTGTGAATGAACAATCAGCTTAGTTTTCTTGTGATGTTATGGACAGTGTGATATTCACAACCTTTTATTTGCTTTCCCCTTTTCCCTGTCTCTTATCCTATTTTCTCCTTTCTTGCTGGCCTAGCATTGCCATAATTTCATGTATACCACGTCTGTAGCTCGGTCTTCTAGAAAACTAGAGCTAAGCCACATGCTGATTCTGTAATCATTTATTCTGCAAACATGTACTAATGCTTTCCATGAATTCCAGATAATGTGTGGAGAGCTGTGGCCCTCGCTTGGAAAGTTGTTCACAGTGTAGTAGAAAGACTCAATTATTTATGTGTTACTTATAAATCTTTGTCGAATGACAACTTTTCTTAATGTTATTAGTACAGTTGCTGTCTTATAGAGATTAATGTAAACTTTGGTACTAGGACTTAAATAACATTTTATCACAGCATTTTCTCATGGCATTTAACATATTTCGAAGCATTGGGTTTGTGATCATAAAGTTCCACTTAACGAATCTCTAATAATGAATTAACCATTTTCCTAAATTTGAATGTCTATTTTCTTCTTTCCTATTACTCTTTCTCCTGTCTCTCTTCCTTCTCTCTGACCCTTCCTTCTCTCCCCCACGCTCTTCCTTTCTTCTCTGTCTATAGCCCTAACTCCCCTCCCCTTCCATACTGACCTCCTCTTTCTCCTCCTCCTTCTCTTGGCTTACACATTTAATGCTAGGATGAGTACTATGGCATACAAATCTTGGCCAATATGAAAGATAAAGAATCTAGACATGGTACCTCATTACCCCATTTTCAGAAATACTATGGTGTGTATTAATGAACAAGTAAAGTGTGAGAGCAGAGGGCACGTGTACTCTTTTCCAGAAATTATCACCTTTTACAACATCTTTAGGAATTTATATCTTTAGGGAAGATTTCTCAAAGTGGAAAATGTGTCAAAGGGTAAGAGTGGAGTTCCTCACAGCAATTGGAGGAGATGGCTAAATTTCTTTATAAGTTCATCCCTAAAATTAGACCTCAAAAAGTTCCTTTGAGATTTGGTATTTTAATAGGCAGATACAGTATGTTGTGGGTTTTACGATTTTGTTGGTGTGGTTGAACAAGTATTTCTTTAAAAAGTGTAGCAACCTTATTTTCTTTTGTGAATTGTACACTTATACCTATTAGAGTTTTAGGGTGTTTTTTTTTGTTGTTGTTGTTTGTTTGTGTTATTGCAAGTAACCTTCACAGATTAGCAATATCCTCTGGTGTCCTGTGGTATTTCTCAGAAGTATTTTTCTTAGCTTGATGATGACTTTTTAATTCCTGATTTTACTTTACAAACATGACAGACATTTTCGAATCTGATTTCTCAATACTTTCTATTAGTTTGACTTTCAACTTTGCCTCATCTGCAAATCAGACAAAAGATACCATTTTCAAAGCCATTGATTTAAAAAAAATAGCATGAAACAAAAAAACATTGAACCCAATAAGACAAAGGTCAGAAGCAGGCAGTACCAGCTACTTGTCTGCTCATAAATTTAACTTAGTGATTTATCATTCACAGACGCCTTCCTGTCTTTTCCATGAAATCATTGTGAGAGGCTCTGTCCCTTTTGACCTCAGCACAGGGTTTGTGGCCGTGTATAGCATCCCTACCACTACTTTCTAAGAGTTCCAGTACCACCCTGCAAAAGAGGGTGGCCAGATTTGGACGGTTGTGTTTATGAAACACGTGATAATTCCTGGAAAACTGCAAAGGCCCCTCTGCTCTCACACTTCACCTGCTCATTGATACACACCATAGAATTTCTGGAAATGATATAATGAAGTCACGTTTCTAGGTTCTTAATTTTTGCTACTGAGAATTGGGACAAAACTTCTGTGAGTAATCATGCAACATGGGGATATGCCAGAATTTACCATTGGCACAGTTAACCCACAGTATTTCTGTGTCCTCATCCAAACTCTGGGAGCTTTCTCTGAGACATACCAACTTACATTACCTTAGGAGACATTATTCTAGCTTGGGGTGTAATTTCTTCTCAAAAAAAATTTTTTTTTAATTTCTTCTCAATTTTGTTCTCCTTCCACACCCTCTAGTTTTTTAAACAATTAACCTTGATAGAAAACGTAGAAACCAATTAGGAGTAGTTCTGTCTTTTCTCTGTTGACACATAATGGTGTGTTGAATGCCTGGGAATTATGGTTTTTGTTGCTCTTGTTATTATGGTTTCTTCTTCATTTTTTTTTTTTTAAAAAGATTTGTTTATTTATTTGAGAAAGAGAGAGTGTGCATGAGTAGGGGATGGGCAGAGAGAGAGGGAGAGGGGAAGCAGACTCCTGCCGAGCACAGAGCCAGAGGCAGGTCTCAGTCCTATGACCCTGAGATCATAACCTGAGCAGAAACTAAAAGCCAGATGTTTAACTGACTAAAGACACCCAGGTGCCCCAGTTTCTTCTTCATTCTTGTTCTCTCTTTAGACCTATAAAAACAAAATCAGCCAGTGTGGAATCACCATGCACATGTGGGGCCAATGTGAGCCGAAGCTGTCTGAGGTTTATGACCATCATCAGAACTGAGCACATGCACAGAATTCTATTGCCATCCCTCCCTCCTAACCCTGCTCCAGGCCTCATTCAGTCCATGCTATCAATCACCTAGAGCTTTGAGCTGTGGACCAACATTTCCACCTTGCAGGGGAGGTCTGGGAACTCCAGACCCATATTCATTCAAGCAATGTAGGTCTGGTTGTGTCTGATGTCTACCAACTGATAAGTTTTACCTTGCTTCTTGGTTTCTTCTTGAAGAAAGGGAAGGGGACTACCAAAGTTACAAGATCATGCTTCTATCTAGAGATCCTTTTCTTCCTTCCCAGAGAACACCCTGGAAAGTTCCTTCACCTTGCTTCTTGCACGGTTTCCCTGGATGTCACCACGAGTCTGACTAAAGGAGACAGAAAAGTCTAGTTTGGACAAGAATGTCTCCTGTGCTGTTTAACTTTTTGGCCAATAAATGTTCCTGGAGCCCAGCTGCAGGGATGGATAGCACATACGTTCAGCTTGAACTTGCAAGCTGTTGAGGGCAAAGAGCACAGGAAATTCAATTCCAAGCTCTAGTTGTTCCTGATCAGACTCGACGTGTGTGCCTGGACAATAAGATTTGTGACCTCAGCGGAATAAATGTAAACCTAATCCCAATTAGCATGTGTAAATAGTCCTGCTCCAAGTACTCGGTCTCCACTTCAGACCCTCCGAACGCCGGGGTGGGATGGGGTGAGGCTGTGAAGCCTAGTATGTCTGGGTTTGAGTAGATCGGATTCTCTTCCATCTCCTGGCAGGTACCTGTGAGCCCTTACTTCCCCTTTGTGAAACTGCAGTTTCTTTATCTTAAAAATAATGACAAAAATACTACCTGTCTCGTAACCTTGTTGTGAATCTTACGAAAGCATGGCAAGCAATGTGCTTAACACTGGGCCTGGTGTGGTTTTGTTTTTTAAATTTTTTGAAAATTTTTAGCTTTTAATTTTTTAGTTTTTAATAATAAAATAATACTATAATAATTTAATGACTACTAATAAATAGTATACAGTAATACATATTATCTATACCACTGGCCTTTCATAATAGGAATATTAATAATAAACCATTTTATCATTATCATCAATATCAAGAGCCAAGAAAAGAGATGTAATGCATCATTACCCACTTCCAAGGACCTAAAAGCAATTTACAGACCTGAAGTCCTTCTGACTCTATGTGGTATTTTTCTTTTGTCTTTACTCAGGACAAAGGCATACAGTCTGTATCCTATCTTGTTTGTATGATAACATGAAATTTATTCTCCTTTTCACCCACATAGGCCCCTAAACTAGATTATAAGCCACTCTAGCTGGAGAGTGCCTAATGTATGGTTATATGTGAAGTAGGTATGGAAAGGCAAAAACTAGGTTGAGCTCATTTTCAGAAATCAGAGTGAGTACTCTTGTCGCTATTTTGAAAAGGAGCTCGGAGATTTCCTAGGGGAGGAGACTCTGAAAAATGACTCAAGTTGCTTTTAGACTCAGAAATAAAACCTAAGGACTCCATCTAAAATTTGTGTTTCTTAGTCTTTTCACTCAACACACATACACACATATACACAAAATTTAAAACAAAACAAATAAAAACCCAGAAATCATTTATTCTAATGGGAGGAAGGAGCCATGGACTTTCCCATAGGTATGGGCCTGCATGTGGTAGGGGTTAATCACACATCACAAACCTTCCAGTTCAGTTCTAATTCAATGTAAAATCTGTAGCCACTTGTGAATAATCAGGAATGGAAATAGTAATTAGTGACAGTGGTAATACTAGTAATGGAAACATAACTAGTGATAATATATCATTTCTTAAGTATTTGGCATGCTAAATATTATACAAAACACTACATTCTTTATCACATTTAAGCTTTATAAGGAACCTATTATATGGAGACAATTACCCTATTATTCTCATTTTACATATGTGAAAAACAAAATTCAGAGATTAAGTAAATACTCGAGGTCATTTTAATTCTTAGAAGAATACTCCTGGAGTACCAGATGCTGCCCCATTGGGAATACTGCAGTGAATGTAGCAGTCAGAAATCTCCATTTCTTGGAACTTCCATTCTAGTAGGAGAGGCAACGGATAAACAAAATAAATAAAGCACAGAGTATGAGAGCTGTAATAAGTATTGACAAGAGAAATAACGTAGAGACAAGTGTTAGGAAGTGTCGGAGGGAGATATAAATTTTAGAGAGGGGTAGTCTGGGGAGGCCCTACTAAGAAGGTGACATTGGAAAAGGAACCTAAAGAAATGGAGGGAACCAACCACCCATCTGGAGGAAGAGTGCTTCAGCAAGTGGAAAAAAGCAAATGGAAAGTCCCTAGATTAGAAGTATGTCTTGTTTGAGGAACATTTAGGGGCCAGTGTGATGGGAATGAACTCTGGAGCTCAGAGACGTGATCATGGGCCAGGTTGCGCAGTCAGTAAGGAAGCGTTTCGGGAGTTTTGCGTAGAGGAATGAAATGATCTGACTTCTCTTTTTTTGTTGGTTAATATATTTTTAAAATTTTGGAATTATTTTAAATTTAGAGAAAGGTTGCAAAGATAGTACACAGTGTTACCATGTATCATTCATCTCGTTTCCCCTAATGGTAACCTCTTACCTAATGGCGATGTATATGTCTAGATTAAGACATGAGCACTGTCACATCACTGCTCCCTGAATTACAGGCTTTAACCAGATTTCACCGATTTGCCCACTAACGTTCTTTTTTCTGTTCCAGGATACCAGGTTACATTTAGTCATCCTGTCTGCTTAAGTCTTCACCCAACTCTGACAATTTCTCCGTCTTGTCTTGTTTCTCTTGACTTTGAGACTTTGAAGAGTCCTGGTCATGTACTTTGTCCCTCCCCTTGAGATTAGCCAGTGTTTTCTCAGTTTGACTAGGCTTATGGTTTTGGTGAAGAAGGCCACAGAAGTCAAGTGTCCTTCTCATCACAATATATCAGAGGGTGGGTGACATTCACATGACTTATCACTGGTGATGGGAGCATTGACACTCAGTTAAGGTGGCATCTGCCTGGTTTCTCCATTTTGAAGTAATGGCTTGTCCCTTTCTCTTCTGTATTCTTTGG
The DNA here is from genome assembly GCA_028534135.1 of Potos flavus. Taxonomy (NCBI): domain Eukaryota; kingdom Metazoa; phylum Chordata; class Mammalia; order Carnivora; family Procyonidae; genus Potos; species Potos flavus. Next base: position 26,268,106 of record CM052899.1, read on the forward strand.
AAGTGAGTCATTCGGTCCAGCCCACACTCCAAAGGGGGTGAATGAATTTATAGCTCCCCGATCTCGTGTTTAACAGTTTACTAGATCTCTCTGAGAGAGATCAATTAGGAAACTGTTGCACATATCTAGCAAGAGATGCTGACGGCTTGGACTAGGGTAGCAGCAGCAGAAGTGGTGGGATGCATTTGGGTTCTGGATATATTCTGATGGTCAAATCTAATAGGGTTTACTGACAGATTGGTCCTGGGATATAAAGAGAGGAGTCAAGGCTGGAAGTAGGAAGGTGCCATTCGCTTAGATGAGGAAGAAGGCCAGTCCAGAAGGTCAAAATGCCAGCAAGTTTAGGGCAGAGAGGGAGTAAACAGGCTCTGTCTGACACCAAAGCCCAAACTCTCAACTCTTGAGCTGCTCAGTTTCTGTATGTCATTCTTATCATCTGGGAAGTATCTACTGGCAGGAATTACCATAAAAGTGCTAAATATTCATATTGGGGGTTTACTCCTTTCCCTTTATAGCTGGTCCTTTCTCCAGGTGTCCAGCAGTGGTGTGTTTCCTCTTGCTCAGCATTTCCGTGGCAGCCTGCCAACAGCAATACTCAGAATGGAAAGCACTCGGGGACAGCCATCTCCTCTTATGGTCATCATGGACTTTTATGGGATTCCTTTATTATCTCCCTGCAAATGCTGGCTTCTTCCCTGCTAATTAAACAGCAACTTTTTAAAAATTATCATTGACAAAATTACCCAATAACATATATCCTGAAGCCATCCAAACTGGTCCAGGTTGGGGGGAATGCTCTATGATATTCATCACTGGAAAATGATGCTGCTTTAGAAACCTTTGGCCATGTTGGGTGGGCCGACTGAACACGCTAAATGGAAAATGAGTCAGATACAGATGTGCATACATCTCAGCACCTCTCCTTTCTTTAGGCCTCTTATTCATTTCAGTGGGGGCTCTGTAGGCAGAGGTGAAGCCAGAGCTCTATGATGGGGGCTCCTCTGAGCCTGGCTATATGCATGTTTATCTAAGGTATCGTTTTCAGCTAACTGTGGGCATGTGCTGGCAGTTATGTACTGGTTAAAATATTTTCTTACTGTTTTTAGCATAACATTCAAACTCCTCATTATGGCCTACTTCTCCATCATCATAGCTCATGTTGTCCTCGCATGAGGACAGAGAAGCCTTCCTGCCCTGACACCCTCAGCCTTTCTTAGCTCAATCCATTTGTCCTTTGCACTTGCCCATTTGCCTAAAGTCTTCATCCCCTGGCCTTTGCATGGCTCATTAATTTGTATTTTTCATCTCTTAATTAAAAAGTTACCTTTTCAAGAGGTCCCTTCTTTGACTATCCAAAATGGGAACACTCTGTTATTCTCTCTTACAGCAAATACTTCTCCTGGTTAGTTGCTTTCTAGCATAGAAGCCTGCTTATTTTCGTTCCGGCACCAAATTGTTATTGTTCATTTCCTTGATTATTTTCTAACTCCTGCTAGAACCCAAGCTCTTTACTAGCAAGAGTAGCCTTTGCTTTTTTTTCAAGGCTACCTCTCCCACAACTGGACGAATGCCTCAATTATTAGCGATCCACAAATATTTGTTAGGTGAACGAGTTAAATGTCCTGAGGGTTTCCTGAAAACAGATTGTGAACTATTCACTCGATCACTTGAAATGGGAACATGTGGGAAAATGGGGCCTAGGATAAAAAAACTGCAGGAAAACCTTTTGATTCGAGGATTCAAAATGCATGTTTTGAACTGTGCTAGAATGAGCAGCTAGAATGTAGTGCAGTAGAATGTGGATGGGGGGGGGGGTGTAGCAGAATAAGGTCAGAAGCAGGCATTCGAGCAGAGCTGGTTAATTTCCACCACTATGAACCTGCCCAGTGGCAGGACACCTCAATTCCTAAGAGATTAGTTTCCATGGACTGGCTCTTTGCCACACATCAGACACCCAAAGAATCCCAAGTTGTTTTACCATGCAAGTCCCACAGGGGTTGTCAAAAAATAGAGAAGGAGGAACAGGAGGGCATTTGGGAAGCCAATTATCTTTAAAAAAGTTCATTTATTCATTTCCATTCCAGTCTCTTGGGGCAATGCCAGAATTCTCTAATGGGTACTTGATTTTTAAAAATGGGAACTGAATGGAAATCTGGGCATCTCAAATTAGGTTTTGGAAGAATCTGTTGAATAAAACAATAGTGGGAAAGTATATAAAAATGTGCGTCTTTTGGAAAAGTGTGTTCATCTTACAAAACAAGAAACTAAAACTGATATACTTTCGTCCATTTGCAGGCTGTGGCATTTGGTATTAAAAGCTCTGGACAATGTCCTTTTCTTAGGAGGCCTGAGCCTTTGGATACATATCAGACATATGTGGGTCATGGAGGGGATGTTCAGGTAGAATTCTTGGATACTGTAGCAGAATCCAAAATCTATTTAACCTCGGCAGGAGGCAAAGCTACTACAAATTCAGAGGCAGGAGTGGGCACTGAAGGGACCCTCTTGTGAGCTAGGCTATACCTCCAGCTGGATGTTGGAATGAGCAAGGAGGCATAGGAAAGGCAAGGAGGGCCCATGGACCCTGGATCCAATTCAGGTTTTCTAAAATGCTAAGATGTTGAAAGTTTTGAGAATAAGCCAAAATATGGGCTGAAAACTGCTATTTAGGAGCAAAACCAAATAAAAGGACCCTACACTATATCCCTTTAGCAGAAACCATTGCAGCTTTATCTCCATTGGTTTTGGCTTTTTTGTTTGTTCGTTAATTTTTGTTCTTTTTTTTTCCTTTGTTTTTTAAATTCTGTTTGCTATTCATTCTTTCCTTGAGATACTCTATTTTTTTTTTTTATTTAAAATTTATTTTAGGGGGCATCTGGGTGGTACAGTTGGTTAAGTGTCTGATTCTTGGTTTTGGCTCAGGCTGTGATCTCAGGGTAATGAGATCGAGCCCCATGTCAAGTTTTGTGCTAAGTGCAGAGTCCTCTTAAGACTCTCTCCTCTCCTCCTCTCCCCTCTCTAAAATACACAAATAAATTTATCTTATCTTATCTTAAAATACATAATAAAATTTATCTTATAATATATGACCCCTGTCTCTTCTCCCATGGCCATTTTTGAATGGCCACAAAACTGGTCCTCTCTCTTCCTTTCCACTTTCCTCGGTATAAAATGTCCCCTTGCTTTTCTACATTCCATATTCTGCTCTCCTTCTAACACCAAAGAGATTTTTATGGCTTCTCATACTAAGGTGTTATTGACTACCCAAAATATAATTATTCTCACAGAACAACATGATAGGAGTGGAGGGTGTGGAGAGACTTTTGGGATGCTCCTGTTGAGCAAAGTAATTGTATTTCCTTGCAAAACCCTTTAGCCAGTGGAATCCATGATGGTGAGATCAAGAGTTAGAGAAAACCAATGTAACATTTAGTTGAAGTTCTGATGTGCCCCGTCTAGCACATTCTGCCTTCCAAAGATACCCCACTGCCTTCTTCCTAGTGTTTTCTTCAAGGACATACAGGACTTACTGCGAACGATGTGGAAAGAGCTGACAAGCCCGCAGAGAAGGTCTGACCTGACTGAGAAATTGGCCTCCCTACTCCAAGCCAATAAAATTCCCCCAGTTCTGCTGAAGATAGGAGGTTAGCTGTGGCCTGCTGCAGACTGTGTCAAGGGTTGGAACACATGGAGAAAATGAAATCTAATCTTCAGCCACAGTTGTTGTTTCTTCAATCTACCATATCTACCAGGGAAATCAGATCTGGCAGCTCAAGTGCCCGATGCTGGTACAACACGTACTTTCAGCCTCTTCATAAATTAGACTCTAAGAGTTGCAGAGAGGAGTAAGAGAGGGAACAGAAGTTAAAAATAGAAGAGGAGAAAAGTCAAGGGGTAGTCTGGGACAAGGGACCAGATAAAGTCTGCGTTTCTATCCCCTGCCCCGCCTCGGACGTCTGTCTAGTTCAGATACATGAACACTATTTGTCACCTGCTGAACTGAACTTGGAGTCCCCTTCAGAGGAAATCTGAATTGTTCCAGCCGGCGTCCTTCCTTCTGACACGAGGGAAGTAACACAACAGAGACGTGGCTGTGCATGTAGTATCAGATCCCCTTCTCTCAGCCAGGGTGAGAGGCATTCGAGTTTGTTAGCACTTGTAGGTTTGGAAATACGGTGTGCTTTCCAGCGATACTTTGAGTTCTCAGTTTGCTATCTCTGTGTGGATAGAAGAGAGGGGCAGCACCGGGCAGATGACTTCCTCTTTTTGAACAGACGCTGGGCCACCACCCTCAGCCATGGCTGGGACAAGGGATGAGCGGGAGGGAGCCCTGTGTCTCGCTGCACATGGTCTGGGTTTAAACCCCCGTGCTCCCCAAAAGAGAGCCCCATTCCTACGTCAAAGGGAGACCTCTCATTCCAACTTGGCTTGGCACCTTTGGAGGGGTGTCCCTGTCACCCCCAAGTCTGAAAGGTGACTATATTCATCAGGATTTTGCAGAGAAACAGAAGCAATAGGAAATAAATAAGTAAATAAATAAATAAATAAATAAAATATGTATATATGAATATAAACACATATACTTTTGTATATAAAATAATATATAAGGTAATATAAATCACATACACACACACACATATATATATGATGCTTTATTAGGAGGAATGAGCTCACACAATTGCAGAGGCTGAGAAGTCCCGTGGTCTGCTGTCTGCAGGCTGGACACTCAGGAGAGCAGGTGGTGTCCATCCAGGGCAGTCCGCGTCCCAAAGCCAGAGAACCAGGGAAGCCAGTGCCGTAACTCCCAGGGTGAGGGCAGGAGAGGACTGATGCCCCAGCTCAAGCAGGCAGGTGGGAAGAAAAACAGGTGAATTCCTCCTTCCACTGAGTTTTGTTCTATTCAGACCCTCAACTGGGTGATGCCCACCCCTCCCCTACCCCAGGATGGCCTGCTTGGCCCAGTGCACCTATTCAAATGCTAATCTCATCCAGAAACACCCTCAGAGACCTACCCTGAAATAATGTTTAACGTAGGAACTTGTAGTGCTGTCAAGTTGACAAATGAAATTACCCATCACAGTGACCGAGACGCATGAGCAGGTACCTGTGCCTGCCTTTGGTCACCCACTTTCCCCTCTGAGGTTGGGGATCCTAAGTCAGGACTGTGGCCGGGGTGGGGCGAGCAAGGCATTCACAAGGAGTTACCAAAAAATCCAGTCATTGAGACAAATACTGTTTTAATGCAATGGTCTTAAAAAGCAAAATTCATGCAAAAAAAAAAAAATCCACAATGAACCCATTATCAAAATTTTCAATAAAGACAGATTCAGTATTGCTGATTTTTCTTTCCCTCCAGCTTCAGTGTTGCACAGCTTGGCACTGACCTTGACAACAACCAATCTTAGGACAGAGCCCTTTCTCCCCCAAGGTCTCTTCCTTACTAACGAAGAGGAGGACTTAATAATGTAGCAGCTGGGCCAAGGCCGGAGGTGTGTCCCCAAAGATCGATTGCACTAGCAAAGCCTGTTGTTGACACAATCTCTTAATTAATTGAGCATTCCCTACTCTACCTCACACCTGCGTCATTCTTCACTGGGTATAAAAGGACTGGCCGATCAGGAAAATTCTGGTTCTACGAGGGCAAAAGCTGTAAGGTCACCATTTGAGGAGCTGTCTCGGGTGACAGTGCCACCTTCTCCATCAGGCTTCAGGAAAGGCTGTGAATAAGATCCTGTGTGCACTGCAAGTCTTTGCTACTCAGGTCATCCTCTGGGACAAGAGTTTGGGTGTCTGATGAAGACAGTTCACGGTGCCTGATAGATACTTTCTTCCCATTGGCGCCTTAGATAGGGCTCTGGTCCTTAATACCCAACAGCACTTCAATCAGTAGCACTTGCTTCTGGTGTAGTATCTGAAACCCTTTCAAGCAAAAGGGTCAGTGATTAATAATCTGTAAGCACCTCTGAGCAACAGCATTAGCTTAAGGCTCTGACCTTTGCTAATAATAACAGTGAAACTGCAGGTATCAGGCAAAGAGTGAGGAAGGCGTGAGTGAAAGAGTGAGGAAGAGTGAGGCAAAGAGTGAGGAAGGCAAAGAGTTAGGCTGTCTACTGGTATGAAAACTAACCATTCTGATTAATTGATTTTTTTTTTTAAGGCAGGTTATGGTGTCATCTGGGAGTTTGTTGGCTTTCCTCCATGCTGTAAATCAGGAAATATCTTTGACAGGGTCTATGTAGTGGATTTTCTCAAATCCTCCTGTGAACAACAATAAGGGAGAGGAAAGCGCTTTGCAAATGATGAATTGTTTCCCAGGTTCATCTCAGTCTTTGAAATAACTCTGTGAGGTAGGAAATATCATTTCTATTCTATGGATGAGAAAATTGACGTTCAGAAAGGAGAAGTTATTTAAGGTCATACCATTAACATCCAAGAGGTAGTAGAATTGAGACCCAAACCAAGGTCAGCCATCTTCAGATTTCTGGTTCTTGTAAAAACTCAGGCTCCTTTAAAATCACTCTGATATATTCTGAGTTCGCTTATCTCACAATGCCCCAGCTCAATCCAGAAAGCTATTAGACATGACTCCTTCTCTAAATTGTGGCCCACTGAGACAGGAATGGTTAAAGAATACCTTGCATCAAATGAAGTTTGCTCATGGGAGCCTTCAGTTTTATTCAGCATATTGGAAATATTTGCGTAGATTTCTTTTCCCCGGCAGTCCTGGAGAGTGGTATTTCTGTAGGGAAGATGGCATATGTCAGACTCAGAATGAGTCTGATGAGAATCGGCACCTGGAGGTACTTCTCTGTATTCAACTGCCACGTCCCCTGGCGCTGACCCTTGGGACACTTACAAATTCCCACAAAGCTGGAATCAGACTACATTCTTGCCTGGACGGCAGCAGATACATTGCATTTACTCAGCAAAAGACAGAGCTAAAAGAACAAGTCTTATGGGCCCTGGTTAGTGTATAAATTAGCAATCATATTTTGGGAGGCACAACTCGCCCTGCAGCATTTTTCTGACTGTATGCCTGGAGAAGCTGGGTCATCCTGGGACTACGCTCCAGTAATTAGTGAGTCCAGCTCATGGCTGACCAAATATACTGTCTTGGAGACATTATTTGCCAGGCTTGGTTTTCTTGTGATCTAAAAGATACACATCACTTATTATTTCCCCTTTGAGGAAATGATATGCTAAACCCAGGATCAGGCACCAGATCAAGGATTCTTTGTCCTCACCAGGTTCTGATAATTGCCAGAACCGTAAAACTGGGATCCAATTATGAGTTTCTGAAAAGCAAAATCAGAATTTGAAGAGAAAACCTGTGAAATAGAGAGAAGTGTGCCCGGAAATGACCAGGCTGCTGGCGGTACGGGGACAGGGGCGGGGGAAACGGACTCATCCTGGCATCATTGATGATGTCTGTCCACAAATGAAAGAAAGTTTCCTGGCACCTTAAACGAGTAGATCTTCCTCAGAAGCATAAACTTGGAGAGAGCAAAAAAATTAAGATCAGAGAAAAACAAAAAAACAAAAAAACGCAAACCTCAGGGACCAGAGGACTTGAATCTTCCTGCTCTACAGTAGGGGGAGACACTGTACCTTTAACGTGCTCGATAAATAAGTTCTTCATTTTTTGCCGTTATCGTTTGCATTTCTCCCTCGTAACATAGTTCTTTTTTGTGGTTATAGATTTTGGCATCATTCTCAGCATGTATATGGGGTTAGTTATTGATGAATTATTATTTTTTTAATATTTCAAAAGAAAAAAAAACCTATTTTAAAAGGCACGGGGACATTCTTAGATCTACGTTTCAGAATAATCAATGATAACAGCCAGCTGTGCTCCTGCTACATTTTCCCCATATTTAGTGGTTGTGCTGAGTTCTTCTGCTTCAATCCTAACAACACAGGAGCAGTTTGGGATGTTTTCTCTATTCATTATTTAAGGAAATGGAGAAAGTCTTCTCTTTCTATTATGCACAAGAAAAGAATATGAATTGTCCACTCCCAGGTGATGACTTGATTACATTTTGATTGTCTGTGTCCAGGTGTGCATGTGAATATGTGGGTATAGGGTTCCCACAGGTACCTGTCCCACAGGGGACAGGTAACCCCAGAATATGCCACAATGACATAGCGATTATTTTGAATTGACGCTACTTGGAAAACAGCTGGCACAAGGAACTCAGACCCTCTGGTGTCCCCCTGGGAGCAGGAAACAAATCTCCCATATGAAAAATACCCACCCTGTACTGGGAAGTAAAAAGATATTCTTATCACCAGACACACGGATTTCAAAGCCAAGAGAGCTGTTGAAACAAACCTTGTTATTTTCTTTTTTTCTAATCTACCTCAGCATAAATTCCACTTAGAATTCTTTCCTAATGAAAGTTCCCAAACACCTGTATTCTTTATCCTGTCAGTTCCTCACAAATTTATTGTCTCTTTGTCTAAAATATATAAAAACTGCCCAGCAAGCCATTTCTTTGGTTATCTATTTCAATATTGGACCTTTGTGCACAGGTAATAAAACTTCAGTTTGTTTTTTGTTTGTCTCCTGTTCATCTGTCTCTTTCTAATATTCTTCCTAAACCAGCTGTAGGAACCCTTTGCTGGGGAGCAGTGGAAAGGCGAATTTCTCCTTCCCCTACCTGGACATGCACACACACTACATTAAGAGCAGTCACCTTGACCTAGTTCTAGAACATGATTTACCTCCCCTTTCTTGCTCTTTCCTATTCTTACCTACCTTTCAGATGTGTCTAGACCTTCAGACTTGACTCTACACATATTTTGCTAGGAAACAAAGGGAATGCTCTCCGACTAAGCTTTAGAATCTTCTCCATCTTCCTTCCCACTGCCTGGATAAGCAACTCTGCCAGGTTAACTTACTTTGAGATTTTTCTGTCCAGGTCAACTAATGGGCAACATTTTTTTAAGACTTGAGAAACTGTCTGGATGGTAAGAAAAGTACATTGACATTAACACGCAACAGATACTTTTTGTCAAACACTTGCTTATGACATATTTCATAGCTTTTGCCCTTTGTCTTAAAATGCATATTCTATTACTTAAAAAAATAATGGTATCCCTGTCTGCCTTTCTTTGTTAGTATTAACAGTAAAAGGATGAAAGGAATCTCTTGACTGAAGATCTTTCACTGTTTCCCATCTTTGGATCTTTGTTAGTGCTTATTTCATCTACATAGAAAGGTGTTGCTTGGGTAAGATCCAATTTTATTCTGAAGAATTCTCCTGAAAACCTGATTCCAGTAATAGATTCCTTCCATTTAATAAACTTGATCAGATTTTAGTCTCAGAAAAGGAACTAAATGAATCTCTCTCTCCCAGTCTCTTTCTGTTACCAATCTTTTCTCTTCCTCTCTCCACTTCTTAGATATTCTTTCTCATTACCAAATTATTTCTCTGATCTATTATCTTCCTCCTTTTAATTTACTAACAGGTGTCTTCAATGCACCTGCCTGACAGAGGGAATTCCTGAAGCCATTCTAGATGCAGTAGTTACAAATCAATCACAGGGATTTTAGGGTGCTCTTCACCAGCCAGATCACCAGCTCATTCCTCTCCATATCTAGCACCCCATGAATCCAAAGGCATAGGATATGTCAGCAAAAGGAATGTGGGCCACCATGATTGATTCTCCCCCAGACTCTTTTGTTGATATTGATGCCATCACTGTCACACTCTCCAGTCACCTCTGCAGCTGTTAGAGTTCCTGCCGTTACCCCTGACAAGATGGCGGACATTAAGACAGCATCACAGGGGCGGTGCAATTAACACCGGAGTAACGTCAATTTTTTTCAACACCCAGAGTTACTGATAAGGTTCTTTGGGATTGCTAAATTGGAAAGATATAAAGTAAGAGCTTTAAATATGGTTTCTGTAAGATTCAAATAAAAATATAGCACGGTAAGTCTCAGAAGAGCCTTTTAAGCAGATATAATCAGTGATTTGCCAGAGTTGGCCCATACCAGCTAGTGAGAGCTGGTTGTTATATTTTCAGGAGTTTTGAGAATAGGTTGTAAAATGTAGACATTATTAAAAATTAAATTACTGCAGAAACTTAACTCAAAATGAATTACATGGAAACAATGGTAATGAAAACTCAAACTCATTACTTCCTCATTATTTTACTATATTTTATTATTATCTATGCTTTTCAGGCTCTTTAAATCTATTTCTTATGTATGGTAGAAATACCGTATACTGTTGTTCTACAGCGCATCTCTTCCTAACTCTGTGTTCGATGAAGTTCTATTGGTAGCTTGAAATTAGTCATTGTGAGTTTATTTACACCACAAAAATGAGCAAATGTTATAGATCAGGGCTTTTTCCCCAGAAAAGAGCTGACTGGTAGACATTTACCAGCACACCACTGTATATACTTATTTTTATTTTTATAGAGGAGGAAGCAGAGGCTCACAAGGTACAATATCTTGCAAAGGGTTCAAGGTTCTGCCAGCATTGGTCACAGAACAGCTAAAGCAGGATGAACATTTGGTTTATTTGGTTAATGGTTAAGCATTACTCAGGAATAAGAACCCCTTTAGTTACTCCCCAAGCTCTCTCTTCTCCTCCTCAGTAAAACTTCTTAAAATGCCATCTCTCTTTCCTACCACCTTCCTTCTAGTTCATTCCCTAGCCAATGTGGTGTGTTTTGGGATCTTCAGCTTATAAATTCCACACTCTGCCAGCTGCACCGTGATATCTCAAGTTACATCACACCTAGAAATTCACAAATTAACTTCCACTCAAGTGTGTGACTCTCAGATAGAAAAGCCTCCGAACATGATGAGAAACTTGGGTATATTAGAGCTTGTATGGGTATAGAATGGGCCAAAAAAAAAAAAAAAGGTGACAAAGGGAAATAGAGCAGAACAGGAAGTGTGTTTATTAAGCCTGGGAACCTTCAAGTCCATGTGTGTTGAGGTGGTGTTCACAATGACAAACTTTACCCCTTTATTCTTGTTTGGAGTGGATCCTGGCATTGATATTTTTATTTAGTAACAATAACACCTAAATACATTTTTCCAAAAGACCTTTAGGAAGCTTGCTGAGATGCCTATGGAAGATTCTCCAATAATTTCCAAATAATATCATTATTATCATCAATCTCCACAATCACGATCATAATCACCATTATCCACACTGTTATACACACTTCCATTTGTAGCTTATCCAACCTTCCATTTATAAGATTATAAATATATAAACTTATATATTTTGTAAGTGCTTTCATGTAATTTTACATTGACATTATGTAACGGCTTTTAAAATCTTGTTTTGTCATTGGATACACTAAGGCATGGGGGGGGGATAATTTATCCAGGTAATAAGATCGATATGAAGCTTGGTGTTTTTTTTTCTTGTTGTTGTTTAAAGATTTATTTATTTATTTGACAGAGAGAAAGAAATTGCAAGTAAGCAGAGAGGCAGGCAGAGAGGGGGAAGCAGGCTCCCCGCTGATGCGGGGAGATCCCAGAGAGCCCGGAGTGCCCGATGCGGGGCTCGATCCCAGGACCTGAGATCATGACCTGAGGCGAAGGCAGAGGCTTTAACCCACCGAGCCACCCAGGTGCCCCAGGCTTGGTTGGTTTTAAATGTAAGCTCTGATGAGAAGCGAACAATTGCTCTACATGAGGTGGTACTAGATGCTTTTACATACTCTGTTTTATCTGAGTCCCTCAAGATAAAGACTTTGGCTCATATTTTATGGGTGAGGAAATGGGGCATCAGTAAAGAGATGATTTGTCCAAAATCCTGTAGTGTGTTAATGTTAGAGCCGGTGATGGAACCCAGCTCTGTGGGATCTCAGAACAGGTGCTCCCGACTAGCTCCTTCAAACTCCTAGGGGCAAACCTAGATGACAGACACACCCTCTTCGAAAGTTACTTCCATTCGTGGGAAAAGGCACAAAACCATAGGCTGCCATGAAGGGTGTTAAGCATGTATCTGTCATTCTGATGTCGTGCTTTCAGAAATATGTTCCCTAGTGAAGAACTTGGGAACTTAGCACCATAAGAGAAAGCAGCCGGGGGAACATCGGCCAGTTCTTTGACCCCAGTTCTGTCCTCAAGCTCTGACATTTAGTCACAAAAAGGAAATGGGAAAGTAACCTAAAAATATCAAGTCTCAATACTTCCTTCAATTGGGTGAAGCTTAAAAGACACCAGTGTGTTTCTGCATGACATTTAGTGTTTCCTTCTCTACTCCATAGATCCTTGTATCCCGAGAGAACTCTCCAGGCACGTTTCTTTGGAAATATAAGGCCAATGCTTTGAGAGTGTGAATCAAAAAATTCTTTGCTGAGCTTCCACATGCATCTGTGGGCAGCTGCTGACTTTGGGGTTTCTACAGTTCCTCAGTTTGGGCAGATATGGCTCTGGTCTGTGTGGATCTCAGCCTCCCACAGGCTACCCTCAGCCTGTTCCTTTGGCAGAAGGAAGGGCTGAGGGATGAGGGTAAAACACAGCCAGAGCCAGGGGTAAGGTGAGGTCAGATTCCAGGGGTGAGGAAATAGTCTGTCCCTTAATGGAAGTTGTTGTCCTGTCACTCTGGAAAGAGCATCAGGATAGGAAGAGGGATAATTGCAGCCATTTAAAAAATAATCTAGTATAATAACTGATCCTTAAGTAGAATTTACTTTGTACCAGAAGGTGTTCTAAGTATTCTAGATGTATGATTCATTTGATATTCAAAATAACCCTAAATGTAGTTACGATCATTATCGGTATCCTGTAGATGAGAAGAGTAAAACACAGAGAACATCACTGATGTACGGGAAGTCACACAGCTGGGAAACGATTAAAATAATATCCACACCCAAGCAGTCTGGCTCTGGAGATTGTAACTGTAACTCATACACTATTCTGTTAAGAAACTATCTTGTTATGGGAATGACATTGTGACAGCTAATCGTGGATGGCTTATTTTCATGTAGGAACGAAAGCATCAAATACTTTACAACACATTACCTTTTGGTTAGTGCTGGTTCTCTGGACCACAGAGCATGACCTTTCAGGCGATTTTTGTCATAGAAGTGACAGTCAAGTCAGTTCAGCTTGTATCGTTAAAGTGACAAGGAGATTTTGTTACGGGTTTGAAGAAGGTACATAGAGGAGTGGTACAAACTATGAGTTTGAAAATAGAATCGGGTCTTGCTTTCTCAGTTTTCTTTCCTAGTTTTTCAGAAGAGGGAGTCGAATTGAATAATCCCTGGTTCCTCAACAGTCCAAAATCTAAGTCCCATCAGCGTCATAGTTGTATGTTGATCCGGAGCTGTTTAAGGGTTATCTACAGTGAGGATAATAAATGTACTACTAATTGGTCATGTTTCTGGGTTTTGATTTTCTGTATATTCTTTATATATGTCTTAAGCTACTTCCTTTTTAGTAGCTTGGTAAGACATATCCTGCTGATAATTGGAAATCTACCATTTTCTTACAAAATGCAGCATTTGGGAAACAATGCATTCATATGGCATGTTAATGGATGTTTAGATAGGCATTTTGATGATTGCTTTAGTAAAATAATAATAATAATAATAACAATGGGACCCATGCAGTGAAGAAGAAGGTACAAAGGTGAAGACATGGAAAGAGGGAAGGGTAAGGTAGAAAATGAGAGAAAATAGAAATGGTTCAAATGACATCTGTGTGGCTACATAAAAGCTTGGTGAAGCTGACTTCTAGAAATTTCATTGCATCGGGGTTGTTTGACAAGTGTTCGGGTCTTCTGGGGAAATGCAGAAAGATATCTCCCTTTCAGAAGTGATTTCTCTGGGGGTGCCTGGGTGGCTCAGTTGGTTAGGCAGCCAGCTGTTGATTTCAGCTCAGGTCATGATCTCAGGGTCCTGGAGTTGAGTCCTGCATTGGGTTCCGTACTCAGTGGAGAGTATGTTTGAGGATTCTCTCTCTCCCTCTTCTGTTTCTCCCCCTGCTTGCTTTCTCTCTCTCTTCCAAATAAATAAATAAATCTTTAAAAAAATGATTTACAGAAGTGGCTTCTCTGATGCTCCAGCTGGGGTATCTCAAGGGAGATGCCAGGGCCTGGCGAGCTCCTGATGGCCCCTTCCATTACCCTGTCACTTGGAACAAAGAGGCTTAGCATCTCTATCCTTTTACTGGGACTTGGTTTAAAAGAAAAGAGGAGAAATGATCTTTTATATAAACAAGCACAGGCAAGACCACAGGATGAAATAGTCGAAAGAGCAGTGGAGAAATAGAAGGTGGGGGAAATCCTTGTGTAGACTCTTGCCATATGATCTCTGAGCCTTCTTTTTCTCATCTCTGTAAGGGAGGGGTGGGGTAGGTGGAAGGACATTGCCCTGAATGAAAAGTAAAATAATTTTCTAAGTGGTTTCTGACTTTGTTAAATCAATGACAAAATTCCTTTTTCTTTTTAAAGATTTTATTATTTATTAGAGAGAGAGAGAGAGAGAGGGAGAGCACGAGCAGGGGGAGGAGTAAAGGGAGAGAGAGAAGCAGGCTTCCTGCTGAGCAGGGAGCCCAGTTCAGGCCTCAATCCCAGGACCCTGAGATCGTGACCTGAGCTGACAGCAGATGCTTAATCCACTGAGCCTCCTAGGTGCCCCAATCAATGACAAAACTCTACTCTCAGCATCATGGCTTTCTGAACTAACACAAAACCTCTCACATAAATAGTTAGAAATGCATGTTTTAACTAGCATGTTTACAATGATCAGTTTACAGTTTGCTGAAAATGTAACCATTAACCCTTGCCAACCTGTATGAGCTGGCTTCAGCACAGATTAACACAATCCCAAGGTGAGAGAAATAATTTATAGCCACACATATAAGAGATGTTAAATTGAACCAAAGATATACAAAATAGATATAAGGCTTAGTTTAGTGGCGAGGCACTAGGGTTTTTTCTTACTTACTTTTTTTTTTAAGATTTTATTTATTTGAGAGAGAGAGAGAGTGAGAGAGAGAGAGAGAGAGAGAGAGAGAGAGAGAGAGCATGAGACGGGAGAAGTCAGAGGGAGAAGCAGACTCCTCTCTGAGCAGGGAGCCTGATGTGGGACTCGATCCTGGGACTCCAGCATCATGACCTGAGCCGAAGGCAGTTGCTTAACCAGCTGATCCACCCAGGTGCCCCTAGGTGCTAAGGTTATGTCCATATAGGATAAGAGACGTGGCTGTAGGCCCATGTAAGGCTGAAGCAGATACTGCAAAAAGCTGGGATCCCTTAAGTGCTGCCCAGTTTGTCAGGTGAGTGAGAAAACATCCTAAGTCCCAAGAAATGAGATGGAAGCGTATCTCCTTTATGTTTGGGGTAAGGAAAAAAAAAGCCCAAATTTAGAACTGAAACTCAGATCTCACACCATGCCTAAGTATGGAATACCAGTTCATTCTCTATGTACAGACTTGAATTCCAAGCTGATACGTTAAAAATGTAAATACTCATCCTGGACAGGTAGCTTCTTGGAGGTGCCCAATAGCAGTGAAGCAAAATTGCTTTTTTTTTTTTTTAAGATTTTATTTATTTATTTGACACAGAGAGAGCAAGAGCATAAGCAGGGGGAGCAGCAGAGGGAGAGGGAGAAGCAGACTCCCTGCTGACCAGGGAGTCCGATGTGGGGCTGGATCCCAGGACTCTGGGATCATAACCCGAACCAAAGGCAGACCCTTCACTGACTGAGCCACCCAGGTGCCCCACAAAATTGGTCTTTAGGGCTTCTATAATATAGGAGGAAAAAGATTCACTCAGGAGAGAAAATAGTCAAGCTGAGGATAAGCATTCATTCAAATATTATAAGCCGTGGGAAGAAATGAGCTGTAATGAAGGGAATCCACAGATACAATGAATTGTAGGATTAGCATTCCTTTATTTTTATTTATTTTTATTTTTAAATTTTATTTATTTTATTTAAAATTTTTTAAAATTTAATTTTTTATTTTTTTAAAATTCAGTTTTTTGTTTAAATTTTTTTATTTTTTATTTTTTATTTAAATTCAGTTAATTAACATGTAATGTAGTATTGGTTTCAGAGGTACAGGCCGGGGATTCATCAGTCTTATATAATGCCCAGTGCACATTATATCACATATTCTCCTTAATTTCCATTACTCAGTTATCCCATCCCTCCATCGCCCTCCCCTCCAGCAACCCTCTGTTTCCTATGATTAAGAGTCTCTTATGGTTTGTCTCCCTCTCTGGTTTTGTCTTGTTTTATTTCTTTATATTCTAAGAACTCAAGTGAGTAAAATAATCTGTAAAGGTAAAAATGTAAAAATAATCAAAAAGTTTAATAGATAAAAATGCAAGAAGAAGATAGTCATTGGCAATGAAAGAAAGTGAGTAAGATGTTAAAAGTGAGAATGATAACTGAAATTAAAATCTCAAGGGAGTCTTCTGTTTCTGGAAAGAAGGACTAAGATGTACTTCCCCTATTCTTCTCAATATACAGCTACAAACCCTGGAGTGAAAATAAATACATGTAATATATATATAGCATATAAAATATATTGTCTTACATCTTACCATAATATATATCATAAGAAAACATATAAATATTTTTATCATAAGAATATATTATAAGATAACTCATAAAATGGAAAGAAGGCAGATGGGCTAGAATCCTTGGGGCACATTGAATGACATATTGGTGAATTCCAGAGGATTTCCTTCCTATTTGCCTTCTGTATCTCTGACTTGGGGCTGAAGAAATTAGAATCTGGAAATGTCAATGATTGTAGACCAAAAATGTTCCAACAAAAGCCTCCTCTTTAAGTCAAAGGACCAAGAAAGGGGGGCTACAAGACAGAAGACTTTTAGATAGTAAGAACTCTATCCCAGTCAAACACCACAGAAAAAAGCTGTCCACACCCCCACCCACCTTCAAAGGCTAAGTTTCCACACTCTCACTCACCTGCAAACCCTTACCAGGTTGTAAGTAGGAATCCCAGTCACTCACCAGGGTGGTGTCAGAGAAGATTGAGTTGAGACTTGCATACCCACTGGTGATAATGAGCCCTCTTATTCCCTGTGATGTTGGTGGAGATGACATGAAGAATCTGAATTCCCCCCACTCCCGGCAATAATGAGATGTCCTTCTCCATCCCTACTAGGAGCCTGTCAGAGAATACCTAAAGGAGAATCAAGCCTCTTACCATTACCAAGTGGAAGTAAGGCCACCCTTTCCCTTACCACAGGGTCAGTGGAGGCCATCTGGGGAGCCAGAACTCCTACCATGCAGTAATGACGAGTCCCAGCCCAGACATCATGGAGAGCTGAGGGGGGAACCCAGACTCTACAAGCACTTGCCTGCTACTTCCCATGTTGGAGTCATGTCAAAGGAAATCAGATACAATAGATGGTTTAAATGAGATCCAGAGTGTCATAACATAATACCCCAAATCTCCAGTTTTCGAAAAAACCAAAAAACAAAAAAAACCTGTCAGGCCAAGAACCAGAATAATTTCAAGTTCCATGAAAACATCACCACCATCACTAACAACAAAGGATGCCAACACCAGGATGACAGAGATGTTTGAATTCTCTGACAAAGCTTTTAAAGTAGCTAGCATAAAAAATGCATCAATGAGCAATTATGGATAGACTTGAAACAAGTGAAAAATAGTCTCAGCAAAGAAATAGAACACACACACATACACACACACACAACACATGGAATGTTCAGAATGGAAAAATACAATAACTGAAAAAACAAAAATAAAACCCTCCATGGATGTGCTCAACAACAGACTGCAGGTGATAGTGGAAAGAATCAGGGAACTAGAAGATGGAAAAATCAAAATCACCTCATCTGAGCAACAGACAGAAAACAGAGTTAAAAAATAAACCAGCTTCAGATAGCTATGAGAGTATAACAAAAATTCTGACATTTATTTCATCAGAATGCTGAAAGGAAGGGAGAAAGAGGTTGGGCTTGAAAATAGTGCTCAAAGAAATAATGCTTGAAGACTTTGGCATGCCAAGAATTTGGCAAAAGGCAGAAACCTACAGATTCAAAAAACTGAGCAAATCCCAAACAAGGCATTCCCTAGTTTCTTCTTTAAAGAAATCCCCAGCAAGACACAGCATAGTCAAACGTTGGGAAAACAGAAATAAAATAATAAAAGAAAGAATTTAGGAAGGTCAGGACACAGAAAGAACAGTGGGAAGAGTAAATATACGGGTGAATCCAGTACCTTTCCCTTGGCTTCTCGAGTTTTCTCAACTATGATTGGTAGTTGAAGTGAACACCACCTGATATGGGTCTAAAATGTATGTGGAGGAAATACTTAAGACAGGTGTTATTATAAGTGGGGAGAATTAAGGGACCTACATTAGGATAAGCTTTCTACATTTCATTCAAAATGGGAACATGGACTGTGTATTAGGTGACGCATATATAAGATGACACCTAGGGCAACCAGTGAAAAGCTACACAAAGCGATTCTCTCAAACACTGTTTTTGAGTACAATACATATTTTACCATGATGTTTTTATAGGAACTGTTTAAAGACATTTTTTTTTAAGAGCTCTTTTTTTCCCCCTTTGGGTATTCCTTTTTTTAGTAACTTCTGTTTTGTAAATGGAGTATTTGATTTTTGAGAAGATTCATAGTTGTTTTTTTTTTTTCCTTTCTGTTAAGATCTACTCTCTTAGTAACTTGCAAATATACAACATAGTATTTTTAACTGTAGTCACCGTGCTGTACATAACTGACAACTCCATGACTGATTTATTTTATAACTGGAAGTTTGTACCTTTAAAAAAGTAATTTTTAAAAAAAGTTTTCTAATATTGGTGTTCTATTTTCCTCAAGTTCCTTTTTCTTTGTTTTGTGTTAATTTTTTTCATGTGTTAGACTTCAGTATCTGATGATCCTTGGCTATCCATCAGTATTTAGGAAGGAGGCCCTAAAAACTATATTTGAAGTGCTATGCTCCCTGGCAGGGATTATCAAAATTTTTAATAAGGAAGAATAAAAAGGTACAAATGAAAGTTTCAGAAATAAAAAGGAATGTAAGAAAAGGTAGATCATGATTTTTTTTTTTAAAGCATTATTGCTAGAGGGGAGGAGAGCGAGGAGGAAGGGGTAACTGGATAATGGGTGATGGGCATTAAGGAGGCCATGTGATGTGATGAGCACTGGGTATTAGATGCAACTGATGAATTGCTAAATTCTACTGCTGAAACTAATAATACACTATATGTTAACTAAATTGAATTTAGATAAAAAATTGTACAAAAAAAAGCATTATTGTTTCCAATGATTGTCCTCTTCCAATGATTATGTATCTCCCCCCGTTATATTTGATTTGCCTGTTTGTGTTCTTCTGCCTCTGCCTCAGTGACTTTGAGCATGATCATTTGACACGTTTTGGCAAATGGGATGGAAGATTTAATTGTTTGTGTGAGTTGGTGATGTCTCTTTTACTGCTACCCTCTAGGAGAAAAGGCTTTTCAGGTTATGGGTTCTCCTTCATTCTGAGTCCTGGGGTGAAAAGATTGATGGGACCCAGTCAAATCCAGCCCAGCTCAGTAATGACCAGCAGAGCTGAGGTCAGTCGTATCCCTAATTATAGGGTGAATGAGCAAGAAATAAGTGCCTTTTTATGTAAGTTACTGATATATTAGGGTTATTTGTTATAATAAGAAAAGCTGACTGGTAAACCAGTAATTTAATCTTAGGATGTTTTTCTTCTCATTTTACACACTGACCTTGAAGCATATTATCCATAGTCTTACCATTAAAATATTGAGGACACTAAATGCCTATTTCAACTTTTGTGTTTCTTCCTAGCTTCCATCTGTCAATCTTGACTCAGAGGTCATTCTATGAACTTTCCTAAATCCTTCCCCTCTGCACTTATCCAACCAAAGTTACATGTTCCCATTCTGCTTCAGCATCGCCTTTTCCATGCCCTTATTTATATTTACCTCATTGCAACACAATTGCTAATTTATGTATGATTTTCACCACTAGATCCGATCTCCTTGAGCGTAAGGACTTAATCATTTCCAGCCTGTGATATAGGATGGGCCACATAGTCATGTTCTCTAAATATTTGCTGAAATGATGTGATGCTAAAACTAATATTGGATTCAAACATAAATGTTACCACAGTTTTAGAAAAATCTTACATTTCCACACATTGGAAATCTCTGTAAGACTACAAGTATGGCTAAGAATAGGAAAATAATTATAATTTTAAGGTATAACAGTTTTCTACTTAGACAAGCAGATCATTTTCAATTATAGGAGGTACAGCCTCAAATATTCAATACAAATCTGTGAAATTCTATTGATTTTATACTTATTGTTTTAAAATTCCCAATTTTATATTAACTCTACAGAATCTTTTTTTTTTTTTTTTTAAGATTTTATTTACTTATTTGAGAGAGAAAAGAGCATGAGCAGAGGGGAGGGCAGAGGAAGAGGGAGAAGCAGTTTTCCCACTGAGCAGGGAGCCCCAGGCAGTCTGGATCCCAGGACACTGGGGTCATGACCTGAGCTGAAGGCAGATGCTTAACTGACTGAGCCACCCAGACACTCCTACAGAATCTGTTTCGAAGAAGGGTTGGAAAGAAGAAAGTAAAGAGGAAAGAAACCTTTTATTGATAATCTATTTACTAGACTATATGTTAGGTATTTTTTTTTAATTGTCTTCTTACATTCCCTTTGGAGCCCTTCATGATATGTATCCGTAGACAGACTGGTTTTTAGAGAAGTTATGTCACCTGTCACAGGCTGCTCATCTGACAGCAGGTAGAACCAGGATTTGATCCTTGGTCTCCTGATCGCCTATCTAGCAGCTGTTTGGTGATTTTCTCTGCCATCCCTTTTAGTGTCCTTGCTCTTGTGTATCCCAGGCGGTCATCGTCCTCACTTACACACCCATATGAAAGGAAGGCAGGCAGGATATTGTGCTCTATAAAGCTAACCATCAGCATTCCGAGAGAAATCAACCAGGACCCACTGAGGATATTGTGGCTCCTTCTTCCTCAGTGAACTGCTTTTGATATCATGCTTCCTCATGTGTTCAGTGATCAGTCTGTGATTTATCACCCTGATGTGAATACGGGTTTAACTATTTGAAGCGGGAGGAGAGTTACCCCAGACAGACCAAGTGAACTACTTTTCAGGCATTAATAACCTTCCTTTTCTATTTTCTTTCTGGCATGTAAAGGATGACATTATAGGCTCATTGACCTGTTACATTTAATTTGAAAAAACAAACAAACAAGCAAATCTAGCTCTGAAATCTGAAGACCAAAAAATGTCATTAGAAAGAGCAAAACTCTATTTTCACTCTGGGAACTAAAAATAGGACTATGATTTGAAACGCTTTACAAAAAGAACACATTATTTGTATAGAAATCATGATTAGAATAGACAGATCTCTGGGTTTTTGAAAGTACGTGTTGTTTGCATATACACTTTTTTAGAGCAACAACAGGAAGTGCTTGAATATTTTAAGAATATGTTGTATAATCTAATTATTGCATCTTGTTTCTCACTAACTTCTTTTGGTTATGAGCTGTCTAAAAGGAAGGAAAGTGATAAAGGAAGTGAGCTGCTTGGCACAGCTCTAACCACTAGGCTCTGTGTTCTTTTGGAGCCCTCCCCTCCTTTTCAAAGACGTCACTGCCCTGTGCTTACCCATTTCATTTCTTGGAACTATATGCTTGTCTAAATAAAATATTAAAAATATTTTTTACTGGTGCATTGATTTCATTGATTTAGTATTAATGAGTACCGACTGTGTGCCCGTTGATGGTGTGTGTGTGTGTATGTGTGTACGTGTGAGCACGAGCCCATCAAGTGTCATTAAGGACATGACACATGGAAAATGAGATAGAGAGCAATTGGAAAGCTGAAGAAGAGGGCTGCTTTAGACAGGGTAATAAAAGAAAGCTCAAATCAAATTTGAGTTGAGTCCTGAATGGTGAGAAAAAGTTACAGGAAGTCCAAGCAGCAGGTGCTGGAAGCAGAGGGGCTGGTAAGGGCTCTTCAAATATTTAAGCAAAAGAAAGAAAACCAGTGGTGCCTGAGCACAGAAAACAGGGGAAGAGTTCAAGATGAGGCAGATCATCTGTTCTATATTTATGCTGAGGATTTTGCATTTTATTCTAATCATGATCATTGAGCTTTAACTAGAGGAGTTATATCATCTGATAAAAATAAAAAGTTAGAGTCTACCGATGGAAGATTTAAACTTTGCATGTATTAGTGTTTTTAAAGGATCTGCAGTGACGAAGAAGGTGGCCGGACAATTTGTGTGTCTTTTCTTCCATCTCCCCTTTTCCCTCCGGACAGCGCGTGATTTGGCTTCAGGTTGTTGTTACGGGAGGAATCAAGCCCGAGTAGAACCCCTCTGGATGAGTGGTTTCCCTGCATATGTCAGCTGAGTCTGATGCCAGGTGGCGATTGAAAGAAATACAGTGTATGAGTTCGATCGTTGTAGCCTTTTCTATCTGGGGGTAGTAGATATCAAGTGAATTTGATGAACTGTAGAGTGATTCAGTACCTGGCAGCTGTGACTAGAATGGAAGCCAGGACACAGGCTGAAAGGTGACAGCCCTGTTGCTGGAATAACAGTTCATGAGCTTGCCCTGCAGCCTACAGTCCTTGGCAATAGCATGTGTGCTCAGCCGAGCTGGCAGGGACCGTGTGGCCATCTGTCCTCAAGCCACGGGTTTCCGTGGTGGCCTGTCATTCAGTTAAAACTGCTCACAGATCAGGCAAAAGGATAAAACGGTGCAGTATGTCCCAGCTCTTCAGCTAAAGAAGGAAATATATCTGGGTGACCCGAGGACAGAATACAAGGTACCATCCTTCTGAGATTGCCGGGAAGCAGCAGTCTGGAAAATTAATGCAGATTTCAAGTTCCGAACATCTGATTTGTAGTCGCTACATTTCCATGGTTATTCTGTAACCCATTAGGCTACTGATAACGTCTATTTGAGGATATTTCCATATTCATCTTATCTGAAATGTGATTCTTTTTGCAAGTCACTAGAAGACTGAGAAATATTTCTACTCTCTATATGTATGAGATATTAAAAATCTACATCTAAGGGACCAGTCTTTCTTTTTTAACCTCTATGTATTGTTATGGAATTCCTTATAGTTGCCTTCATATTGCAAAGCTATAAATAAATATTTTAGCCAGCATTCTTCTTTGCAAGATAGGGAGGAGGCAGGGATAATTTCCCAGTCCCTTTCTGCAAGTATAGGACCTGATGCTTAAGAGGTTTGCTAAACGAGTTACATAGAAAGGCATTAAATGAATAGATAATAGGGGAACTAACTTTAGTTCGATAATGTTTTTTTAATACCTACCATATATTCAGATATAGTAGATGAGATTTTTGGCCATTCCCCTCACAGAGCATGCATTCTTCTCAGAGATATGTGGTACATAATTAAATTTGCTAAAATTTAAACTGCAAATGCAGTATCAGAGAGGTAATCTAACAGATAGCTGGAACATTTTGCAAGAAGGGATATTATATTAAAAATTGAGACTTTATTCTATAATATGTTATGGAGCTATTGGCAGTTTTTAAGCAGGAAAATAATTGCATTAGTGTATTTGCTTTTTAGAAAAATCAGTATATGCTGCCAGGCTGATTATATATATATACATGAAGAAGGCGATACTGGACACAGAGACAAAATAACCTGAATAATCAATGATGTCAGAGGGTTCACCTGGGTGGCTCAGTCAGTTGAGGCTCTGACTCTTGGTTTTGGCTCAGGTTATGATCTCAGGGTCCCGGGATCGAGTCCTGAGTCGTACTCCCTGTTTGGCGGGGAATCCACTGGAAATCTCCCTTTCCCTCTCCCTCTGCCCCCCCCCCCACCATGCTCTCTTTCCCTCATTCTCTAAAATAAATAAATAAATCTTTAAAAAAATCAATAAAATCAGGGATGAATCTAAGCTTAGCTACTGGGACTCAGTACTCTCAGCTAATTGTTTTTTCTATAATTCCATGTTTTTTCTCTATCTCATCTACACTTCCAGATTCAAACTATGCGCGTTAGTATAGAATGAGATATGACCCTTAAAATCAATCAAGCTTCAGGTAATGGGACTAGGTCAGTTGAGTGGCCAATTTGGAAAAAATAAACTGAAATTGGATTCCAACTTCACAACCTGACACCAAAAAAGTTACACATGTATCATCATAGATTTAATATAAAATAACTAAAACCTATTTTTTAGAAGATACCAGAGAAGAATTATATATATTACCTATTCAGAATTTACCTGTGGGAAAGATTGATCAATTCAACTAGATCATCATCATCATTATCATTATCACCATAATCTTCTATGAACAGAAGTCAAAAGACAACAAATCAAACATACTTGCTAAGACTAATTTTTCTAATATTGACTTTTTTTTTTTTTAAAGATTTTATTTATTTATTTGACAGAGAGAGTCCAGCAGGGGGAGCAGCAGGCAGAGGGAGAGGGAGTAGCAGGCTCACCAAGCAGGGAGCCGGATGCGGGACTTGATCCCAGGACCCTGGGATCATGACCTGAGCCGAAGGCAGACGCTTAACCGACTGAGCCACCCAGGCGCCCTAATATTGATTTTCTAATGAAAAACTCTCCAATAACCCAATAGAAAAAAATGACCAAAGACAGTTCAGAGAAAAGAAATGTAAGCGGCTCAACTATGTGAAAAGATGCCCAGCCTCACTCAGGATATGAAAAATACAAATCTAAACTATACCGAGATACCAATTTCACATACCAGTTTGGCATATATAACACCATTGATGAGGGACTGGGGGACCAGGCACTCTCAGATGTTTTGGATAGGAATACAAATTGTTATCATCTCTAGAGGGGAGCAATATGGAAACAGCTATCAAAATAACAAACGCAAAATAACAACATGCTCTTTAAAGCAGCAATTCTACCTCTAAGAATTTATATCTAAAGGTATACTTTGCAGATGTGAAATGATATATCTGAGTTTATACAGGGTAATTTTTTTGAAAGAGCAAAGTATTAGAAACAACCTAAATATCCCTCAATGGGGAGAAATTATGGAGTATCCCAGCAATGGAATACTATGCAACTACATAAAGGAATAAGAAGAAATTTTAAGTCCTGATATGGAAAGATCTCCACATTAACTGAAAAAAAATCAAGGTGCACACAGGTACATTGGTATCCTATTTATATAATATGGGATAAAAAGATTAAATATGTTTGCATGTATATTCCTTATATATAAGTAAGATATCTTTGCGACAACGTAAAGGGAAATGATAAAATTTTTTGACCCAGAGGAGGGAAACTGGGTGTTTGGAGTTTAGGTGTGGAGAGATAATTTCTCCTGTGCACTCTTCCTTTTGTACCTTTCCCATTTTGTACCGTGTGAATGTATAACCTGTGGAAAAATAATATTAAAGAGAAAAACAGAATCAACCATCAGAAGCCAAAGATAGCCCACCATGAGTGAATATAGAATGCCATAAATTACTCATTTTCCTCCATCTAGTTTTTTATTTAATCTTTATCTGTTATCATTTTATTTCATAGGAAAGTACATTGTAAAGATAACTTGTCCAAAGTCACACAGCTAAGAAATGAAACTTAGATCTGGCCTCTTGTATCATTAATTTAGTCCTGTTTGCCTTGTAATTTCCAATCCTTTGCTCATTTCAGTAGAGGTTTCTGTTTGTTTGTCTGTTTTTTTCATCATGGGCATTGCTAAGATGTGCTAGTGCCCACTTCTATCCCGCACAGAGCATTTCCACTGCAGTTTTTCCTGTTTAGGGTTTTAGAGGTAGAGTTTCGGGGTAGAGTTTAGAGTTTAGGGGTAGAGTTTAGGGGTAGAGTTTCAGGGTAGGGTTGAGTCCAAAGAGAGCCTGAAGCACAAGGAAAAGAAACAAAATCTGAGTGTACTGTTAAGTTTCTTCAAAGTTAGACTTCACTTTGCCACTCAGCATTTGGCACAACTGGCAACTCTACCTTACAGAAACTTGAAAAATATAATCAATTATTCATCCTTGTTTGAGGGGTCACTTTATTACAGCAGCATGGGATGGGAAGTGGCAGTGACACACTCAGAGGGGAACCGGGAGAGTTGCTTTTGTCTGTGCACCCTGTGGACATTATGTTTATTAAGTTCTACTTTACTTTCAAGGAGAAGATTGTGCCCAGTAATTATGTGTCTCTTACTTGTCAGTTCCTAAGAGATCCTCTGACAGATAGGGTGCCAATTATATTGACAGATCCTGTTCCTTGAATTCTACTGTGGCATGACTTATCCGGGCCCTTGCTCACCTGCTAGGAGCAGATCATTAAAGTAGATAGAGAGACAGCACCGGGAAAGGTACACAGCCAACAAGATGGAAGGGCCAAGTTTGCTTTTAATCATAACCCTCCTTCCAACTGAGCAAGTTCCAAGGATGAGACTCATGTAAAACAAGAAGTCTCAGAAGCACAAAGGTGTAAGAACACAGGGAAAGACTGAGAAGGAGTCCATGCCGGTCTCATTGAAATGAGGTTGGCTGTGAGGCAAGCCTCCAATTCATGGCTTCGCTTTTTTGTTGTTGTTGTTGTTGTTATCTGATTAAAAAAAAAAAAATAGGGTGTCTTTTCCAGTAGAGTTAATTAAAGTCTGGATAGAAGTATGAAAATGCCACTTGGTAATAATCATTCCTGCTGCTTGGGAACCGAAGGGTCTGATTTGGGTCTTATCCCTCATAATTAGAGGCACCCATGATATTAATTTGGCTAAACAACTGTACCTGAATTAAAATAGCTATGAGAATATATTATTTTTCTTTCAATAAGCGCATCTCAGATTTGGAGTTAACATCTAGTGTGAGCGAGGAGCAAATGGACAGTTATATACCTCTTAGCAGGTGTTAAATCAGTGCGGTCTTTCAGAGAACTTTAGCAATGTTTCATATATTGTTGAAGTATGTAGATATATTCAAGCAACAATTCCACATCAAATTATTTTTCTTAAGGAGCTACTTGGACAAATCTACAAAGATGCACATAAAGGATGTTCATATCAGTGTTGCTTATTATAGTTAAAAACTGAGTCTTTTAAGTGTACAAAAAAGAATTCAGTGACTATTCAGCAATTAAAATCATAATATCAATCTATAGTTGTCAATATGAAAAAATGTTCATGTGTTAAGTGAGAAAAACAGTTTACAAAACCATATTTGTAGTGTGATCCTACTTTTTGACATACGTAATAAATGTGTAATGTAAGAATGTACATTAAGATGTGCCCAGCAATTCTCCTTGTGTAATAGGCGTAATAATGCCTTTCTTTTCTTAAACATTGTGTTCACGTTTTCTAGTTTTTTTCCATCATAAACGTGAATTACTTGTAAGACGAATGGAATATTACTCAGCCATAAAAAGAATGAAATGTTGCCATTCGCAACAACATAGATGAAGCTAGAGGGTATAACGCTAAGTGGAATAAGGCAGAAAATGACAAATACCATATGACGTCACTCATATGCAGACTTTAAGAAACAAAACAAACGAGCAAGGGGAAAAAAAGAACGAGAGAGGCAAACCAAGAAACAGACTCTGAACTACAGAGAACATACTGCTGCTTACCAGAGGGAGGGGGGTGGGGGGGATGTGTGAACAGGTGATGGGGATTAAGAGTACACTTATCATGATGAGCACAGAGTAACGTAGAGAATTGTTGGATCGCTCTATTGTACACCTGAAACTAATAAAGCCCTGTATATTAGCTATACTGGAATTAAAAAAATGTTAAAAAAAGATAAAAAAATAATATGCTAAGGGATTTACCACTCAAAGCACTCTATCTGAATTTTAAACCACAATGACCATAATAATGAATAGTATCAAATATAACTAAATAAAACTAGTGTGCTTATTATATGCTGGGTGAGCATGTCTCATATTTATATATGGCATGAAGACTGTCTAAGGTAAGACCCCACGAAACTTTAGATTACAGCATTTTTCCCTTGCTGTTATGTTAGTCTTGAGTTACATTTTACTTGTTTGTTTATTTATTTATTTGTTTAAAGATTTTATTTCTTTATTTGAGAGAGAGAGTGAGTGAGAGAGAGCATAAGAGGGAGAGGGGGGAGAGGGAGAAGCAGACTCCCAGCTGAGCAGGGAGCCTGATGTGGGGCTCCATCCCAGGACGCTGGGATCATGACCTGAGCCGAAGGCAGATGCTAAACTGATTGAGCCACCCAAGTGCCCCTTACTTTTTATTTATATGAGGATGTCTTTTCATTTTGTATCCATGTGTTTTCTTAGTTCCACATTGAGAATGAACTGACAGTCATGAGTAATATTAATAGTTAATTTAAAATTAATAATTTTTATCAAGGGAGAGATTATCACTGATATGATGTATAAAGAATATGAAAATGGTAAGAAATTTCTTTATTCTGTATTCTTCATTTTTTGTAGCTTCTAATATAGTATTATTCATCAAATAAATAGAGATGACAATGATAGTGCATCCAAGTATACATATTTCATTACTTTCCTCACAGATATTCGTAGAGCAAATATAAGAGAGTGAAGTTGGGTGACAGGGTATAAAAAGTCATAGATCACTCTTGTGAAGATCTTATTTTTACGTGGGTGATATTTACATATCATTGTACTCTATGTTATGCAAGTAACATAAAGTAACTGTGAACACAGGTCTGTGAGAGTTAGGAGAAGGGTGACTTTGCTTCTGATTTCAGAAGCAAATGACCTAATCATGGTCATGAAATTTGGCCATTGAAAGGCCGGGGTATTTCTCCAAATGGACATTGGAAGGAGATATTTTGGGTAGAGGATCTATCTCAAGCAATGGGGTAGAAATGGGAGGTTGAAAAACATGTTTGGATTGCCGGTGGCATGATTTATAGGTAAGCAATCAGTGGAGAGGGAGATTTGGGTCAGTATATGGAGACCTTGAATTCTAAGAATCCTACACTCTGTTCAGTAGTCCTTCAATAAGCTAAAGATGCTGTAGCATTTGGATAGGGTACTGATATAATTAATTTTTTCCATAAGAGAATCAACCTAGCAATACCTTGTGGGATATGTGGAGGAAGAAGACCTCTATTTTTAAATATCTTAACTGATCATCAGAAATTTGTCTATAACAAGTTATTTGTTTCTTTCCGTGTTTATATTACTCATTACTATCTTTTTTAAAAATCAAATTGGTATACATTCAGAGTTGCACTGATAGGACACATATGTTTACTTGAGGAAAGCAAAGTGAGGAAGATCAGGAACTTAAACTTCAATAAGACTCTATTTTTGTCCCTGTGGCTTTCTCATCATTACAGTTGGTTTAGGTCCAAAGTAGTTATTCATACACTGGTTAAGCATTTATTCTGTAGAATCAGAATGTCTGGTCCTGAATCCTATCACTTACTAGATGTGTGACTTGGAACAAGTTACTTATACTTCCTGTTTCTTAATTTACTTACTTTTAAATAGGAATAATTATTGAACCTGTTCCATCGGGCTGCTGTGAAGATTAAATTTAAAAATAGTAATAAAATGCTTAGAACAGTGTTTGGCATATAGTAAGCCTTCGGTGGGTGTCGAGGATATTATTTTTCCCCCTTGGTGAATAAACCAAGACTCTGTATTGTGCCTGGATATGAACTGGTTATAGTTTGCAATTCTGCAAGCGGAAAATCAGATCCAGTGGCTGGTCGGTTGGTGTGCCTGCTTGTTTGTTTTGGGTGGCTAAAGAATCCAAGTAATATAAAGAGTGGAAGGTGCATTAAAACAAGGCTAGAGAATTCATCTGGCAGTGTGAGAACATTTAATTCTCAGAAAAACATATTTTATACTTTAAATGAACAAACACAATTTCCAATAACAACAATAGTTTACAGATTTCAGTGGCTAAATTATTTATAAATCTCACTTCCTACTCTCAGAAAATATAGGGTAAAAATCTTGTAACTGAGCTTAGAAAGTTGGTGTGGTTTAATTCGGTAAGACTGTCCCTCCTTGTTCCTTGTTTATATGGTACTGAATACCGCTGCAGACACCGATATATAAATAGCAAATAATTATTTAATCTTCTTTCCTCTTGAATTCATGGTTAGGAATACACTTTGAATTCCATAAGTCTTATTATTAATACAATAATATGTCTTTATCTAACGTCAAAGGCATTAAAGTGCATGATTTATTTATACATCCTATTTATAAAACGACATGTGTGTCTGGGATTCAGTATTCCTGGGTGGGTAAGAAGCTTTCCACAGTATCATACTCTTAAAGTGAAATGGTCAGTGGTTTGGTTTCCTCTTGTGTGGGCATATAATTTTCTGGTTCCGGGTGATTTTAAAGATCACTTATCCAGCTAACATGTGATGAGTACCCACTAAATGCCAGATACTCTTCAAAGCACAGGATTAAACAAAACAGACTTGGTGCCCAGGCTCATGCAACTTACATTCTTCTTCAGGAGACAGAGGATATAGGAGATAAGTAAATAAGACTACTCAGGTTGTGTAAATTCTGAGAAGAGATTAAAATGAAGAACTGTGGCAAAAAGTAACATGAAGACTATATTAGATCAAATCGTTGAAAAAATTCTGAGATGACATTTGGGTTGCACGTGACCCCAGAGGACCCCCTCCCCCCACCTGCCATCACCCCTATTGATCCTTTGTCAAAGGGCCCAAGATATTCAACAATGATTTTGGAGATCTTTTGTTTATTTTGAATAGACATTATATTTTAGAATAATTTCAGGTTTATAGAAAAAATTGTGAAAATAGTACAGAGTTCCCACATGCCTCACACCAGTTTTCCATATTATTCACATCTTAGTTTAGTATGGTGCATTTGTCACAATTAAAGAACCAATTTTGACATATTATTATTAACTGAAGTCCATACTATATTTCTTAGTTTACCTAATCTTTTTTCTAGTCCACGATCCCATCCAGGAACCCAAATTACATTTTGTTGCCATGTCTCCTTTGGGGCTACTAGGTTGTGATAGTTTTTCAGATTTCCTTGGTTTTGATAACCTTAACAATATTGTAGAGTACTGATCATGTATTTTGGAGAATGGCCCCCAAATCAGTATTTGCCTGATGATTTTTCTCACGATTAAACTGAAGTTATTTTATTTGAGAGGAGACCACAGAGGTAAAATGTAATTCTCATTACATCATGTGAACCACAAACAACAGAGTTATTACTGTTGATGTAACCTTGATCAACTGAATGAATTAGTATCTATCAGGTTTCTCCATGATAAAATTGATCTTTTCTTTGCTCTCTTTTCTTGCACTGTTATTTGGAAGGCAGCCCATACTTAAAGAATAGGGAGTTAGGCTTTGCCTCTTTGAGGGTAAAGTAGGTATGTAATTTATTTGAAATTCTGCATGAGAGGTTGTCTGTTCTCTTGCATTTATTTATTTAATCATTTATATAAGCATGAACTCAAGAGTACTTCGTTGATATTTCAATTATAATACATCATTATTTATTTTGTTACTTGAATTTTTTCAGCTTTGGCCATTGGGAGATGTTACAGTTGGCTTTTTGTGTCCCTTTGACATATTGCCATCATTTCGGATTTTTTTTTTTTTCTTTTGGGAGCTTCCTTTCTTTCTGGCACTTTAAAGTACTCCAGGGTCATTTTGTAAATATTCTGCTATGGTCTTAAAATTAGCTATTTCTCTAAAAAGACCTGATTCTTTTATTAGGGTAATATTAGAAACTAAGATCTGGGTGTTAGACGTACTCATTGCTACTGAGTGTTGTTGCTTCTAATTCCTCTGGTTTACAGGGCAAGGAAATACATGCATGTATGCTAATACAGATGTGTATATATATATATATATATATATATATATATATACACACACACACACACATATATGTATGTGTATATATATGTGTATATATATATACACACACACACATCTATAAATATCCTATGTGTTAACTATCTGTATGTATATTGAGTTATATGTGAGTTCATGCTGATGTCTCCAATGCTATCCATTATCTAATTATTCATTATCATATAGATCATTCAAGCCTCATGTCCTCACTTATCTGAAAGCTCCAACTTCAACATTGAGAAATCTGGGTTTCCCCATCCCCCATCCATTGCTTAAATTGATCAATTATAGTATATATATAGTAATTTGAGAATTCTTGACTTATGTTCCCATGGGAAACAAGTTTATCAACTAGAGTATAGTGCTTGTGTATAGTTGTTTTTGTCTTATTACTATGAGTTTGTTGTCTAAAAGTAGTTCAATTTCTGTTTTTTGACTTTTGGTCATGAATTTTTTTCTTTTGCAAATTTCGGACAGGGAATTCTATTTATAGCTTTATGCTGTTTAGATAGCAAGCAAATTAAGGAGGGTTCCTTGTCATGCAATCTTTTTAAGGGGTGTGTGGATGGAAAATAGAATAGTATTTTGTGGATGCAAAATAGAACATGAAAAAGTATTGAAATAAACTGTTCTTTATATGAAAGGAATGATGGGAGAAGGTGAAGGAGTCTAGAGCCAAGAACCTTGAAATTTTGCTTGATAAGAACAGTGGAGGTAGAAGATGACCCATTTGCTTGCTTGCAATAGATGGAGAATTTTAGAGGAAAAGAAAATGGGACAGTTTTTTTTTTTTCCCTAGCCTGAGCATATAAAACTATTCTTTAATGCTTTCTTCTAAAAATTTGGTATTTCACAATTAAGGCATCATTTTATATATGTTTATGATATGATAAAATAACATACTTTTTTTATGTAGATAACCAGTATCTCAGTACATTTTGTTGAATAGTTTCTCCTTTCCCCACTAATCTGTATTGTTGCCTCATTCATGTAATTCCTTATTTGTATGGGTCTGGATCTGAGTTCTCTATTCTTCTCAATTAGTCTATTTTTATATCATTATGCTGATTCTAAATTGTCTTAAGTATTATAGTTTAATGATGATTTGATATTTCATTACACAAGTTCTTCTGACTTAATTTCTCAAAATTGCCAGGAATAATATTCCTGTCATAATTATCCTTGGCTTATAGCTGGTCAAACTCCATGAGAAGTTCTATTGGGATTGTGAATTATGTTGAATTTATAGATTATCCTAAATACTATTGAGTCAGTACATCTATGAACTAAGTTGCTGTCTTTGTCCATTTGGGCTGCTATGATAAAAATACCATAGGACTGGGTGGCTTCTAAACAACAAAAATCTCTTTCATCTCTTTCTTATATTTCTTCAGGCTGATAAGTCCAAGATCAAGGAGTGGATAGATTTGTTATATGGTGGGATCCCCTTTCTGGTTTTTATAGAGTCATCTTCTTATTGCATCTTTGCATGGTGGAAGGGATAAAGATTCTCTCCAGTATCTCTTTTGTAAGGACACTAATCTCATCCATTAGAGCTTTACCCTTATGACTTAATTACCTCCCAAAGGACCGACCTCCTATACTATCATATGGGGATTAGGTTTCAACAGATAAGCTTGTGGGGGACACAAACATCAGTCAATGGTATTCTGCTCTTGGTCTTCCAAAATTTGTGTCCTTCTTGCATGCAAAATTCATTCCTTGCATCCCAACAGCCTCAGAATTCTTAACCTATTAACTTTAAGTTCAAAGTCTCATCCAAATATCATCTAAATCAAACATGAGCAAGACTCAAGACACTATTCATCTTGAGGAAAATTGCTCGTTAGCTATAAACCTGTGAAATCAAACAAGGTATGTGCTTCCAAAATGCAATGGTGGAACATATTTATTTCCATTCCAAAAGGGAAAAATAGGAAAGAAGAAAGAACTGATAGGTCCTGAGCAAGTCTAAAACCTAGCATGGCATATACCATTAAAATCCTAGGGCTCCCTGATAATCTTCTTTGGCTTGGCGCTCTGCTTTCCAGGTGCACTAGGGCAGAGAGGCCTGCCTTCCAGATGTACTTGGACTCAGGTCCTTCTTTCCAGACATGCTGGGGCAATGGTCACACCTCCTGGACCCCATGGAGCAGCCAGCAGTCCAGTCCCTTCTGCTTTGCCAGGCAGTGATTGGGTTCCTGAAGGCTCTAGGCAGTCCTCTTCACATAGCTTTGGGCCATCCTGTCCCCATAAGCTTTGGGTGGCCAGTCCTTGTGAGAGCTTTTTGCCTGGGACCCACCCCAAAGGATGTTGGTCCTGCTCTTTAAAATCTAGCTGGAGGCAACCATGCCCCCAGAGCCTGGGCATCCTGTGTACCAGTGGAGATAGCACTGCATGGAAACCTCCAAACCTCCAAAGTTTGCTGCCTGTGTCCTCCAGATGGGTGCCACCATGGCCTGGGCTTCACTCAGGGCCACTGGAGCCACTGGAGCAACCAAGAAGCAAAGCAACAGAGTATGAGAATCACAGTCTCTGTAGTGAGATGGTGCTAGACAGTGGGCTCCAAAGTCCTGCACGAAGGAGCTTCTCCACCTTTGAAACTACTCTGCCCCCAGGCCTTGTACTGTGGAACTGTGATGGGAGCCCTGATCATCTCTGAATTGCCTTCAGGGTCATTCTTCCATTGTTTTGGAGAATAGCTCTTGCTTTCTGTTCTTATCATTTGGTCTCTTGGCCACACCTTTAGTATTCTTACCAGGTGGATAGGCCGAGAATCTTCTAAATCTTTTATGTTCTGCTTCCTTTTTCTTTTTTTTTAATTAACATATAATGTATTATTTGCCCCAGGGTACATGTCCGTGAATCATCAGGCTTACACATTTCACAGCACATACCTTTTCCAATGTCCATAACCCAGCCACCCCATCCCCACCCCCCCCACTCCCCAGCCACCCTCAGTTTGTTTCGTGAGTTTAGAAGTCTCTTGTGGTTTGTCTCCTTCCTGATCCCATCTTGTTTCATTTCTCTCCCCCACCCCCCATGACCCCTGCCCTGCCTCTCTATCTGCTTCCTTTTTCATTAACAATTCTGTTTTTAAATCATTTCTCTCTTCTCACATTTTACTATAAACAGTCGGGCAATGCCAAGCCATATACACCTTCAACACTTTGCTTAGAAATAGCTTCAGCTAAATATATCGTCTCATTACTTTCAAGTTCTACTTTCCACAAAACACATGAACATGAACACAATCCAGCCACACACTTTGCTATATTATGACAACGATGGCCTTTCCTCCATTGTCCAATAACATGTGTCTCATTTCCATCTGAGACTTCATCAGAATGGTGTTGGCCATCCCTATTTCTACCAACATTCTGTTCTAGATTGCTTAGGCACTCTCTAGGAAGACTGAGACTTTCTCCAAAAGCTCTCCTTTTTCTTTCTGAGCTCTCACCAGAATCACTCTTAAGGGTCTGTCAAGGCAATAAAGACTTTTTTTTTTAAGCAGGAATCTTAAAACTCTGCCATCCTTTACCTGTGATCACAGCTTCCACGTTTTTAGGTATTTGTTATAGTAGCTCCCCTCTTCTGGTGCTACTTCTGTCTTAGTCCATTTGGGCTGTTATAACAAAATTACTGTAGATTTATAAACAATGGAAATTTTTTCTCATGCTTCTGAAGGCTGGGAAGGCCAAGATTAGGGAGCCAATATATTCAGTATGTAGTGAGAGCCCACTTCCTGGTTCATAGCCACCAGTCTTGATGGAAGGGCTGAAGAACTCTCTGAGGTCCCTTACAAGGGCATTGACCATCTTCCTGAGGGCTTCAACCTTATGACTGAATCACCTCCCGCAAAACCCTCCATTCCAAATACTATCACCTTGGGGTTTAAGTTTCAATATATACATTTTAGGAAGACACAAGCATTTAATCTATAGTAGTTATAGTTACAATTCTTTGTATTCATTCTGGAGAACCTATTCATTTATCCATTCACCAAGAATATGGGAGTTTGTGGCTAAGGAAGGGCAGAAGGAAAAGATTATTAAAGGACAAGAAACCAAGGCATAATATTGCTGTGCTGGCATCATACTGGAAAAATAATCCGTATTCAATTTGTAGTCACCAAGAATTGCGATTGGAGCAATGTTGACAGAGTTGGAGAGAGTGAAAGTGAGTCAGTAGTTAAAATCTTCAGGAATAATGAGAAAAATCCAAGAGTATGCGTATGACTTAAAGAAGGAATGAGTATGTGGACTAGAGCCTAATGACTTGAGATTCAATGTTTAGAGGCTTGAAAGGAGGAGTGACAGACAATAGTTTGGAAGGAATAATGAGGATCATTTGAGCCCTATACCCATATAAGGGCAGACCTGTGGTTTTAGATACTGGAGAGAACTTTTATTTTGTTTTCCTTTTTAAACTCAGTGACCAGAGCTAGACAGGAAATCTTATTTATAATTTCCTATGCTTGTGAGTGTATGTTGTGTTTTTTTTCTATAGTTCACCTTTTCATTGAGATGATAGTTTTTCAGTCCTGGCTTCATAGGGAGGTGAGTTTCAGTTCCCACTTTGCCTTGCCCAAACTCAAGAAGTTTTCCCTTGATACTGTGAGCTGCTAAAACCCAAGTCTTTTTGTTCCTGAACCTGCTATTGCCTTCCCCTCTCCCTCAGCAGAATGATCAGGCTCCACTTACAGTCTGATTTTCAGTATCTTATTTATTTGGCTTCTGAGATGTCTTTTATTTCCTTTGTGTCTTTACTCATCAAATGTGTATTTAAAAAGATGTTTTCAGATATTTTACAACCTTTCACTTCGCTTTTGACTAGTTGGTCATAGTGCTAAAGATAAAATTTCTTTACACTTGCTCTCCTTAAAAATGGACAAGCAGAGAAGTTTATATGAAGACCAACACTTACCATGTAATGTTATAAAACAAATTTGAAACTGTAGCAACACCAATAATCGTGGCAACATTTTTGAACTTCTGTAAAAATAGCCCATTTTCCAACAACACTTCGCCATCAACATATGTTCAAAGATTCAATATGATTTAGCCATTTCATTTCTACTTTGTAAAATACATATTGCAAATAGTCTAATCATAATCAGTCATTTATGCTAGTAGTTATTTTCTTAGAACAGTGTATAGGTGTGTACAAAAGCATGGCTGTTTAAATATTTGAACAACACTCAGATAATGTTTTTTAATCGAATAGAAGTGATTTTTCCTCTCTCACTATTATATGATAAATATCAAACACTATTTGTAAAATTCCCTTTTGCATATCACACATTTCAATGACATCATTTTAGTAAGTTAGTTCAAAGGAGTGCCGCTGTTGGATGTGGGCAAGGGGACCTCATACCAGATTGTGCACAGGGCCTCCTTGGCCCCACCCCCTCCTGCTCCTTGGAGCCCTAACCTTGAAATTTTCTAAGTGCCACTGATGAACCTCCAACTGTCGGGGCAGCTGTACCTTTCAGGCAGGGGGGCCAAGAGCCCAGACTCCTCCTGGGTGGGTTGTTCTCCAATCCTCCGCCTACCTGTGGGGTGAACCGAATGCCTGGAGGAGCCCCAGGACTCATGCAATCCCACCCATGTCACTTCCTAGAGGGGAGCCTGGAGCCTCAATCTCATTGCAACAACCTAATTCCTTTCTTAGCAGATGTCATTAGGTGGGGCCATCAGAAAGGTGCTGACTTAGCGATTTGGGGTGACGCAAATATTTATACTGATGGAGGCCCTGCAAAAAATATCTGTCCGTTTACCTTAGAAGGGACTTTGCCCCAAAGGTGTTATGAAAATATCCTTCCTCCTATTCCATCTTTGTGGTCTGTTACTTCGAGAGTAAATACTAGTGAGCAACTTTACCTTTGTCACTTAAGGAAAGGGATTCCAGTGAGTTTCCTAAGTGTTGAAAAGTCTTAGAAGAAGCACAATAACCTTCCCATCCATGTCTTCTCCTTAGGAAGTCAAGTTTACAGTTACTTCCAGAAGAACCAAATGGAAAGTGAGTTAAAGCCACAACTTCCGTACCCACCATTGTTATGCAAATGCTGGGAGGTGGAGCCCAGCTTCAGTAGCTCACTAATGCTTCACAAAAATGGGGCCAAGCCTCAGAAGCCCCTTGTAATCAGGTGCTGGGGGCTATTGTGGCTTGATGAAAAAGGGTGGTAAATCTCCATATAAATCTACATGCCTTTGGTTCTCTCCTGTAGTCCAAGTGTCAAAATATGGCAAGGGAGAGGCCATTTTCACTGATTTCTGGTCCATTCAGAAATACTGGAAATTTCCTGAGAAGCAGTTGTAGAGAAATTTACAGTTTGGTTTTGCTGACCCGGTAGGTTTAGATGAGAATCAAAATGTATTACTGGTCTGTGAGATTTTTCCCCTTGGGGGGCAGTAGATGGATTATGAAGTAGATTCTGAAAACCCATCAAAATCTGTTCATAATGGAGTATCAATGTCCTGAAAGCAAAGACATTGGGGGAAAATCTACTCTCATTTAAAACTTTTTATTTGCTCTTCCTGGACTACTCCTGTCTGAGACTGAAAAGCAAATAGAAAAACATAGCGATTTAAGCACAATAGCAGTAGATACAAATCAATTCTTATCCAGTTTTTCTTTATTATGAGTGGGATCTTTGGAGATATTAATTCACTATTCACAACCCCATATAAATAGAGAATAATGGTAGAAACATGCATTTAATTATCTATTTTCTGTCTGGAGAATAGAGAAGTGTCTGAGATGATATTATTATAGGATTACCCATCCGGTCTCTGAGGAAATGACAGAGAACAGAATACAGGTGACCTGGGGGTTTCTTATTTGATACTGTGTGAAACAGGAAGAGGTCTGGAGGAGGATACATGGGATTCAGGAGGCCCCTCCTCCATATTCTGAAACACTTAAAGGGTTAGAATCAGATGCACAGCCTTGTCCAGCCCCTCTGCTCACAGTGTTTTGTATTCCACACACAAGGCCTGGAAGGGAGTGGCAGCAAGTCTGAGGAACTGACCAGCTGCCTCGGAGACACTGGGGCTCATTTCTCCTGAAGCAAATGGCCGGTATCTTGTTGATGCAGGAAGAAATCTGAAGGGTAAACTGCAAAAGAGAAAGAGAGTAGAGGAGGGGAAGTAGAGGGAAAGGAAGGTAGGTTGGGAGGGATCTGTTCGTTTCTAATTGGCAGTTAATTAGAATTCTTTGGTTCAAGTCCATGGGCATAACGCTATCACTGGACACGCCACTCTCACCACAATTTAACAGGCTGAACCTAAAGCATCTAGGACAACAGCAAGAGAGGTATGACAGCAAAGGGAACGTTCTTCCACGCCAGCTGAAGCTCTGCCAATTAATGAAGTCAGTCTCTCCAAGCCACGTTCTCATTTGGGGCATTTGAAGCTCTCTCATGTTTGAATAAAAGCAAACACCCATGCGAATAATATATACAGACATTGTATTAGCTTTCTAGAGCTGCTGTAAGCAGAGGCCTACGGAATGAATGGCTTAAGCACAAAAATGTATGGTTTCACAGTTCCGAAAGCTAGAAATCAGAGATCAGTGTGGGAGAGAATCTGTCCCAGTTCTTGGCCCTAGCTTCTGGTGCTTTGTTGGCAATCTTTGGCACTCCTTGGCTTGTCGATACATTGTCCCATCTCTGCCTTTATCTTTATGTGACATTCTCCCTCCCATGGCCGTCTCTGTGTCCAAATTTCTTTTTCAATCATATGGGATTAGGACCCACCCTAATGACTTCATCTTAACTTTGTCATCTGCAAAGCCCCTATTTCCAAATAAGGCTACATTTACGGCCGCACTCATACCCGTGAAATAGGATTTATTTGGGGGATACAATTTAACGCATGACAGGCATGACTAGAATAAGTAATTTCAGTGCAGCCTTTAATTAAAAAGGTAAAGGTCAAAACTAAGTAAAAAAAATTGTATTTAAATTTAGGAAACTAGATCCTAATGTGGATCCTGTGTCATAATTGTAAGAGGCCATAGTCATATTGCATCTGACCATCTCATTTGCTGTTACAATATTTGGGATATAATATGTGACTAGTTTTGAGGATGATACCTATGAAGAGTGCCCCAAGCAGAAAAGCGTTAATAGATAGTATGGAACATAATTGCAACAAACTCTTGCACATAAAGCATCATGATACATCTTCTGCTAAGGATACATGATGACTTTTTAATATTAAACCATTCGTGTTCTTTTTTTTTTCTTTTATGAAGTTAAGTTTGAGTCTGCACCTTCCCTTTGCACCACTCCTTCCTGATCTGGTCTTTAATGGCTTTACACCTGAGGTGTTGTCTGAGCCAGAAATGAGCAAATTCCCTATAAAAAGTTTTTGTTGGGAACAAGAAATAAACATTTCCCATTGAGCATAATTTGGTTAGGAAACAGGTGAGTGTACTTTCAGCATGATGCAAATTTACAAACAGCTCTGATCTTGAAAATTATCCCTTGATTTCACCCATATTTATCACACATTGAATATCTTAGGAAATGAATCACCATCACATGATTAAAATAATGTCTATATTTTAATTCTCAGAGTTCCTATGGGAATAAAACCCAACTCCTCTGTATCTAAAAAGGATTGGCAGAAGGGATTGAAAGTTTTACAGAAAGAGGAGATAAAAATGGTTTCAGAACCCTAAAATACTAGCAATATTCAATATTCTAAAAGAGGCTTGGTTAAAGATTATTGCTGGGAGGTTAGTGGATGCTGGGAATTCAACTTGAGAAAACACACACACACACACACACACACACACAGTTCCTTCCTTCCTTCCTTCCTTTTAAATATTTTATTTATTTGAGAGAGAGAGAGAGAGAGAGAGATGACAAGTACAGGGGTAAGGTAAAGGGAGAAGCAGACTTCCCACTAAGCAAGGAGCCTGATGCGGGACTCGATCCCAGGGTCCTGGGATCATGACCTGACCTGAAGGCTGATGCTTAACAGACTGAGCCACCCAGGCACCCCCACCCCCCTCTTCCTGATGTTGCCCCAGCCTCAGGATTCTAAGATTAGGAAATTTCCCCCATGATGGGTTATTCAGAAGGAACTGGTGAGCACTGAGAGACTCTCAGGTATGATGTCAACTCACATGAGGACAATTATAGAATCTTGTTGCTGAGTGGAGCGTAGACCATCATTATGTCATCACATTGCATTCCTATCACAACATAGGTTCACAGAATGTTAGAAATGGTAGAGATCACAGGTCCTCTTTTTCCTGGCTAAGGACACAGGTGAAGTGATTTGTCCAAGGCTATCTGTGCTTCCTGGAAGATTGTGGCCCAGAATCCATCTCACTGAC
Source organism: Potos flavus (assembly GCA_028534135.1). Classification (NCBI taxonomy): domain Eukaryota; kingdom Metazoa; phylum Chordata; class Mammalia; order Carnivora; family Procyonidae; genus Potos; species Potos flavus. The sequence continues at coordinate 26,309,339 of CM052899.1, forward strand.
ATCCCACACTGATGCTCTTTTAATTACATCACAGTTGGCTCAGTAATTTTTAGGTCTTTGTTTGGGAAAATTCCTTCATTTCAGTCCAGGTGCTTCTTTGAATTTTTATTGAGTTAGTTCTACTGTCTCACATATGAGAAGATATTATCCTTAGGTTTTTTGAGTAGTGTGTGTGTATGTTTGGGGACTTGGAGGGACAGAGAGACAGAAGAGAGAGACAGAGACAGACAGAGATCTCGGTAGTGAAGTGCACTGTCCATCATTTAGCTAAGAGAAGGAATAAGAATCTTCAGAGAGATCATCTGTTTATAATATGTGCTTATATGATCTGACAGCCTCACTTTCCAAAATTGAATTAATAAATCATTCACAGTACTGGCTGGAATAGTTAATATACTTTTTGTGCCCCAGCAGAGAGGAAAATGGCCCTGCATTCCTTAGCTTTATGACACATTAAGCCTAAATAGAATTAATGATTGAGCTTTTGAATCATATTTGCTGTGGAGAGCTCCACTTGGAGGCCGGTGAGCTACAGTAACACACAGGAGACTTCTTATATTATTAAAAAGTATCTTTGCATTGGCTCAGAGAACTTTTTCTAGATGTCGAGGTAACCTTACTTGATGACATAAATTGTGTGTGTGTTTGTGTGTATGAATTTTCCAAGTCTTTATGTATATCAAAACTATCAGAAAAGCATACATATGTTTTATTACTAGCATTTTGTATTATCATATTATTTACTCTGTCTCAAATCTTCCAAAATCCTGCATATTCTGTGGGGAAAGAGAGATGGAGGGATGGAGAGGGAGACATGGAGGGAGGGTAGGAAGGAGAGAGAGACAGAGAGACAGAAAGATAGATACACAGACACATAGAGAATGACTAGAAATACAATTCTTGCCGGCCTTCAATGGACGATTGAAAGGAAAGAAGAGGAAATCTTTATGTTGAGGCTCAGCTCTTAAATAATTGCTGATGTTTTCCAGTCCCTGGGACGTTAGGGAGTGGATGTAGATGATAGCAAGAACCATATCTTAAATGGCTAGATATTTTAAATAAATCAGATTTTCTCTCTTATTGATAGGGCAGTTAATTATTGAAATGTTAAGTATATTATACCTAATGCATAATTAAATCGTAATTTTAATGAAATATCTATTAGGATTTTAAAGTTAGGGCAAAAACTGTGGAAAGAGCCAAGATGCCCTTCAACAGATGAATGGATAAAGAAGATATGGTCCATATATACAATGGAATATTATGCCTCCATCAGAAAGGATGAATACCAATTTTTGTATCAACATGCAAGGGACTGGAAGAGATTATGCTGAGTGAAATAAGTCAAGCAGAGAGAGTCAATTATTATATGGTTTCACTTACGTATGGAGCAAAGGGAAAAACATGGAGGACATTGGGAGAAGGAAAGGAAGGGTAAATTGGGGGAAATCGGAGGGGGAGATGAACCATGAGAGACTGTGGACTCTGAGCAACAAACTGAAGGTTTTGGAGGGGAGAAGGGTGGGGGGTTGGGCGAGCCTGGTGGTAGGTATTGAGGAGGGCACGTATTGCATGGAGCACTGGGTGTGGTACATGAACAATGAATCTTGGAACACTGAAAAAAATAAAATAAAAGTAATTGGGGAAAAAAATAAAGTTAGGACAAAACGTAAATTTTACTGCAACCACATCAGAACATGTGTTTCTTCTCTTTGGCAAATATCCTACTCCAGAAAACACCATTTCTGTGATCAGAATGTATTTTCTTCAGTCTACAATTCTAGAACAAGAAGGGTAGATTAAAAGTTTATCTCATCCATTCCTCTGGCTTTAGAATAAACCATATCTAAATCATCCCAAGTAGATTTTTAAAGTACCCCCACACATCTACTTGTTTTATGTTTTCTTCCATGATGAATATTATTGGCAAAGATATTATGCATCTGCAAAGATATAATGCGTGTGAAGTTTTTTAAAAGATAGAGTGTTAACTTTCCAGTAAAAATAAATGAATATTTTGTCTAAAACAAGTCTCCATGCTAATGTGCAGAAGCGGACATTCCACTAAATTATTGGACTTCTCAGAAACATTAAGGATTTATTTTATTCTTATATTTGGATATCCTTGAGTTTGTCAAAATAAAAATATTATCGAAGGAGGAAATAGGGGAGTAAGATATTTACCATTTATCAAATGATGACTAATAAAAGAAACTTAAAAAAATAACACATAAATAGAGAAATGGGAAAGAAGAGGTAGCTTCTGTGGAGACCAAATTTACATTCCTCTCCCTAGACATATGGGTGATATCATATTATTTACCTTTTTTATATGAAAAATTTCTTCTACTCTCCTGAATGTTAATTTCTAAAATCCAGACATTCAGAGGAACAGGGCATGAAATATGGGGAAACATTTAAAGCTCCTGAGATAAGTTACTTGAGTAAATAGTCATACAGCCTTGTCCAAGATAGAAGCCTGGCTAACCTAGGAAAATATTGTAATCCCCAGAAACCAGAAACTAGAAGTCCGAAGCATATGTGTTTATTAAAAGTTTTGGCAGCTCAGCAAATGTGACTAGAATCACTGAATATCATTTTAAAGGCACCAAGCTTAACATGAACACTTGCCTACTCCTTGTAAAGGATTTCTTAGATATTAACATTCTTCAGGTAGAAGAAGGAAGAGGGACTGCAATTTTGGTTACAAAATCCAAATGAACAAACAAAACACTTTTGTCTTTTTACAGCCTAAATATTCTTTTAATATCTAGATTAATTGCGTTTTGTAGCCAGTGGCACATAGAGAATGAACTCAACCCTCATTCCCTCATTGAACTCTTAGCCAGTGCTGTGTCTTTGCTGAGTTAATTAATCCCTTAGAGATTTCTCTCCAAATCAGGTTTTTGTCCCATGTTCCTGAAAAGCTAAATTGCTGGTGACATACAAAGCTTTTGCAATCCTCAATTCATAACTTGAGAGCAATTATGGATGGCAAATTAATCAATTTAGGAATAATCAAGTAGGACTATGAGAGGGAAAAAAAGACACAAGATTGTGATATTTGTTTTTAAGTCTGTTCTACCACCTGGATCTCGAGATAGCAATTGATTTTGTTTTCCAATTTAAGGAGCCCCAGATACTTGTATTAACAAATCCTTGCCAAACACTAGGGTGAGTGAGGTGGGTGACGTTAGTTTATGGTCTGGCTGGGAGAGTGGTGGGACAAGTTCAGTGGGAGGTTAGTGAAGCGAAGAGCGTGGGGAGAGAGAAAAGAGGAAAGGTATTTTGTCTTCTAAAGGCTAAAGAGCCTGCTCTACACATGACTGAATGTATTCCCAACCACCATGTATCTAGATCGAGTAGGTTACCAATCACATACACGACATCTATTTATGCTAAAATAAATAATACAAATATGCAAAAGGAGAGTTAAGCTGGGACAATGCTAATGACATGTTTCTAATGATAGAGGAAAATATACAGGGTGTGCATTAGCCAGGGCTCCCCAGAGAAACAAACAGTGGGAGAAAAAGAGAGAAAGAGAGAGAGATTGATTGACTTTAAGAAATTGGCTAATAGGATTGTAGGTGCTAGCAAGTTTGGAATCTTCAGGGCAGGCTGACATGTTGGAGACACATGGAAGGACTGATATTGCAGCTTGAGTTCGAAGGTAGCCGGGGGCAGAATCCTTCCTTCCTTAGGGAACCTCAGTGTTTTCTCTTGAGACCTTCAGTGATTTGGACGAGCTCCACTGACGCTACGGAGGCTAATTTGTTTTATTCAAAATGACTTATTTAAATGCTAATTACCATCTAAAAAAATCCCTTTGCAGCAACGTATATACTGGTGTCTGACCAAAAACTGGGTACTGTGATCTAGCTAAGCGGACACATAAAATTAACTAGCACAGGGTAATAATATCAAGCTATTACTAACTTGACTAAAGCACTTGCTGTAAACTGCTAATCACAGCACCAAGTCAAAAAGTTCTGAGTTTGGAGGCAAGAGATTTGGATATTTGTCCTGAATTTGCCAGGCAAACAGCTGAAGATATTATGGATATTTTTTTTCTCAGAAAATCAGGTGGATCTTAGTGAAACCTAAAGTGAGTTAGGGAACCGAGGGAAGAGACACTATTGTCTCAGTGTTGACATCGAAGTTTCTTTTTATTTATTTATTTATTTATTTATTTATTTATTTGACAGAGAGAGAGCACAAGCAGGCAGAGGCAGAGAGAGAAGCAGGCTCCCTGCCGAGCAAGGAGCCCGATGTGGGACTCGATCCCAGGATCCTGGGATCATGACCTGAGCCGAAGGCAGCCGCTTAACAACTGAGCCACCCAGGCGTCCCGACATCGAAGTTTCTATAGGACATGGAGGTGAAGAAGCCTGTAAGCAGTGGAATCCATCTATCCATCTGGAGTTCATGAAGCAACTATCAGTAGAAAAATAATTGTGAGAGTCATTAACATAGAGATAGCAAACGAGGCCGTGTGAATGACCAGAAGGGAGGCCCAGAATGATAAAAGAAGTGAGTGACAAAAAGAAGGGAATGGGAGGAAGCAGAGGAAGAAGAATCAGCACAGCATTCCAAGAAGGAACAGTCATGGGAAGAGAACGACAATGAGGTAAAGAGAATGAGGACTGAATAAGATGGTGTTATTGGAGGTCAAGGCAGTAGACGATTTTAAGATGAAAGGAGTGTTCAATAATGTTAAATATCCTAAGGAAGTTATAAAAAGACTAGGTCTGAAAATATCCTATTGAATTTGGCACTTACTTGGTCACTAGTATCTTTGCTAGAACAATTTAAATGACAATTTAAATAATGACTTAGCACTTGTGCTCTGATCTTGTATGATATTTGGCCTTGGTATCTGATGCCTCTTCCAATACTTATAATAACCTGTGAAGCAGGTTTTATTATCACTGTCCTATTTTATAAACATATAAGCTCAAGTTTAGAGAAATTATCTTTCCCAAAGGCACACAGCTAAAGACTGAAACATGGGTCTGTAATTCATTTTTATTTGAATCCAAAGTTTGTTCTCTTCATTCTGCTACCTCTTGTGTTCAGTGGGGCCAAGGCGGCCAAGCCAGTTCACAGGGCCTATGGAATGAATGAGAACTGAGAAAAGGGGGAAAAAGATTACAGATCATTATTTTCAGGGTTAGTAGCTAGAAGGGAGATGCTTGTTTGAGACATTTTATTTTATTTTATTTTATTTTGAGAACTATTTTAACATGAGAAACTCATGCATGTTTGTGCACTGTAAGGAAGGAATCAATAAGTGAGAGAAGAGAGATACAGAAGGTAAAAAGCAGCCAAAGGAGCAAAGCCTCTGGTTAGTCACAGGGGTGTGAGCCCAAGTGGAACTCCTAGAGAGACAAAATGGGAAGTGACAAGTGACACCTCTTCCCCATAGGAGCAGATAGAGGGAGATAGACATGTGGACAGAAATAGCATTTCCTAGTGGGGTAGGGGAATGGCTAGAATGAGTTGAGACAAATGAACACCTTATATTGTTCTGCAGGAGGTCAAAGGGAGACTAGCACAGCGATCAGGAACTCCGGCTCATGGCATATCTTCCCTGAGTTCCAGTTCTATCTCCACCCCTCCCCCACTCACTCTATCGCGGGCAGGCGGGCTGTCCTTTAGGACTCAAGGTCGCCTCTGTAGAAAAGCCTTTCCTGACCACCTTGTCTGGAGAAGGACTTGCTCTTCTTTTTTTATCTCATGACATCACGATTTATCAACATTTTGTTTGTCTCTTTTTGCATTGGTCCTTCTCCCCATCACAACAAAATCTATTTGAGGGCACCTCTGTATCTTTCTCACTGCTGTAGTCCATACACCTACGGTATAGTGCTTCTTGGCGCATAATAGGTCCTGAGCAATATGTGTTGATAAAGAAACTGAATGTTGCTATTATTCAGTAGCTGTGGGAGCTTGGGCAGGAACATAATGTGCCAAATAAATATTAGCTATTATTTTGTTGGATGTGGGAGGGCTAAGGCTTAGGGACTGTTATTCTAAAAAAAAAAAAAAAAAAAGTAGTTTAAGATTTTAGAAGGAGCTCTTCCAAATCATAATAGAATCCAAACTGACGTCTTCCTCTGTTCTTGGACTGACAGATTGGGGCCCACTTAGAATGTTGTTTGACAGTGAAGACCAAGGACAAAGTGGAAGTAGATCTTAAGAATAGAAACATTTGGTTCCAAGGAAAGGAATTAGAATGGAATTCAAACCAGTATATCTCCTTTAAGACAAGGGCTCTCCTCTGAACTGGCCAGCTGAAATAGAAAAGTCACGGTCAATATCATATCTCATCACATCCTAGCTTGACGCAGCTTAATGTCAAGTAATATGCCCCATTAATCAAATTTAAGGCAGTAAGACTAGAATCTGGGAGTCGTAACCTGAGTCACTTGTCCCCAGATAAATAGGAATGTGTTTTTCTACAAATGGCTTTGAGGCGCTCTGAGATTTCTTTGATCTAATCACAAGAAACGATGGCCCATACCTTACTCATTGGGGCCACGTTGGCATGTCTTTTCTCTTCTTCTTTTAGGTTTTCCCCTAGATAATAAGGGTCCACAGGCTCTGGATTGAAACAAACAAACATATTACTGCTGTCACAAAGGGAGGAGGTAAAGAAAAATTTGCTACCTGTTTGCTTTCTGTGGCTCAGCAAGTACTAAAGGTTCTCCGTTGGCTGAACATAGGGTTGGAGATGAAAGATTCAACCGTGATTCAGAATCTGGTAGATTCTGTTAGACTGGACATCTCAAGGGTCTTTAACCATTTGGGAACAAATCCATATGGTACTAACCACTAAACCACAAATAGTGCTCAGAGGTACCCTGAAATCACCCAGAATTGTTTACTAACATTTAAACTAGACTCCATTTAGATCTAGAGAGTGATGACACCTTGCATAATGTAATTATCCCAACTGATGCATTTCTTTGTGTATAGAAGTTATCTATTCTTCATTCATCCTTGACTAGCACAGAAACATCAAAGCTGTCATCATTCTATTTGTCAAGATTAGTTATTTTTTATTCCTCTTTAGTTATTAATAATGCATAAGCACAGAGATCTTTGGGCTCCTTCTAGATGGTTTATTTCTTTATTCTTCTTGTTTCCTCAGCATGAAAATTTATCAAAGCTACCTCTCTAATCTATTCTTCTTTGCCTTGAATGCTTTTTGTCAGATGATTATCTCTGAGGTTTTAAGCCTTTAAAAACACCCTTAATCTCCCTTTATCACCTTGCACTGTATCTGGCTGCAGCCTCTCCTAATATCACCCTCTCCCTTTTGTTTATAGCTAGGGCTGAGTGCACAGATAAAAGGTGGATGTGACCCTGTGACCATTTCCTCAGCAGCCCCTGTGAGACATGCATTGGACATCCACTGGCTTCTCAAAGACATTTTTAGAGGAACGATCTTCCATTTCTAACTCCTCAGTGGCAAAATCCGATTTTCTGTTCCCACGCCCCTCCCTCTATTTCCTAACCAGGAAAAACATGTCTAATTTCCACCGAATTTAGCTGATATCCACCACAGCCCTCAGCAGCTGGCGTCCAAGTCTGGTACGAGGAGAGGGGCATGCTGTGCTCCCTCATACCACGGCGCATTCCTTCTAAGAGTCCTGCCAAGGAGCTGAGACTGATGCAAAAACCAAACCAAAATTTTGCTCCCATATTTCTGTTATATGCTCAGTTTGCTAGTTATTGCTGTTTTTTTTTCATACACATAATTTTAAAGTTTATACCCAAATCTCAGCCATTTCGATGTGTTCTTTGTGTTTTCTTCTTTTTATCTTGAATTTACTCACATACACTTGAACATACCCCAACCAGTGCTTCTTAAAATTGGCACACTGTGGAATCACTTAGGGAACTTAAAGCCTTTTGCACTGCCTGGTTCCCCATCCCAGACCAATTAAAGTAGAATCTCGGGATGAGGCTCAGACATCAGTATTGTCTATAAAATCTCCCCAGATGATAATAATATGCTGCTAAGTTTTGAAAGCCTCTGTTAACCCACCGTTAGCTCGCTGCTGTGTATTTCTGCCTGACTTGCATCAGGCGGTGTTTGCAAAAAGCCCTTCTGCTTTCTCTGAAGTTCAGCTCAGGTCTTTGAGATGCTTTTGCTAGAGGTTGGTGCTGACAGTTTGATTATCTGAGTTAATGCACCCTCACAGCCAATTCTCCCAGGGATCACACCACGCGGTCACCATCCTGTAGAATTCACCTGCAGAAACTCAGGGATGGGGCTAAGTAACTTAATAACTTCCTTCTAATTTTATTAAGGAAGGCGAATTGCTTAGCGAGGTGCGGGAAACGAAAGAGCGGAGAGGCATTTCACCTACCCAAAGATAGGAATGTGGAAAGATAATATTCCCTTGAGATCATGTGTCAAGCCGTTGAGTAGCCCAGCTCCTTCTGCCTGTTCAGGATAAAGCCTCTCTTTTCAGTTATGGTTGTGCCCCAACCGCACACTGCTGTGCCCAGGCCGTGCTGGGTACCACGGCTGCCTCTTGCATCCGGACGGTGCTTGCTGAGAGGATGCTTACCTGTGGCTACTGTCACGCTGTAGAACCAGATGGCTTCAGGATGCAGCCCTCCCTACGCAAATGATATTCACCCAGAGCCTTGCTTGGAATATAAATTAAAGCATCACTTCACAATAAACTATACATGTTTGGTGATCAATACAGAACTCTAATTTTCTCAAGTTAATGCCTTTTAATGACAGGTTCCCAATGCTGGCTGTAGACAGTTACATGCAAGATTATAAATCACGGTGATGTCTTAGCTCTGAATTATTAATCTTTGCTCCCCCCTGCATTACATAATTGATAATGACTATATTGACAGTTCCAAGAGGGCTCTGGAGATGGATCTGTTCGGTGGAAGGAAAAGCATTACCACTGTGGAGTGCAGCAGGCAGCCCCGAGATGACATGCTGTGTATTCTAATGAGTAGATTCTGTAACCTTTACTCGTATCCTTGAGTTTTCCAGGCTTTTCCTTCTCCTCAAAAGCTTAGTTGCGGTAAGAAAGTGACCCTATAAATATATTATCTTCTTACCACGGGTATTTGTTCCCTGTGCACCTTTCAGTCATTTTTGATGACTTTTCCTGATGGAAAAACGCATTTCATCCCCCATTAGGGTCCACAGATCCCAGAGAGCTACATGAGAGAGAACAGTAGTTTGTTCTTCCCCGCAGATCTGCATTCTTTATGGAGTTACCCTGTTTGGTAGCACATGAAAGGCAGAAGAAAGGGTAAACAAGACAATTTAGGACAGAGGAGATACCCAGAGACCCACCACATTGACTACATTTTTAAAAATACATGTCTCCCTTGGAATGGGGATTTTATTCATTTACAAAGGAGCTTTTTCCCCTATGAGTTTGGCTGGCTTCCTCTGACAAAGAGGATAAATGCAAATTATTTTACAGTTTTACTTAGGACAAAAGTCTGGTCTAGAGGGAGCAATCTACTTGCATGGGCCTACTCTGTGAAGTATATCCACAATACACTCTTCTCTGTACTGTGGGGCCATTCCCTAAGTGGTAACTGGCTTTTCATATTTTCTCTATAAATACAAGCAAGTTGCTAACACCTCAGTTGACCATTTTTGTTTACAGCTTTTCTTTTCATTTTATTACCCAGAGGTGGGGGCCTCTGTGCCCGCTCCACACAGAGGAGGGCACCCGGTCTAGGAAAAAGCATGCCATTGAATCCAGGTCACTTTGACTTCCACTAAACCCTGAAGGAAAGTCCCTCGTCATAACTGACCTCCTCCTTTTCCCCTCCTCCCTTCCCTGTAACTCAGAGGAACAAATGATGGATAATTTCTTCAAAGTGATTCTAACCATTACCCCAGGAGTCTGTCTGACACTTGGATGTTGTAAAATCATTCTCCTGGTGGCTTCCTCCTTTGTCATTTGCCTACACGCTGTCCTCATTAGGCCACACATCTTGAGGTAGTCGTGTCAAAGCCACGGGCAGAAACGAGGAGGCCCTACACTTTGTTTTTGGATGGTGTTCAGAAAGTCACAGTATGTTACCGAGTTTCGTTCCTGCCTCTAGGCAGTCGTGATGATGGTACACGCCCTGACTTTTTGGTCATATATGAAAGTTCTTCGGTAGGTGTAAACTGTAATGTAAATCTATGGTGTCATTAATATTGCTGAAGGCTACGTCGTCCCAGGTTGGTACGCGGGAAGTATCCTTGGGTTTTTATTAGCAACGTTCATTAAACCTTGAACAGTAAACCTTACATTCCTTCGTCTCTCCATTATCTAGCTCATTTGAAATGTTTCCTACTTACTATACAGTGGGTAACTTGTTGAGCGCTTTCTCGTTCTCTAATTGTCCATGTGTACTAGACCAAATGGCATTCTATCATCATCTGTTGTCTTACCCCTAAATTATTTCATGAGTGTTTGAATTGTTTTCTCAACCACAGGCCCCCGCCTACATTGTCTAGAAAAGTGCAGTGCGATGTTGTCTGTCCTTGATACATAACAGTGGAACTAGTGGGGCGCCTGGGTGGCTCAGTTGGTTGAGCGACTGCCTTTGGCTCAGGTCATGATCCTGGAGTCCCGGGATCGAGTCCCGGGATCGAGTCCCACATCAGGCTCCCTGCTCGGCAGGGGGTCTGCTTCTCCCTCTGACCCTCCACTTCTCGTGCTTTCTCTCTCTCTCAAATAAATAAATAAAATCTTTAAAAAAAAAAACCAGTAGAACTAGTTAAGTCCCGGGTATTACCTTCACTTCATGCAGGGGTAGAAATAAGTTTTATTATGTACTTTTCTGCCTAAGCCTCAGAGACAGAATAGATGTGCTGATGTATAAGAATTAACTACATCCCAGATGAGGGTGGTTTTGACAAGTCTCATTGGTAAAATTAGTATCTACTAAAAAATGCATGTTTCATAATTTCTGACAAAGAAAACAAAATGTGTTTTAGTCTGAATTCCTGGTCTGATATCTAGGAAAGAAGGAGTGTTGCATTTTTAGACATAATTTCCTATTTCAACTAATCTACATTTGTGCTCCACAAGGTTTTTTTTTTTTCCTATTTAAATAAATATTAAGGAATTAATATTCCTCATTTTAATGAATATATCAATCTTCTAAATGTTCATGCATGTCATATATTGGAATAGATTTAAGCTATGGTGAGATCACTGCTCAATCATTTCCAGTTGCATAATCAACTTATGGAAAGAAGATTGACTTGAGGTTACTTGGGGGAAAATATTCCTTCATTTTATAGATGAATTGGAACACTTAGGCTGACCACATAATGGCAAAACTAATTTGCCTCCAACTATTACAAAAGGACTTGGTTCCGCATCTTTGAAATGTCTTTATTTCATATACATGGGATACTTGACTTTTCTCTAATATATTGTTTTTCTTTCTAAATATATTTTGACTAATAATATGTGTACCTCAATTTGATGGATACTTTGTTTTTCCCACTTTTCTGCATTTCTCTTAAAATGGAGAATTCTTTTGGATTTTCCTTCAAAATAACACTGAATTTAGATGCTAGTTTTAAAAACAAGTTGAAGGATTGCCATCTAATTTTGTGGTGATAAATCTTGACTTTTTACTACTTTCTGATGCTTGTCTTGCTCCATTGCTAGAGCAAGCTGTTTACCCATCTTTAGGAAAACTCTTTGTACTCATTGCCAGGCCATCCCCATGCTGCTAGTCCAACTGACCTGTACCCCATTTTGAATGATTAGGTATTTCCTCCATTGCTAAGATTTCTGTCATTCTTCTTCCTTCCTCCTTCCTATCCCCCCTCCTTCCTTCTCTCCCTTCTTTCTTCCCTTCTCTCCTTCTTTCCAGCATTAAGACAAGTATCTCTTATTGTACTACTTATCCAGTTGCCTTTATTCTGCAGCCGCAAAGTAAGCATCTTCAGCTCATGAATCCATGCTACCTTCATCTTCACCTCCACTGTTCTCTTCATGATGAGCAGCCTATTAATTGGGACTTTTCAGTTCACTAAGGGAGCAATCTGAATAGCCCTAGCTATTCTTAGACTGACATGGGGACAATTGTTGTTTTAGTTTCTCTGGCAAGGAAACGGTTCAAGATCTACCAGAAATATATCTATCTATTTTATATCCAGTCAAAAATTGATTAAAACTGTCCTGAATACCACTTTGGAGTTGTTTGCAGAAGGGACTTCTGATTTTCTAGAGAGGTGATCTGGAAAAGGGACACCAAAATGGCAAAGGATGGAGAATTGATTTAGTTTGGTAAGGGTTGAATTATTGTTATGTGTCTTAGTCCGTTTGGGCTGTGATAACAAAATGCCATAGACTGGGTGACATACAAACAACAAACATTTATTACACACAGGTCTGCAGGCTGGGATGTTCAAGGTTAAGGTGCAGGCATATTTTGTGTCTGGTCATAGTCAGCTTCCTGGTTCAGATGACCATCTTTTTGCTATGTGTTCAGTGTTGAAAGGGACAAGGAAGCTCTCTGGGGTCTCCTCTATAATGGGACTAATCCCATTCATAAATGCTCCACCCTCTTAACAGAGTCACCTCCCAGAGGTCCCACCTCCAAATATCATCACATTGGGGATTGGCTTTCAATATGTGAATTTTGGGGGGACACAAACATTCAGCCTATAGCATCACGTTACTTGTATAATTGTTAAATAAATTTGCTGATTTCTCTTTCTTCCTCTCCTCTCCTCACTCCCTCATCTTTGGTTCATTGGATTATTTTCTATGTTCTACCTTTAAAGCTGCAACGATTATGACTACAGGGTTATTAGTATCTGATAATGCTCTTTTTCTGATTTAATATGTTTTGTTAGCCAAAATTTATTGAATAACTATCCTCAATTTGTAAAAGTTAGCTGTTATTTGGGCAACAATTGGGTGCTAAGTGTTATGATAAAAAAATAAATATACTGTTTATTTCAGAAACTTTTCTCAAGCAGTAGTATATTTTAGTCATGGATTTGTTATGTAATAGATGAAAAACACAAGTGAGATCTTAATGTATAAGACGTGGAACCTGCACTCAAAGATGTGACATTTGAATAGCAAAGCTGAAGCATTTACACAAAAGATTATTGCCCCTCCTTTATGACACTGATCACTTAAAAAATATTGTAGAATTTTGTCAATGAAAAATAGTTGCAGAATTTAATAATCAAATAGTACGACAAGACTAATTACAGAATAACAACATTCCTCTGATGCACTCTTCTTCATTTGTGATATTCTTCCAGAGACTTTTTTTCCCAGTTCTCCTCATCTGCTTTCCTATTTTGGTTACATGACAATGTTGGTTCAATTTGTATTCAATTTTGAATACAAAAATATTTTTTTAAGTAAACTCTCCACCCAACATGGGGCTTGAACTCATGACCCTGAGATTAAGAGTCACAGGCTCTACTGCCTGAGCCCACTAGGTATCCCAACTGATATCCAAATGTTATCTTAGTGCAACTGGTGGATGTATTTTTCCTTGATTACATTTCCTTTTCGTATTTCTCCACGGAATCATAATTCCTCTATTATGGGCTGAGTTGTGTCCCCCTAAAATTTGTATATTGAAATCCCACACCCTAGCACTTCAGAATGTAACCGTACTTGGAGATAAGGTCTTTAACGAGGTGACTGAGTTAAAATGAGGCCATTAGGAAGGGCCTCTAATCTAATATGACCAGTGTCTTTATCAGATGAGAGAGAGACATTGGGGTACACTTGCACAAAGGGACAACCATGTGGAGAAACAGCAAGATGGTGGCCATCTGCCAGCCGAGGACAGAGACCTCAGGAGGAGCTAACTCGCTGACAGCTTGATGTTGGACTTCTCACTCGCAAAACTGTAAGAAAATAGTTCCTGTTGTTCAAACCACCCAATCTGTGGTGAAATAAATGGTAACCCAAACAAACCAATACCACCTCTCTGAACACTAAAACATTTCAGATATTGTGACAGTTCTACTATTGTTCAGGAAACCTCTGTCAGAAAGCTCTCTCCCCTGCTCCCTGTTGGACTTATGCTAGAGCCTGATGCACAGCCCTTGCCCTGGGACTTGCCTTCACCCCTGGTCTTTGTTGGATACCTGATTTACTGAAATCAGAGTCTTCCTTTTTCTTCACTTTGTTGCATTTGGCAACACACATTTATCAGGAGCTTCTTGAAAAGAGTAGGAAGGAAGATATTTTTTTCAAACTCGTGTATATGAAAACGTTTTATTTTGCTGTCGTGTTTAATTGACAGTTTGGCAGCATTTCTTTTTTTTTTTTTTAGTATTTCTAATTGTGGTTTGAAAACCATTTATGCTCAGAATTTTGAAGAAATTGTTCTATCATCTTCTACATTTGAATATTTTTGCTGAGAAGTCCAATGCCTTTATGTTTCTTGATCCTTTTTATGTTATCTGATTTATTTCTTTCCTGGAAGTTTCTTTCTCTTTGCTTTCTGGATTTGCATGTTGATGTGCCTTGGGTAATTCCTCATTCAGTATATGGGGATTTTAGCAAGCCATTTTGACCTAAAAATATATTGTCATCTTTTAGAAAGTTGTCTTGAGTCATCGTACCCTGGATTGAGGTTTTAAGGACCAGTGGGCTTCATAGGAAGAATGGTGAGAACCCAGCTGTTTCCTTAAGGGACCACGAAAGGTCATATTTATAAGTCTTTTTTGAGTACTGCTGAATTTTTCCATGGAAGACTTCTCCAAACCCCTGCCTTGGAATATTGGCCAGTAAGAAGACATTCTGGCAGTGGAATGTAATTCAGAAGGTTTGAGGATGTCATCAAACTGTTTCCCAGAGTCCTGCCTCTCCCTCATCTTTCGTCCTTTGCCAGATATGCCCAAATCTGGGCATCTCTGATTCAATTTTTCCAAAAAATGAACCACCAGTTTCTAGGAAGGGACCAAGTATTTGAACACTCCCCACAAAGACTCTCAGATAGACTTTCAGTTTTTAGTCCCGTGTCTCACCTTAGCCTTCTTTGATAGCTGGAATCTCAGTGTCTGAGCCTTTCAGAGTTCTTGCGCCATGATGCATTTGTTGAGATCTCTTTACCCCTTGGTAGCTCCCTCCTTTTCTCTTTGTGTTGTGGATTTACCTTTACTCTCATTTGAATGGAATTACTGGAAGGAGCAGAGAAAAATCTCTCACGTATTCAATCTTCCATGTTGAACCAGAAGTTCTCACTTTCTTTTTGAAATGTGAAATCCTAAAGAGGTCAGATTATTTTTGGCTGAGGGGCATAGGTAGGTCAAGAAGCTTTATGCAATAATAAAGATACTTCTTTTCAGAGTATCTAAAAGACAGGACATATGGCTTTTTATTATCAATACAGTCTGTCTAATCTGTAACAGTACTGAAAATGTTGGATTTCTTCTAGCAAGATTGATTATTGATTTTTTTTTTTTTGGTACTCTCTGGAAAAGGCTATTATTTTGCTGTTGATTCTTTCTTATTGACTTGAAAAAAAAATAGAAAATATGTAGTGGCCAGGGTTTGAGTAGGGTTTCTTTTCATCTCCATTTTCTCTATCCCAAACAGAATGAAAGTATTAAGGGGGGAAGGAGCTTAACAAATACTAGTTGTTCTTGCCATTGATGCCATCATTAATCTAATAGGGCGGCTCAAAGTTCTGTGGCTGTTCCATTTACTCATGTCAAAATAACCTTGTTAAAGAAAAATGCTTTGCTTGACCTTCAAAATGCTTGTCCTTTTCTTTTTTATATATTATTAAATTTGTCTTTTAAAAGAAAGTAAATAAAAAGTACCTTTAAAAAACCCTACTGTGTTTATTTACTTATTCTTTTTTTTTTTTTTTTTTCCGAGAAACTCTTCCAGGTAGTAACTCCACTGGCATGAAGTATCAGGATGCGCAATTATTTATATCTTTAATTAAACATTATTATATGACTTTAGAAGTTTTATTTTGGTGACATTGCTTTATTTTGGGGAAGGTGGCACTTTAACTATCTGATTCCCTTCTAAATGATTTTGGTTTTTCTTTTTTTTTTTAAGGGGAATCTGGCAATTTTATGATTATGAATATGGCCTAGTTGTTTATTTTCAGCATTTATAGAGAGCACTAACATTACGACTTTTACCTTGTGATAGACATTTTTTGAAAGTTCAAGAGAATGAAGAATGAAGGGACCAAACATGTATCTTAACTTCTATCCTCAGTGTTCTACTGAATTTACCCTTCAAAGATCAGAGGTGATCTCCTCATTGACAAATCTAAAGGCAGTGTCTTAGCTTTTATTTTTCGTGGAATCTATATTGCTAAATGATGGAGAGAGCTCTTCTTGATTTTGTATTCTCATTGTCTTAGTTTACCCTGGATTCCCTTTAACCAACTAATCATTCTTGCACGCCCATGCGTGTGTGTGTGATGCACGCGTGTGTGCATGTTGTTGGTTCCCTTTTCATCCTATCGCCTCTAGGAGACAGGCAGGAACCATGCTTCATTTATCTGAGCCTGGTGTCTAGTGTTGGTTCGACCGATATTTGCTAAATTCAACTGAGCTCAATCATTTTTAAAAATCATGATAATGGATAACGCATCCATAGGGATGAAGGGAATGAAGAGAGATGAAGAATCCCTTCTTTGATGGAACAAAACTGTGCACTTTGGCTCTATTGCTCACCTTAGTGCTGTGTTCCTGCTGTTTGTTAGGGGCAGTTCTGTCTGATATCACGGAGTTTCCATCACAGTGTACATCACAAAATGCACGCCTGTTTTAGACATGTGTACATACAAAATGAGGCTCCTTGTCTTTTCTCCTTCAAAACAACTCACCCTGGGTGTTGTCCTGATATTATGTACTTGTCATTCAGGCCTAATAGCTCACTCATCTTTGACACTTCTTGCTTAACATAGGACTGTGGATTTCTCTCTCCTGTTTCCTCAACTCTAACTTTTTACATTGTTATTTTCACTACTATTTTCCATCATCCTTTCTTTTCCTTCTTTTCTTCCCTAAAAATTTATTTAGCATTTAATTTTCCAGGTGTTGTGCAATGAATAAACTAACCAACCAGCTAACCCATCAGCCATTTAATAAGTGAATATTTACCCAGTGCACTGTCTCCCAACCCCCATGAGGTGGTCACTGGAATGAGGATTAGTTTAACCATAGTCAAGTAATTTTTTTCTCCATCTCATAAGTGTATCAATAACTCCATTTTTTATGCAGAGAAATCTATGACATTTTAGGAAGATTCTGAGTTTGAATGCTCTCTACCACCTGGTTCCATTTACTTCTTCACCCCATCTCCTACTCTTCTGTACATACTGTCAATGACAGACACACAAGGATGTTAAGACCCATTCAGCATACCTTGTGCCTTGGGTTTCCCACCTGTGAGCCTTTGCGTTTGTTGCAACCCCTTTGCCTGCTGTGACCATTCTTTCTCTCTCAGCTAATCTAAACACTATGCTGAAGTCCACTTCCTCCATGAAGTCTCATCGGATCATGCCAGCAGGGCTTGAAGGCTTTCCTTTTGAAGTATTTACTTTACATATGGACCACATGGCTGGCTGGCTTCTGGGAGTCATTTGGGTTTCAGTCTATAAAATTTTTCCCTGGAAGGCCTCCCCCTGACTGACGTAAGGCAAGTCCTCTCCCAACCTCTTTGCTTTCCTATATCCTCCTTTTATTATAGCACTCACCCACTCTAACACTCCCTTGATCATACATATTTACTGAGTCTGTCTCTCTCCCCTAGAATAGAAGTTCCATGAGGGAGGGGAAATTGTCTTAGTAACTTCTGCATATCCAGCACAAACTGGTACTCAGCATGTGTTTGCTGGATAAATAAATGAATAATAACATTTCTTGGGTCTATATCTGTAGGTACCATTCTCTTTGCTTTATATATGTTTTTACTAACTTAACACTCACAAAAACCCTGTGATGTGTATGGTACCACTAACACCGTTACTAGCTAGAATAACTAAGGCACAAAGCCATGGTCACCCAGACACTAAATATTAGAGTAGAGAGGCTGGCTCCAGAGTACAGAAGCTGCATTTATTTTTAGTCATTTTTAAATTTTATACCAAAGCCCCCAAGTAAGTGGTAAAATAATGACATATACTTTCTCTTCAGCTCTAGCGTAAGCTGCTGGAAGATAGGCCATTGAGGTTCATAATTCTTTTTGTCTCCTACAGCTTCTAGAATTATCTTGGCCAAAGTGAACAAGATTTAGCCATAAGTGTGATGTCACAAATTAAACCTAGCAACACCCTTCAGAGTTGTCCAAAATGGGATATAACTGCATTAAGAAAGGGGGGGGAAATCCCCTTTCAAATCACAGAATGGATAGCCAGGAGAAAAATGGAACTAGACACGGCCTTTTCTCCTAATGGGCTCTTCCCCCTCTCTCCGATGGGCTCACTCCTCCTCTCCAAACTATACATGCTTCCCTAGGAATCAGAACAAAAGAAACAATAATGCTTTACATCTTTTCATAAAACTAGAATGTATTTATAAATCACTAACCTGGAAGTACGTAGGCCCTGGGACCCAGAAAGTAAATGACGGTTTATGCTAGTGTTATGACACATATTCCAGGGATATCAGAAGATCAGCTTTCTTAAACTATTTAGATGTTTCCTTTTATGTCCCCAACCAGGAAGCACTGTATCTCTGATGAACGACTTTCTTTACCAGACCAGACACCTCATTTCCTGCCTTGAGAAATTTGGATTAGCATCCAAACTGTCCCTAGAGGCAAAAAAAATATATAGTAATGCACCAAATCAGGGCTATTTTAAACTGTGATTGTAACACATTAGAAAAATATCCTGCATTGATTTACGCAGTTTGACCCCATAGCGCTGTATAAAGTTTCCCCATTTTAAAACAATAAAATCAACATGTCAAGATCTGTGAACTGGAGGCTTGAATAAATTAAGCAATTCAGCTGAAAATCGGTCTGTGTGCTCAAAACTAATGTCAATGAATTTTGAGAGTAATTTTGGAATCGATTTTTTGGTTAATATTATTATGAGCATATTATAAGCAGCATGAATCTAAGAGCAGCATTTGTTTCTGTGAATTCCACCTGTGCAACTAGATGGATTTCATCTCACTTTAATCTGTTATTATCATTCCATCCTGTGACGTCACCCTAGCGTTAACATCTATCGATGAGTCAAATGGGGAGGAAAGGAGAAGTCCAAGCTGAGGTGGGTGTATAAGAGCCATTCTATTGCTAAAAATGAAGTTGAGGTCTGACACTCCAAGGCATGGTGATTGCCCCAGGATCCTTCCTCACTGCGGGAGCATCTCTATTTGCCCTCTCGTATTACTTTATTGGCAGCCTATAAAGTAATACTTTTTTCCGTCAAAACCCTAACTTACACTGCAAATGCCTTCTGCTGGTGTATCCATTTTTCCTTTCCTATCCATGCTCAGGAAGCCTGTATCCATAAGATGTTGTAGATAGTTGTCGTTTCTGTCCTACAACAGATCTCACTGTGGCAGTGTCTTGTGGCTGCAGATGTTATTAATGTTTACTCTGCTCTGTCAATTGATTTCAAGGCTGGCCTCCCTTTCAAGCTGGGCGCTCTTTCAGAAGGTGCGCGAGCCAGACTGATGGAAAGGATCCTAAAAGCGTCTGACAATCTCACATCATCTTCACACAATCTGTCATTCCCGGATAAATTCTTACCCTGTGGATCTTTTTTGTAACCATTTCCCCAACTCTCCAGTTATCTTTCCTCTTTCCCATGATGTGAAGGCTTTTAACCGACCTGAAGAAACCATCTGGATATTTTGCGGTCACTAGAGGCGTCCTGTTCATTTAAAAAAAAAAAAATAACAAAGGGGGTGTTATCTCTCTTTTAACTCTTAAGACTGGTCATCACTGATAGAAGAATAGATCCCATTAAAACTTTTAAATTTTAATTTAGGGAAAGCTGCCCTTGGCTTTCATCACTGATTGGCAATTCTCCAGGTGCTTGACTCCGTACTCCTCTCCCATCATTCAAGCCCCGACTCTGTTCTATCTCCCGTATGTAACACTGGCCCACTGCTCCAGCTCACAGAGAGTGGTTGTGTTATAATGATTATAGAGAAGCCGAAGAATGGATGATATTACAAAAGGAAAGTGAGCTGAGAGAGAAGAAAATAAGTGGTGAGCCTAAGGTGCTCATTCTTCCCTTCCAGACCACTCCGATTCTCCAAAATGAGATCATTTGTTTTTCTGATATCTGGTACTTATTCATCTTCTGTGACCCGTCTCTTTCCCTCTGCCCGATAGTTTTCTGACACTGACCCTTCCTCATCAGCTCGGTCCCAGGGTTTGTGTGACATTCAAGGAGGCGGGGGACGAGCCTGCCCACGTTCTTCCAACTGGAATGCAGGTGTTCCCATTAAGGGCTCATGCTTAGGAGAATCTCTCCCAGGACACACACCACTCCTTTGCCTCCAACGATCTTCTTGTGTCCTTGGGTAATATGAAAATTATTCTGCATGGACCATGAAAAGCTTTGAGACCTAACCTCAACACGTCTTGTGAGGCTTCCCCTCCAATCCTTTGTGCACAACTACTCCTGCAGTTTGCTTTGGCTGTTCCTTTTCCTAGCCTGACTTGGAATACTGTTCCACTGTTTGGAGTAGCATCCATACTCATTATGATGAGCCAGTCTTCCTTTGTTTTTTACCCCAAATCTCCCAGTGCACTTGATTAATTACACTGCATTGACTTTTGCATATTTCTCCTTTGTTATCCTATGGAGTCCTCCAAACTGAGGACCATCTTTGTACCCATAATGCAAGTACATCATGCTTGGCAGTACATGTCAGGTACAAAGACTAACAAACCAAAATTTCAGGAAGGAAAAGAAAATAGTGCTCATTTGAAATGTTTCATAGAAGTTGGCCTGTCCCCTTTTTTACGTCCTCATGTTCATTATTTTTAGCACGTTGACGAAAAGTAGATTTTGGAATTTCTTTATTTATACAAAAATTACTTTGCTTTCATGAGAAAGAGTAGAATATGCAGGGAACTAAGTGGAAGCCACAATCTAGGGATAAAGCTGTTGTGTAGAAAAGGAAAAAAGGAACATTGATCCTTTATTTTTTTAAAGGTTTATTTATTTGAGAGAGAGAGAGAGAGCAGGGGGAGGGGCAAAGGGAGAGGGAGAGGGAGACAAGCAGACTCCCCACTGAGTGGGGAGCCCAAAGTAGGGCTTGATCTCAGGACCCTGATATTATAACCTGAGCCAAAATCAAGAGCTGGATGCTTAACTGACAGAGCCACCCAGGCACCCCGGAACACTGGCCCTTTAAAGCCAAGGCAAATTCATCATGAAGGTTTAGTTTTGGTATATGTAGCAGATGGCCAATGTTACTCCTCCCTTGGGGCAAAACGTACCCCATTTTCTGTCCCAATCAACATTTCTGTTTTTGCTCTGAACTTTTCATACAAACAACAACAGAAAAATCATCTCTCTTGGCAAACACTAAAGGTGAAATGCTTTGGAGGAGAATGAAATTTTTCAAGTGGTGTTGGTTGGCTCTAGATATCACTGATAACGCTGTCATCACTGTCCACTTTCTTTCACAGTGTTGGTTCCTCTCATGTCCTGAATGCAGCTGGGCACAGTATAGCACTTGTGAAAGGGGGGGTGGGAATGCAATGTGTGGAGGGGTAGACTCAGGAGATTTCTCCTGCATAGAGTCCATGAGTAGGAGGGAAGGGAAAGGGCAGCACATGGGGGTGGCGGTGATGGGTGGAAAACTCCATCATTTCTCTCCTTGTGGTGATCCTGATGTTCCCCCAAGCAGCTCGACTGCAGGGGCAGATGGAGCTATCAGGTGAGAAAGACAACACAGACTGAAAGGAAAAATGGTGCGCCACGTGTCCAACGGGAATGAAATGGGGCAGCTATGATACTTTGTTCATGGGGTTATAAGGAACCACAAAACGAGAGGACCACTGTCTCATTGGCAGTCATCTGAAATACCCAAGCTCACTGGGCCCACCGGAGTGAAATGAATAAGCTCTCACGAAGGGCATGGGGAGATATGGGGATTAGAATAAAACCATAGATGTGCCAACAGGTGGAAAATACAGCTCTCTTATCTTTTTCCCTCTTCTTTTATGCGCTTGTGAGATAATAGCACATGTACTCATTCAAACTAAACTATTGACTATGACTTAATGCAACCACTCTGCCTCTTTTTACTAATTCTAGTGGGAATCGTAATGTTATCTCCTTGCGGCTCGACCCTTCTGAACCTGTCAAATGAGTTCTCTCACAATGCATAGTAATCTGAGACATGTGGTTGAAAGAAAGAGCCGATAAGTCCATCTTCAAGACGTGATAAGTATAGAGCGTTTCTAATGAACGGGTATTGTGTTAAACATTTGCAGTATTACCAGGACCCTGGGATATTTAATTAAACACACACACACACACACACATGCACACACACACACACACACACGCACACGCACACAATTATGAGAGGGGAAGGGAGACTCTGCCTGTATATGGCTTTCTTGTGTCTAAAAGTCGGCCATCTTTTGCTGTATTGCAGCTAACTGAGTATTGCCTCAAAAGTCATGCACTGATCTTGAAAGAAAGGTGTAATTACACACCTTCTTTAATTTATATATGACTTCTGTGTGTGTGATAAACAAATAGTGTAGGCATTTCAGGCAGTCATAAATACAAGACGAGATAGTTCAGTTCCTCGGAAAGTGATGTTGTCCTGGGGAGACAAATTTGTTCTGGGATAAGAGGAAAGAATATGGAAAATAAAAAGCTTTCCTGAACTCTGTGCTGGGAAGCTAACGTGGGGAGCTTGAGTAATCATTCCCGAATGAAAGGAACTGCATGGCCAGAAGCCTGCCGGGAGTGGAGCACTCATTTCAGGGGAATTCTGGATGGCTACTTCTGCCAAGGAAAGTTAGGTTGAAAAATGACAAGTTTCCCTTCCCCCTTTGTAGGCTCTAATTTACACTTTGAGAACTATTTTCCTTCCTACCCTCTGCTGCAGATTTACTAGCTCCAGTTATCTGAGAAGCTCAGAGATTTGGCAAGCAGAGAGAGGGATGCACCTTGAGAAATCATAGTATCTCTGGGCTCCGTGGAGACTGTCAAGCCTTTCATCCCTTCCCCGTTAGCTCCAACTAAAAACTCCTTTTGCCCTTTTCAAAGGTCAGGGTCCGTAGGTATTTTTGTAAGGGGCACATTTGGACTAAAGAGATGAGCGAGTGTGTTGACAGCAAGAAGCTTTTGAAAAAGCAAGAAAGGAAAGGTCAATGTCCAGGAATCCTTTGTCAGGGTGGAGATTCAGGGGAAAGGGACAAGAGCCCAGAACGAGGATGACACAACAGAATAGGGGGCTTCAACATGGGCTCTCTTTGCTTACCTGAGCACTGGAAAGTCTGTTGCCAAAGGGGAAGGGATGGGCGGAAACCAGGGCAAATGAACCCTTCACCTTCCTTTGCCAAGGGTGGCTCACTTTTCGTTTGTTTATTCTTAGGGGATCTGAGGGCTTCATACAAGGATGATATCAAATGTGGGCAATGGAAGAAAAACAATAATGCCCCCAATACATTCAAGATATGTAAAAATATTGAAATGGTACCGAAAAACTTCTGATGCCTTCTGTGGCTTTCACTGCGACCAATGCCTTTTCAGTCCCACACCTATTCAAGAATAGCCTTTATTCTCTTCCTGGCCACTTCAGGTGAAATAAAGCTACAGTGGAACCAGGTAAACAATGTCTTGGTTTTATCGTCACACCATTTCTACCTTCCGTAGTTAGTGTTAAGTAAATCAAAGAAGAACATACGCTTTTCTACTTTCATTTGTTTTTAAATGAAAAAAGGGAAATCAGAGAGATATCTCATAGTTGGGAAGAGTGTGTAAAACAAGATTAAAAAAGAATATTTTCAAAAATAGCGCCAAAATATATCGACAGCTTCTACTGTCTTGTTAGATGTAATTCAGAGCAAGATTTAAAGAAATGTGTTTACCTCAGCATATAGATATCTCGATGTTGAAATGTCTTGACTTGTTTTTTCAGTGTTCCTTCTTGATCAGTTGGCCATCACTTTCTGCCTTGTTCTGAGCTTTGTCCGTGCATTTCAAGATTGTCCACTTCTTTGGCCCACTATTCAAAATTGGTTGTTTTCTTCTGTGATAGGCTTTCCCTTACTTAACTTTAACCTGAACAAGACAGGCCTAACATATGCTGAAGTAGAAAGGAACCCTCTGACTTTTCATATTTTTTGTTAGCATCTCGTATACTCCGCCGAAGAAATAGAAGGAAAATAAAGCAATTGTTGGGGAAAACTGTGATTGGACTCTTAGGAGTCTTTGATTTAAATTGTTTTACTCAGTTTTTGCTCCCTAAAGTACTTTTAAACTTCTTTTTCCCCTGAAGATGCTTGTTCTGCATTTGTACATAATTTATCTTTGTACTAAAAGTTGCATTTACCTCCAAAAATTTATGGCCTGGAACCAACTGCTTAGTCTACAACAGAATTCTGTCGTTTTGAACTTACATTAATTCTAGGTCTCTTAAAAAGTAAGTTGTCTCTGTTTTACTTGCATGTGTCAGTTTACCGAAATAGAAATACGCAGTAGTTTCTTCAAAGAGCCTAATGGTAAGTCCTAGAGATCATAAATAGAGTGAAATTAAAATAATAACTGAGAAATCTGGATATCTTAACAATTGTTGATGAAACCAAGAGAATTTGGCTGAAGGGGAGCTATTAATTGACAATAAATTAATGCAGATTTATATGAACTTGTTTATGTTTAAGAATCAGGTTGTTCTTTTGCAGGCAGGCTGGGAAAAAAGTGGTTAGATTTCATGTGTTTTCAGATTAATTTAGTCACTGCTTCTTCTCTGTTACATGGTTGCAACGATTTCATTTTTGTGTTAGGTAAACAAATGATTCACAAGAAACCCTTGTCTCTTTATCTCTCTTCCTCTCATTGATATTTCACTTGATGAGTTTTCCTTTTTTTTTTTTTTAAGATTTTTTATTTATTTGACAGAGAGAAACACAGCGAGAGAGGGAACACAAGCAGGGGGAGTGGGAGAGGGAGAAACAGGCTTCCCACGGAGCAGGGAGCCCGATGCAGGGCTCAATCCCAGGACCCTGGGATCATGACCTGAGCCGAAAGTGGATGCTTAACAGACTGAGCCACCCAGGTGCCCCCACTTGTTGGGTTTTTATCCTTATAAATTACCTTCTCTTGCCCTATAAACAAAATTGTGCCCCAAACTTGCTTAAAAAAAAAAGAAAAAGAAAACGCAAAACACAAAACAACTACACCAAAAAACCCCAGAAAACCAAAAAAACCGAACAAAACCCAAATAAGTTCTCTATTTTCTACTTTCCTAAGATCTACAACCTCAGTTTATAGGAGATATAAAAGACCCATTAATAATAAATAGCTGCTAAGAAGAAAGTTTAGGGGTGCCTGAATGGCTCATATGGTTAAGCTTCTGCCTGAATTCAGCTCTGGTCATGATCCTGGGGTCCTGGGATCCAGTCTTGCATTGGGCTCCCTGCTCATTGGGGAGCCTGCTTCTCCCTCTCCCTCTGCTGCTCCCCTGGCTTGTGTTCCCTCTATGTCAAAGAAATAAATAAAATCTTTTAAAAAAATAAGAAGAAAGTTGGGGCGCCTGGGTGGCTCAGTGGGTTAAAGCCTCTGCCTTCGGCTCAGGTCATGATCTCAGGGTCCTGGGATGGAGCCCTGCATCGGGCTCTCTGCTCAGCAGGGAGCCTGCTTCCCCCTCTCTCTCTGCCTGCTTCTCTGCCTACTCGTGCGTGATCTCTCGCTCTCAGTCAAATAAATAAATAAAATCTTTAAAAAAAAATAATAAGAAGAAAGTTTATTTTTATAATACTCTTAATCCAGTCCTTAGGTACATTTTCTTCTCTTTACTCTTTTTTAAGAAGAAATTTTGTTAATCAGACATTTATCCACTGTCGAATATTGGTTAAGTGTTTGGTTGACATAGAGAAAGTCTATAGTTGGAAGTTTGCAATTTCTTGGTTTGCATTTAAGTGGTTCCCAGGAACATTTACTTATATTTGCTATAAATCCTTTCTTATTAATTACATCATGTTAGCCATACAGGGGTAATTAATTTCTATCCCTCTAAGCCCTGAATCCAGATCCCTGAATTACCGTTTTACTCCTTCAGCATTGATGAAATTCACTTGTTTCCATGTCATTTAAGTGTCAGGATGATAAAGTCTATTTATGAGCATCGAATCCAGGAATGAATATTATGTAAGTGCAGAGAATCATTATTTTATTCCAAACTAAGGAGCATCCCAGATCAATGCTATGATATATTGTTGAATATATTGTTCTAGTCCTAATGACACACACATTATATTGTCAATTTCAAGTTCCTGGTCAACTTGTTCCAAAATGCTTCCATTCATCATATTGACGGTGATGTTAATCAAATTGACTATCCTTAACAAAAGCCCTGCTTCATTTGCGTTATATTGCTTTTCTGCCTACGGGGAACATTTACACAATTAAAAAAACAGATCGAATGCTAATAAAGAAAACAAATGAAGATTTATTCATAATCCTCAAAAGAATTGTAATAATTTAATTAAGGTGTACGGTACTTTTGGAAGGAAAGTGATGAAAAAGAAAAAAAAATCCTTTGTGAGGTGAAGGGAGGGGCAAAGGAGCTTGTTAAGGAATTCTTTGACTTTTGTAATATTCATTGACTTAATCTCAAAGAACAATAGATAAGAATCCATTGAAGATGGAAGTTAGCACTTGAGGAGGAGAAAAAAAAGGGAGGATCAATCAAAATCTGAAGCTTGCCAAATACTTGAAAGATATAGAGACAGCCAGGAGGGAGAACAACAGTCTGGGGAGGTCCAAGGGAATAAAGAAATACTTAATGGGATGAAACTAAGGAGCAAAGGAAATTCAAACTGATAATCAAGTAATGTTTTCTGGCAGCCACAGATTATTCATTCCTAAGCAATGCTAGACTTCCCGTGGAGATGTTTTCCTTTAAAGTTTTATACTCAGCCGTTAAGAGAGAAACAAAGCTTCCTCAACTGTAAGGTGAATGAAACATCAATGTTTGTGAAGACTGTTGGCTCAGCTAAATGTAGCAAGGTCTTTTGGGGGCAAGAATACTAATGAAGTAATAGCGTTCAAACCCGGAGTCGACTTTGAGGTACATTCACCTAATTAATAAACCAGGTACAAGGAGTATTTCAGAGTAATTTGGGAAGTCACAGCTTCTCTTTAAAGTCATCCAAAGTACTAATTCAGTCCTTCAAGTTCCTATATAATTGAGGAATTATGCCGCACAAGGCACCAGAAGAAGCTATGTGTCATGGATTCATCCCCTCCGGGGCAGATGTTACATACGGTCTAGTTGAGAGCCACAGCATTGATCTGTACAACAGGAGTGTCATGTAGGGCTCATACATACAGGACTGAATCTACAGGGAAACCAATCAAGGCTGGATTCTTCTGGGAAGTCTTTATGGAATAGGGCTAGGAACAGCTGACAAATTTGAATAGGTGAAAGAGGTATGAAAGTGTATGGGAAGGGGAACTCTATGAGTCACTAAGGTTACAATGTACACTGTTATTTCACAATACTGTGAAATTTATGAATCTGTGTGTTTAACTTCCTAAAACAGATAGCTTGCTTGTAGGAAGAGACATCTATACAAAAAGACCCTAGGACGTTATGTTTCTTAATAAAAATAAAGCAAGCAAACAAAAAAACCTATGGTATATTCATGGAGATGTCTACCTATA
This sequence comes from Potos flavus, assembly GCA_028534135.1. NCBI lineage: Eukaryota > Metazoa > Chordata > Mammalia > Carnivora > Procyonidae > Potos > Potos flavus. The sequence continues at coordinate 26,337,185 of CM052899.1, forward strand.
AAGGGAGAAGTACTGTGGTAAAACATTTAAGACATGGATGCTAAACACAGTTCCACTATGAAATAACATCAAACTTACTTTTGGTAAGGAACTTCACCTCTCTGGACCATCTGTAATGAAGAGTGAATTGAATAAAATAAATAAATGAATAAGTAAAACTTCCTAACTACTTCAGCGTTCCTTTCCCATTCTACATTTCTAAAATTCTCTTTGAACTGACCAGAAAAAAATTGTAGAGCTATACATGTTATAATCATTTGGGATGTGAAAAAGTTCATTGCAGTCTGAGTTTGATTTGCAAGCCCATAAAAGACAGCCAGTCAAAGGCATAGTGAGAAGAACTACCAAGGAACCAAGAGATTGCTTTTTGTTTTGATCTGGGTTTTTTTTTTTTTAGCATAACGTTATTTATTTTACAGTGTCATATTAGTTTTGGGTATGCAATATAGTGCTTCAACAATTCCATACTTCACCTGGTGCTCATTGCAACAAGTGCATTCCTAGTCTCCATCACCTATTTAACCCAACCCCCACTGACCTCCCCTCTAGAAACCATCAGTTAGTTTGTTCTCTCTAGTTAACAGTCTGTTTCATGGTTTGTATCTTTCTCTCTCTTTTCCCCTTTGCTCATTTGTTTTGTTTCTTAAATTCCACATATGAGTGAAATCATATGGTATTTGTCTTTGACTTATTTTGCTTAGCATTATACTTTCTAGCTCTATCTAGCTCCATCACTTTCAGAAGTGACTAGTTGGATGTTATTGTGGTCATGTTATTGCAAATGGCAAGATTTCATTATTTTTTATGGCTGAATAATATTCATATCTATCTATCTATATCGATATATATCTCACATCTTTTTTATTCATTCATCAGTTGATGGACATGGTCTGCTTCCGTATCTTGGCTATTGTAAATAATGTTGCTATAAACATAGGGTGCATGTATCCCTTTGAATTAGCGTTTTTGTATTCTTTGGGTAAATACTCAGTAGTGTGATTGCAGGATCTTAGGGTAGTTCTATTGTTAACTTCTTGAGGAGCCTCCATACTCTTTTCCACAGTGGCTGCTTCAGTTTGCTTTCCCACCAACAGTGTACGAATGTTCCTTTTTCTCCACATCCTTGCTAGTGCCTTTTGTTTCTTGTGTTGTTGATTTTAGCCTTTCTGACAGGTGTGAGGTGATATCTCCTTGTAGTTTTGATTTGCATTTCCCTGATGGCAAGATGATGAACATCTTTTCATGTGTCTGTTGGCCATCTGGATGTCTTCTTTGGAGAAATGTCTGTCCAAAGAACCAAGAGATTGACATTTGTCTCTTGTTACTTCTTCTTCCCCTTATCAGTCTTCCTTCTACTGGCATGATGACTTGGGTCTCAGCTTCAAATTCCATGAAGAGGTATCAGACTAATGTCAGACAGATGGGGGAACATTTGGTTCTACTCTTTTTGGTTATAAAAAAGAAAATGATGAGGAAATATAGTGTCAGGTTTGGAAAGAGAAGATAATACAGTTGGTTTGATCCCTGATCAATACTGCTAGGCAGTATTTCCTTCTGCTTGCAACATCATCATTTCAGTAGGATATAACATGAATATCTCAGACTACCAGTGTGTTTCCTTTCAGACACACCAAAAGGGATGCAGTCCTAGAAGGATAAGTTGGAATTGGATAATGCTAGTTGACAAGGAAGTTGTAGAAAATGGATAGAATGAGGGGATGGATTAAGTCAAATGCAAAAATTTCCTGCTTTTCAACGTACACTTTGTATAGTACTTACTAACCTAAGTTCTGCTTTGATGTAAGGAAAAAAATACATGTTTGCACTTACCTATGTCCTTTTATTACCTTTTTGTTTGGAAATATGAAAGTATATTGTGTTGCTCAGCACCTGTGTTTATAACTGTTAGGAAGCAAGGTGGGGTTAGAGATGGCATGAAATGAAATTCCTTATATTTTAAGCGATTTGCTGTTTCCCTTTGAATACATAAATTAAACATAAGCTCTTAGAAAGGTCAGGACTTAGCCACAAATCCATGTCAAAGAAGACTTAAGATATAAAACCCTAGGTATTGGCATGTTTGACTTGTTCTACATAATGCTTCTGAATATCCAGGTTCGTTGCTCTAGACTGTGGCTCTGATTAATGATTATACAGATGGAGATATCTTGTCAAAGTTGTTTAAATAATGAAATGAAGTCTGGACAGATTTCATGTCAAAACAGGAAATCTGACTAGTAAACAGAAGTGACTAGTTGGATGAAACCCCATTAGCCTGAATATCTCTTATAACCCAAAGATGGCAGATTCAGTCTAGAATTAATATTTAAAATATTTATCTTGTCTTGATAAAAGAGTTAATAACAGGTAGTGGAAAAGGTGCTAGAACAGGTTTAAGAAGTGCTGAGCATTTTCAACTTGATTCTACCATTTATGAGCCATGTAGTCTTGGGCAAGATATCTTGATATGCCATACACAAATAACTCTCCTATTAAAAAAAATGGAGATGATGGGGTGCCTGGGTGGGTGGCTCAGTCAGTTGAGCTCTGACTCTTCATTTTATCTCAGGTCATCATCTCAGGGTCATGAGATCGAGCCTGCCACCGGGCTCTATGCTCAGCGAGGAGCTTGAGATCCTCTCTCCTTCTCCCTCTTCCCCTCCTCCTGCTCACGTGCTTGTATGCTCTCTCTCTCAAATAAATAAATCTTTTTTAAAAATGGAGATGATAATGCTTACTCTTCCTTACTCACACCATTGTGAGAATTGTTTGGAAGGATATTGATGACATAACAATAATTACATAGTAACTCAGTAACTGAATCTTGAGTTCTTAGGTTTTCCTAAACACCATAGTCAAATCATGTTTATTTTTTACCAATGACCTAAGAAATAGGTAGTACTTTTTCCATCTTAAAGATGAGAAAACTGCTTCTCAGAATGGTAAAGGACTTACCTAAACTCATATGATAAGTGAAATTTAGAGCTAAGCTTTAAATCAGTTCTTCCTAGTCCTGAAGTCTATACTTTTCTCATTGTACCATAGTAATCTGAGAAAACAGTAGAGTACCTAACAAGTGGCTCTATGTATAAAACACTTCTCAGTTTATGAAGTTTCATTGCTGTAAGCAGAATTACATAGTAAGAGTCCCTGTTGCAGCTTTGGTTATTTCTATTTTGATTTTGCAAGCAAGTTCAGAAAACCCACCAAGGTCTACTCATAGCTTTAGACCCATTTTGAATGCCACTCTGTTCACAAAGCCTTCATTTAAACTCCCAGTCAGTGCTACTTGCTTCTTGCTTGTATCAATATGACTTTTGTCATTTTTAATAAAGTCTCTGTGTTTTCCTATGCCTAGTTTTTCCTTTAGACCAGAGCTGCTCAATTCAGTAACTACTGGTGTAGGTGGTTATTTATTTATTTATCTTAAAGATATATTTGTTTATTTGAGAGAGAGAAAGTGTGTGTGGATGAGGGGGAGGAGCAGAGGGAGAGAGAGGGAGACAATCCCAAGCAGACTCCACATGGAGCACAGAGCCTGATGCGAGGCTCAATCTCATGACCCTGAGATTACGCCCTGAGTGGAAACCAAGAGTAAGATGCTCAACTGACTGCACCACGGAGGCCCCCCCATTACCAGTGTCAGGTGGTTATTTCAATTAAGATTAAATAAAACTTGAAATATAGTTTTTTAGTAAACTAGTCACATTTCATGAGTTCAATAGCTACATGTGGCTATCGGCCTCTGTATTAGACAATCACATGTAGAACACTTCCATCATCACAGATAGTTCTACTGGATAATGATGCTCTGGATTAGGTATGAAAACTACAGTTTATGGCTGAAATCTGCACTGCTGCCTGGTTTTGTATATGAACTTCTTTCAGAAGACAATAACGCTCTCTCACTTTATATTGTCTTTGGCTGCTTTTGTGGTAGCATGGCAGAGTTGAGTACTTCCAACAGAGATCAAACGGTCCGCTAAGTCTAAAATATTTATTATCTGATCCTTTGTAGAAAAAGTGTGTCAGTCCTGAATTAGACTCCAAGCTGCTTGAGGCTGAAAACTCCAACCATGTTTCTTTCATTTTGGGTCCTGGTATGTTAGATTATCTGTAAGAACGAATTTGTTTGCTGAATTGAGTTGACATTAAATTACCAAGTTAACCTGTGGTATCACATCTAGGAAATGATGGGGTCAAAATTTAAAACAGTGAATCTAATACAAAGCCGTGTACTTATTTCATGCCACTGTGCTGCGTCTTGATCTCCTGGGGTCATTAATGCACCAGGCAGAATGAGGGTGACTATGAGGCAGCGTAGGGTTATCAGTAAGATCCCCTCCCAGTAGGTTTTATTCTCAAATATGCCTCTACCTATGGAGTCTTCACACACACACAAAAAAACAAAACTAAACAAAACCAATCACAATAAACAGTAAGAGAGAAACACAGACTCATTTGGACTCCTATTCCTTCTCTCATCTTATTTCTCTGTATTATCCCCTTTGCTTTCTCTGTTCCAGCTCTAATGATCTCCTTTCCTCATGAACCTGTGAGGCATGCTTCTACCCACCCAACACTTTGCAGTTGCCACTGTCTCTGCCTGGCGGAAATACTGGGTAGGGATGTCTAGGTTGTGCACTACAACACAAGGCTGACCATGGCAACAATACTGCCTACAGTTCTCTCTCTGCAAACATCCAATGGCTTCCTCTTTGTCTTTTTCAAGACCGCTCACTGTCATTTTCTCTTGAAGCAGTTCTTGATACTTCCCGCCCCCTTTGCTTGGCTCTATTTTCCTTAACATTTAGATTCTAACATAGCATAATATTTAACTTATATGTTTGTTGTTTATTTTCTGTCTTCTCTTACCAGAAAACAAACTCCATGAGGGCAGATCTTTTTGTTGTTTATTGGCATTCTCAGGGCTGACTAAAAGGGTTTGCAGCCACATCTTCCAATCTCTTCCTCTGAATTTCTGCGCTGGCTGGCAATTTGGACTCATGGCTGTCATATCTTAAAGGGACAAGAGTGAACTATACAACGAAAATAACAATACTAACAATAAGCACTTTTGCCTGTGTCTCTCAGTGAGTTCTCCTTTCTTCTTTAATCATAATGGGGCTTAGCTCTGTATATTTATATATACTGAAATAGTTCAGAGGGTGAGGGTTGTGGCCGAATATGCAGAATAAGGAATTGTCTGTGTGAGGGTGAATGTGTGTGTGTGTGTGTGTGTGTGTGTGTGTGTGTGTGAAAGAGTGAAAGGGAGAGAGACTGCGAATGCTGATGTTGATTGGAAAGAATGTGAGAGCTTGGATTTGGTCAAAGGCTAGTAAGATGTAAAATATATTTATTGGGCACAGCTGCATACGTGGTGGCAAACCATGTGAGCAGCTGAATGTCCAATGTACTTAACCAAATGGTGTTCTCAGGATTGATGCTGTATTATTTTGAGGAATTTCTTGGAAGCTGAAAGAGATTCTGTTTGTTCTTTCCTCTAAAAGTTTTTTTTTCCCCCCACCAGGAAAACTTAGAGATTGTCTATAAATCAAACTTCGATTGTCTATAAATCAAATATAAATCAAAGGCAGTAAAAAGAAGAATTCAGGATTCTGTTATCCCTCTGGATATTCCCTACATTTTTACTCTAGAAATATAGTGAAAGATCAGTTCTATTCCCCTGAATCATTCTCCTTAACTGAAGGAAACAATATCTCACCGCTATTTCAAAGAATTGATTAATTTTGCATAATCTGGACAGATAAGAAAATCAGGTTCAGTGCTGAGGATCATAAAAAGAGTTTAGTGCAGAGTGTCCTTGCTGTATAATTTAGTGTTGATGCCAATCTTTTAACTGCCTTTGAAGTGGGACTGAAGAGCCTTATAATAAAGATAATAAGGCTATGAAATTTAGACCTTGTATTGGCTGAAATTGGATAATTAGTTTAGAACTTCTTAAATTACGTATTTGGGGGGCAGAAAAAAAGTGAGAACCTGATTTCCAGCGACACAAGCTAATAATTTAATCTATACGGATTGATGTATATTCACTGGATGCTTATGAAACACTAACCGCCTTGTGCAGGACCCGACTGGGTCTTGGTAAGCAGAGAGAGAGAGGCCCTGAAGCAGGGAAGCTTCGCCAGCCTAAAACAATCTACCCTCTAGGAGACAGAAGGACAATACCAAGTCAGGAAAAAAGCCTTATCCTATCTTAGTCTCATTTGCCATTTGTAACCTGTTCTAAATGTATTCATCTATCTTGTCTCTTATTTTATCCTTTCAATAACCTTGTGTTTATGATTAAAGGAGACTTGGCAGATTAAAAACAAAAACAAAACAAAACAACAAAAGAGTGTACCCACCATCCAAGTATCCTAGCAACTTATTATTAATGTTGACCACTTCAAGTTGACATCATTAGGGAAGAAACGATGCATGCCTGTGTCTGGTCCCTTGACCGCCAATCCCTGCAGCCTCACATCATCTTTATCTCTCCCTTTATTTGTCTCAGCTTTACTGTCTCTCTTAGGTACATTACAAATGCAGACATCCTACTGGAGAAGAGTCTTTTTTTTTTTTTTTCATTCCTAGTTTTAAAGGGTGTAGGAAGCATCCTGGCACCCCAAACAAAAAACCCCAGTTCTTTTTTTTTCAAGATTTTACTCATTTATTTGAGAGAAAGAGAGAGAGAGCACAAACAGGAGGAGCAGCAGAGGGAGAGGGAAAAGTAGATGGCCCGCTGAATAAGGAGCCCCATGTGGGACTTGATCCCAGGACCCCAGGATCATGACCTGAGCCTAAGGCAGACACTCAACTGACTGAGCCACCCAGGCAGCCCATCCCAGATCTTTTTTAAACATAGAAAACTCAAATACAGTTGAGTCATATTTTCCATGTAATAAACGAGCTTGTTTTTAAAGCTCTTGATGAAAGGTCCTCATCTCCTCTGAATGGTCCAGGCCTCACGACGATGAGCTGAGGTCATTGATCCTTTACTTGGTCTGCAACACTATATATGGAGCTAGATGTGTGAGACGGTCTTCCTATCTCTGAGGGAACAGGGTATCGTGTGATGGAAAGGACGTATAAACCATAGATTATTAGCTGGAGAGGTAAAATTATCTGATTTTCTGAGAAGAGAACATCATTGGAGTAAGTGTATATAAAAACTCCCCAAATTATTTAGATTCCCTTTATAAAATTACCAAAATACCAACATATCTGAACATATGTATATTATCATTTTGTCTTTGAAATCCTCTTGTGGAATTATTCTCAGAGCCCTGAGTACATTTTTCTTTTAATCACTTCAGCCTAATCATAGCAGCCTTCCACTTCCAAGCAAGGGTGTTGATATTCAGAAATAGCCAAAACCAATTTCGCCAAGTGTAAATAATAGGATAGGTGGTCGGGCTAGTTAATGTCATTTTTTAATCAGAAGTAATTGATGAATGTCTAGTGTTGAATTGGATTTTTAAAAAGTAATATAAATGCTGCCTACAAAGGCAATTCTAGACTTTTAATTATAATCGGATCAAAGAATATTTGTCACGTGCTTCATAGGCCTACTATACTCTCTTCTCTTTGAAAATCTTTTGTTAATAAGAGGAAAGATTATAGAATGAAGAGAAGAAAGTGTTGTGGGGTTCACCTTCCTTGTTACACTGCTTCGGTGAGTCACCTTGAGGAGTTTAGAAGACATGATGGCAGGTCAGCACATGTTCATAGAATGACCATGAAAATTCGTATATTTTTTTTCTTTGACCTTTTATCATGTTCGAAATGACGTTCTTCTCAATAAGAAGGATTATTGTATTTTCAAAATTTAAATCAGGAACAACTAAAAACAATAAAGGACTAAGCAATTAAATTCTGTTTTTTGTCAATAGAAAGGCCTCTTTCTCCTTTGCAGAAAATCGAATTACGGCTCTGAGTAAATTTCTCTCCTACAGGAAGAAAAGGAAGGGATTGTCTTCGTAGATAACTACCGATCTTTTTTATTATTATTATTTTTTATTATGTTATGTTAGTCACATACGGTACGTCATTTGTTTTCGATGTAGTGTTCCATGATTCATTGTTTGCGTGTAATACCCAGCACTCCATGCAATCCGTGCCCTCCTTAATACCCATCACCAATTTTCAGGAGTGAATCAAGTTAGTTTTTCTTTAAAATGATGCCTCTGTATACTGGTTTGGTTGGAAGTTAATACATTATTAGTCATAAATTTGGTTCTAGTCATGTTTTTTTGAGTGGGAAGAAGGATTTTTTTATTTAGCCTGTTAAGCTAGGTGTGTGTGTGTCGGGGGGGGGGGGGGAGAGAGAGAGAAATATCAGAAAAAATTTAACCTCCCATTTTGGAGGTTACACAAAATCCAATTGACCTTTTTAAAAACATCTAATTGTCATGCACCCAGGTACTTTCCGGGCTTGAACTGGCAGTCAAATATCACAAGAAAGGTTATTCTTGTTATTTCAAAACCTGTTTGAACCAAGAAGTATTGAGTGTCCTTGGGGAGATTCCAATTAAGCTCATCATGGTCTTCTCTTTAATTAATTAATTACTTAATGTTTGTCAAGTGTTTTGAAATGCTAAATGAAACGTATGTGCTAATTAGTATTATTTGTGAAAAGTAAATAAGATACTAATGGTTTCTATTTCCTCATAAATATATCACTTTAGCTGGCTAACTTATGAACCCAAAGAATAGTTTCATTTCTATACTTTTATAAAATGCACAATGCAAAGAATATGTTTAAATTCAGAGGCACAACTGAAAAGAACTAGATAATATTTTTTCTCTCTCTACCTAGCCTATGTAGTTTGGTTTTATCAGTTGATAAGTTGTCTCTGTAGAGTAAAATAGAAGTGGTATGTTAATGTCTAGGGATATTTTACAGTATTCTTTGCATTATTTAAGTAAACTTTAGAATTATATGAGAACCTTGAATTTCTGCATTAATTTAAAAGGAGTGTTTAAGGTAGATAGGAGTAAGAGATTGTTTTCCCATGATACTCTTCACTGAAAATTCTTAATAGCTGTTTTACTGTATCTTCTGTTTTACACTATTTGTGATAAAAGGGAAGTTCAATCTAGTAGAGCTCAATTAAATTTTGACCTCGCTGTTACAGTGTTCATGAATATATAACTACAGGAAAATACTGGTTGGGACTTGAAACACACACACACACACACACACACACACACACACACACACACGACAGTGTAGAAAATGAAGGGTGCCCGGTACAGCTAATTTGGGTTCTCCCCAGTCCATGTCTCCCATTTGTCACTAGATGTTTTGATGCCAAGAGGAATCCAATGCCAGAAGAACAGCTCAAGTAGCGATTTTTGAGACTTCGAAACATGTTATCTTTGTTATTGAACCTAGTGTAGCTGCAAATCATGTTTTTAAATATAAAATTGCAGAAGGTTTTGCAACCTTTAAATCTTTTCTTGTCATTTTATGATTCTGGTGTTAAATTTTGCTGTGTTAATGTCATCTTCACTTGGTAATATTTACAGCACCTAAATCAATGTTGAGGACACACAGAATATTGAAGGATCAACTCTACTTATTTCAAATACACTTTAATATTTTGACTGCTAGACCGGAGTTCGAGAAATAACTGCGGTAGAATGATAATGAGAAGTTTAACAGTTTTATGATGGTTGAAGCTGACTTTATGAAAGTTGATAAATTTCATCTTGTAGGTTTCAATTTCTCATTCCCCACCGAGAGATGGGGAGAATACATTGATACTGCATTTCAAATTGGCTGGATCAGAAGGAACAGCAGCTAAAATCCATTACAACCCAATTACATCCATCAGCTGAAGCTGTGTGCATTCACTTGTGAACATCAGCATTTAATCCATAAAGAGGAACTAATGAGAAATTTGAAAATGGAATCCACGCATCAGTAAATTTGGAGAGATTTTTCTGGGATTAATGATCTGCCAGAGCATCTTCAACGTGCTGGAAAGCTATTCTCTCTGGGTTTGTTTACTGACCAAGAGAAAAAAAAAAAGGGTGGTTTCCTTCTGTCTACTCATCAGATATATGAAAGACTTGACTCATCTTAGTCCTTCAAAATGGGATGTGGTGTGCTTTGGAAATAAGGTATGTATTGATGGACGCTGCTTTCCTTAACTTAGAAAAATTAAATTATTAGATGGGAAGTTCCTACCTAGATATTGGTAGTGAATATCCTCTACAAATTCTTCCACTTCCATAGATACTCAGAAAGCAGTGCCTTTTTTGCTTGAGTCCTAGGAGCGTGTTTAGAGTTGCACATAATAGCAATAATTCTGAGCTGTAGAAATTGAAAAAATAGTTTTCTTTTGTTGTTTGATTTTTGGTGATTGCATAGATAGAAAATAAATATTGAAAATATTGAAATAAATATTAATATTTATTATAAATTATATTGAATAGCAATAACTTAAAGAAAAACAAGGCGGTTTAGAGATGGTGTGACATAAACTTGTTCACAATTCACAATTCACAGTTCACAATTCACAATTACATAACTTTATATGTATACTTTCTGACTGTAATAACCATATAGTTTATAAAAACTAAACACTGAGTGAAGCTTGAGAATTTGGGGGGGATTTCTTTGCATCTGGTGAAATTGATTTCTGACAGCCTACAATTCAAGGATGTTACTGCATTTGAGGTCTGGGTAGTATAGTCATTCAGATGAAAGAAACATGTATGTAGAAGGTAGAGGATCTGATCCCTAATGATGTTTGGAAGAGGATTTAGCTTATATTTTTGAATCACATAGCACAGTATGATTTGTTGTTTATCCAAGTAATTGTGAATGTAGAACCTCATGATGTCAGTGGTCTTAATGAAGGTTGAAATAGTATGAAAGGAAGAGTCCTTATTTTTTTCTAAATTCTAGGAAGAAGTTTAGACAAATAAATAGCAAAAGGTATAGAAAAGAGAAAATGTATAAAAGCTAAAATTCTAAAAAAATTTAGAAAGATAAATTTCAAAAGGTATATAAAAGAGTATGGACTTTACATTTAGCAAAGGGAAACCTTGGAGGATTGTTGTGAAGGGATAATGTAGATGTTTCAGAAGGGTTACTCTGATGTGAGGCAGTGAGTGGAGGGTGTGGAGAACACAATGGACCTGTATTTTAAGTAAGAGATATTGGTAGTGAAAACAGTTATTGTGATATATTATAAGTAGAATTAACAAAAAATTAGTGATTGAAAAACCAGGATTTTGTCTAGGACTACTAGCTTGTGGTGGTGCCCTTATTGAAAGAGGGGAGGCAAGGGGAGGAGGAGATTAGTTGATCTTGTCATTCTTCTTAATCTTTTTGAGAATCTTTGTAGAATACATACACTAAGAAGAGGTGCCTGGGGTAAGCACTTATGTAGTTACACTTCAAAGGGGCTGGCTACCTGTCTGTATCAGCTGACCAGAATTGACATCCTAGTCCCATTTTTCTTATACGTGAAAAAAGAAATCAAGTGAGAGACTTTTAAATAAGAAATTAGTTTCTCTGTGAATATCAAAACATGTCCTCAGGCACTTTTAGTAAAATTTCAGATTTTCTTAAAAGTATTTCTGTTCATATGTGTTCAAGAGACTAACTCCAGCTAAGAAAGCAGTTGGAGAATTCAGGCCATTTTCAAAGCTGGATGAAGTCATCCTGAGATTGAGAGAAATTCCTGATAGATAATTTCCTATCCTCTGGGGACTTTGGTGGTTTCAAAAATAGTGTAGAGGAATATATATATATTTTTAACCTTTTAGTTACAGTTAGTTTTGACTGTATTGACTCAAGAAGGCGTAAGAACCTGGAGGCCATGTTTATGTGATGGGGGAAGGGACAGAGAGTGAGGAAAATAATATAAAAATTAACTAAAATAGATAAAGATGCAGAAAATAGATCCCAACTGTTCAGATGGATCAATTAACTGTATTTTCTTAATGTAGTGACAGTTTTCAATGAAATAAAAGTCAATAATATAAAGTATCAGGATTTATAATATTTAAAAGGGGTTAATAGAATTTTTAGATGCCATTTGAGATCTAGTGTAATACATTCCTGAAGATTCATGAAATTTGTAACTCAATAAAACTAATGTAATATAAAACCAATAGTAAAATATGAATGATGTACTAATACTTACTTTGTCCTCCTAACGTTAAGATGTGGCTGTGGGTATTTTCTGCTTTCTTTATATTATGTCCTTGTTCCTAAGTCTTCTCTTCCTCTCTTCCTCCATTTTATTTATTTAGCAAGGTATAAAGAAAAGAGACAACAAATATTTTATTTAGCCACAGATATTGGAATTTCTTTGTTAGTAGTTAAACAAAGGGAATTTTTCTGAAGTTACTTCTCCTGCCACCCCCACATCCTTGCAGCACCTCAAATTAAACTTACTGACACAACAGTGATAAAGGACACAGGTAATTAGTTGTCATAAAACTAGTTTGAGGTCTCTTCTGCAAACCACGATAGCTTAGATTTTCTTTTCATTTTTTCTTTAAATTTTGAGATAATTATAGATTTTCAGGAAGTAGAAAAGGTTGTTCAGAAGGGTCCTAATTACTTCTCTCCAAGTTTCCCCTAATGGTTACATCTTGTGTTGGAACACTGTCAAAATCAGGAATGTGTGTGTTTAGCTTGATGTCATTTTATCACATGTGTAGATTTTTCTACCCACATCACAACCAGGATACAGAACTATTCCATCACCGTAAACATCTCTTGGTGCCATTATTTTGCCAGTTTGAGTGACGTACAGAAGTGAAGTATAGAAGTATACTGAAGTATAGAAGTATAGTGAAATATAGAAGCCTTACCATTTTTAAGTTCCTTTACCCTCTCCTATGTATAATTGTCTTAAATATTTACATGTATTTACATCCACATCAGATAACATTATGTTCATTGCTTTTATTATCAACATAATTCAGAAAACAAAAGATGAGAAGGAAATATTGGATTTACTTTTATTTTTGCCCTTTACGTTGTTCTTCCTTCTTGATGTTCTAAGGATACTTTTATCAACTTTTTTTTCCTGTTTCAAGAACTTTCCTTTGCCATTTTTTGAGGGTAGGTCTACTGAAAACAAATTATCTTAGTGTTTCTACATTTAAGAATATCTTGATTTCCGTGTCTTGCCTAAAACATATTTTCACTGGGTATAGGATTCTGGATTGACAGTTTTTGTTTTTTAGCACTTGAAAAATATTGTGCCATTTTCTTCTGGCCTCTATGGTTTTTTATGAGGCATCCAGCATTATTCAAATTGTTTTTTCACTACAGGTAAGCTATTATTTCTCTCCTTCTACTTTTAAGATTTTTTTCCTTCTCTTTAGTTTTCTAAAGTTTATGATGTGTGCTGGTGTGGATTTCTTTGGATTTATTATATTATTTGAGATTCACTAAGCTTCTTAAATATATAGATTTATATCATTTCTCAAATATGGGAAAATTTCAGTTATTATTTCTTCAAGTACTTTTTCAGCTTCCACCTTATTTCTCCTCTTGTTCTGGACTCCAGTGTTACCAGTATTGGATCTTTTGTTATAGTCCCACAAGTTTCTGGGGGTCTCTTCTCTTCTCTTCTCTTCTCTTCTCTTCTCTTCTCTTCTCTTTCCTCCCTTCCCTTCCCCTCCTTTTCTTTCTTTCTTTCTTTCTTTCTTTCTTTCTTTCTTTCTTTCTTTCTTTCTTTCTTTCTTTCTTTCTCTCTTTTTTTTTTAAAGATTTTATTTATTTATTCAACAGAGAAGAGAGAGATCACAAGTAGGCAGAGAAGCAGGCAGAGAGAGAGGGGGAATCAGACTCCCAGATGAGCAGAGAGTCCGATGCGGGGCTCGATCCCAGGACCCTGAGATCATGACCTGAACCGAAGTCAGAGGCTTTAACCCACTGAGCCACCCAGGCGCCCCTCTCTTTCTTTCTTTTTAATATTTTCTTTCTGTTGTTCAAACTTGGTAATTGCTATTGATCTGTCTTTAAGTTTACTGATTCTTTCCTTATTCTTTCCATTCTGCTGTTGAGTCCCTCCATTGACTCTTTAAATTTTCGGTTGTATTTTTCTTTCTTCTTTTTTAAAAATATTTTATTTATTTATTTATTTATTTATTTATTTATTTATTTATTTAGTGCGAGTTGGAGGAGGGGCAGAAGGTGAGAAGAGAGAGAATCCTAAGCAGACTCTGCACTGAGCACAGAATCTGTCACGGGGCTTGATCTCATGACCCTGAGATCACGACTTGAGCCAAAATCAAGAGTTGGACACTTAATCAACTGAGCCACACAGGTGCCACACAGGTGCCCCACAGTTGTTCTGTTTTTCAGTTCTAAATTCTGATTTGATTCTTTTTTATATCTTCTATTCCTTTGCTGAGCTTTTCTATTTTTTTATGTGTTTCAAGACTGTAATGAAGTGCTGGTTGAGGCATTTTTATGATGGGTGCTTTAAAGTCTTTGTTAGATAATTACAAAATCTGTATTATCTTGGTGTTGACATCTGTTGATTGTCTTTTCTTATTTAAGTTGAAATTATCCTGGTTCTTGGAAGGATAGGTGATTTTTGGTTATATCCTGGACATTTTGGGTATTGCAAGATCCTGGATATTATTTAAATATGTTTTAGGAGGTTTTTTCTGACACCATGCTGGTGAGGCAAAGGTTAGGTGGGTGTGGAAGTCCAGGTTCCCCAGTTTACCTATTTGCTACCTCAGAGAACAGAGGACTGCCGTGCTTCTCATGAGCAGATGGAGGGTTTCAGGCTCCCCACTAGCCTAATACATCTTTGCCTACGATGAGGAGCAGTGCCTCATTACTTATCTCAATTGACGCTGTAAATCAAGAGAAGGCCTTGCTGCTTCTGGATAATGTTGAAAGTTCCAGCTTTCCTCTTGGTCTTCTCAGTGACACAATGAGAGATTGGAGGGTTCCTTGCTGAGTGGAGATGGACACTCACAATTCCCATGGGGCTACATTACTTCTGAGCATGTATGAATGTCATGGCTCCCCACTCAGCCTTTTTTGACACCACCTCAGTGTGCTCATTATAGTCTGGAGAGGGTGAAAGTCTAAGGTCACCGCATGGCTTTCACTGGTGGGAATGGAGATGGGCTGTTTTTCTTCTGTGATATTTGCTTGATATGGTTTGGCTATTACCTAAAAGTTTTATGCCTTGCTAGGTTTCCTCTTCTCTGTACTTTGGCTACAGAGAGGTGACTTTGGATGGGACTTTTATTGTCTGTTTTTGTTGGTGTTTCCAGATTGCTGGCTTCTCCAACACAGTCTGGGAAATATATAAGGCAAAAAGAAAAATCATGAAATTCACACTGTGTCATTCCTTGCATCTTAAGGTCCCAAACAGTATGCCTCTTCTTTCTATCTTTCAGAGTCTCCTTATGATTGTTTTATATATAATGTACAGGGTTTGTAGTTGAACATAGACAGAAGAAGGAAAGAGCATCTGCTCTATTTTGGACTGGAACTGCAAAGTGATTTAGAATTTCTTAAGGTAGACATGATTCTAATAGAAAAGTACCAAGGGAGAAAGTCTAATATGAAAAATCAAGTTCTATTACTACTTGAAGTTGTGACTCTGAAAATATAGATCTAAGCTTAGTGAATCTTTATTTAAAACTCACTTTTTCATATTTCTTAGCATTATGAGGAATACTGATAGGTTCTACTTTGAGAATAAAGCGAAGAAAGGCTTAACACCTTGTCTTAGACATGAATTCCATTACTCTCATTTAAGGTTAGGGGAAAAATTATTGAGATTTAATTGACATATAATATCATATTAGTTTCAAGCATGCAACATAATTCAATATTTATATATATTGTGAAATGATCACCACAATAAGTCTAGTTAACATTCATTGCCAAGCATAGTTTCAAAATTTTTCTTTTTAAAAATTTTGATAACATCTAAATATAACTAATATTTTATTGGAAAATGAAACATATTAAAGAGAAATATAATATAAATTCAGTATAAAATAGAATAGATGAACAAGCATAGGAAGTACACATGTAAAAATAATCTGAATTCATTTGCATAAATCCAAATTATAACATAAAACCATTGTTGAAAAATTCTTTATTAAATCCACTTTTCTAATTAGAGAGCAGGTATGTAATTATTGTGTATAAACTTTTCTTATTAAATATACTCATATATATAGTCATATATAGTCTAAGTTGCTGTGAAAGAGAACAATAATGAAAGGAAGAGAGAGAGAAAATCAGTGATCAAACAAGAAGAAAAATGTTTTTATTTCCTAGTCTAGGCAAAGGCGAATATTCCAGAATGGGTGGATGGATAAGCTCCACGAAGTTTTTAGGCATCTAGGCTCCTTCTTTTTCATCCCATCACCAGTTCTGAAGAGATTTCCTCTCTTCTGCAAGGTCAAGGCTGGCTTACTGGCACCAAGTGTTACAACCTTTGGAAAGGGGAAAAGAGAAAGTGGATGGCACACATATGCCCTTCAGGGAATTTATATGGAGTTGCAAACGTAAGTTCCACACATATTCCATTTGGTGAGAACTCCTTTTTCTCCTACCCTTGCCGACTGCTTCCCCAAGGACACTACCCCCAAATCTCATTTAGCTACAGTATACAACTTGCAATCCAGGGTCTCTGTGTGATGTGCAGTCCTTTCCATATTGTCAAGAAGGGGCTTCTGCCATCTGATGGACTATGAAATAGAAAATTTATCTTCCCCAACTCTCCGCACATACTCAGTATACCACAGGAAAGTTGCATTAAAATCCTACATTGAGTGAAGGGAAGGACCAGAGGCACACAGCTGTCCTAGTTCTATGGCAATGAAGAACACCACTGGCAAGCAAGGGTGGAGAATCTCTGCCTTGGCGGTAGTTTAAATTTCTTGGTCAAAGTCTGATTGTGATTTCTGGGAGGAATGGTTTTGTCCAGTAATCTCTATTGCTTCTGACTTTGTCCTCTGAGAAATTCTTACCTGTCCATTATTACCTATGCATATATCTGAAATAGATATCAGAAACAAAACAAAACAAAAACAAAAACAACCTTCTTCGGGACTGCACAGCCATCAGAGCCCAATTCCTGTGGGTGCCATTTTGGAGATCCTCAGGCTGCTTTATCAATGGAACAATTGCAGGCATTTCTAGGCCAGGCTTGTAGTTCCATTGACAAAGTAGGATTCTGGGTTATTTACCTCCAGAAACATTCATGTGAAAGTTAACATAGCAATTAGCTTGTCAGGTCATGGTACTTTGGTCAGTGCATTTATTAACTATACGCTTAACTCATCTTTTTCTCTTCCTAATGTAATGGTGGTTATTGTGAGGCAATCCGAAACAGTAGGCTTAGGAAGTTTGTCAGTCTGTAAATGTCAGCAATCACAAAATCTCAGTGCTATACAACAAGCATTCATTTCACTCGTGTCTGACATTGGTTGAGGTTTGGCTAACCTAGGCTTTTCAGCTGGGTAACTCTAAGCTACAGGTTGATTCCAGGTATCTCTCATTCTCTTTTGATTAGCACATTAGCTGATAATTACAGAGGCAAAAGAAGGCCTTGGCAACCACATAATTTTGCTGTGCCTCTCAAGGCCCATGCTCAGATGTGGCCACTCTCACTTTTCCCAATTTTCTTTGGCTAATGCTAGTCACATAGCCACACCCAAAGGCAAGGGATGGGGGAATAGAACCACCTTTAGCTTGGATGCCAAGTCACATGACAAAAGGTGTGGACACAGGGAAGGTAAAACATTAGGGCCAATAGATCAATGTACCATGGGGATTATCGTCATTTATCTGAACTTTTCCTCTGAAAGAGAACACTTAGTGGGAGGCTCTCTTAAGTCTGGTGTGTCTCTTCCAAACTTCTAAGTCCTGAAATCTCTAGCCTCTGAGTCAATGTAGATTGCAGATTGTAAGAAAAGAATTTCCTTTAGGTGGCTGTATTTTTTTCCATTACTGCTTATACGGTTACATTTTCCTGACATTATCATTCTCTTACATATTTTGTTTAAAGCAGCAAAGAGAAGCTAATACAAACCAACATGCTAATCACTTATTAAGCCCGTCTCACCTGTTTTATATTTTATTTCCACCCTGCCCTACTCCCCACCACTTCTAATACCAAATATTCTAGATGTTAATGTTCAGTGACAGACAGAAAACTCCTAGGTACTTTACAAAAAGAATTTAATACAGGAAATTTGATGCTTATGAAAGACAGGGAAGAATGGGAGTCAGGGGCTGCCGCAGCATTAAAGAGTCCAAGGACAACGGTCACAGCTATATTCCAGAAGCCAAGAAGCTGCAGTTGCTGCCACTTCTGCTGCCTGTGGGACTGCCTCTCAGTACTGCAGGCAGAGCTGGTGACCACACACACATGCTGAGTATGCCACAAGTAACGAAATATGTCGCCTTGACCTTGCTCGCTCGCAGAAAAAGACAACAAACTGCCCTTGTCTTTATTGCCATACATAGTATCCAGACCAGCACATTAGCTAAAACCCCTACACGTCCCAAATCCCAGCTGCAGGTGAGGCTTTGAAGTGTTCTTTTCTCTGCAGTCCCGAAGAAGCAGAGATGAGGGTGGGAATGGTGATCATATGCCAATTGACAATGTCTGGCACATATACCAAAGGAGGAACCTTTCCTTCAAATTTCAAAAATTTCTGTTATTGAGGGGTGCCTGGGTGGCTTAGTTCATTGGGTATCTGGCTCTTGATTTCAGCTCAGGTCAGGATCTCAGGGTTGTGGGATCGGCCCCATATTTGGGTCCATGCTCGTTGTGAAGTCAGCTTAAAATTCTCTCCCCTCCATTTATGCACATGTGCTCTCTATCTCTCAAAAAAAAAAAAAGCTTGTTTTTGAGAAAATAAATTTGAAAAACAAAGGATAAAAGATGGTTAATTTTATGCACAAAGAATGAGCAAATAAAGAAAATATCAATGAAGTCTTATAACTTCTATTGTAGGGGTGGCTCAGTGGGTTAAAACCTCTGTCTTTGGCTCAGGTTATGATCTCAGGGTCCTGGGATCGAGCCCCACATTGGGCTCTCTGCTTAGCGGGGAGCCTGCTTCCCTCTCTCTCTCTGCCTGCCTCTGCCTACTTGTGATCGCTGTCAAATAAATAAATAAATAAATAAATAAAATCTTTTAATAAAAAAAAATAACTTCTATTGTATCAGAAAGTGACCATACAGTTTTCAGGAATGAAATAAATACAACTATGGAAAATACTTTAGAGTAGAATATATTTTGGTGAATATTCTCATGTGCACATCACAGAAGAGAATACTAAAATCTATAAATGTAAGGGGAATTGTAACTTCATCAAACCTATAAATAATGAAAATGATGTAAATTAAGAGTTAAGTTTTTTGAAATTTATTTTCTTTAAACAATTTTATCTAAAATGTTGATATGCCATTATAACAAAGAATATATTTACTATAAGAAGGGATATTATTTATCTTTAAAATATGGACAATAAACTTGGCCTTATAGGAGCAAGCACTGATTTGAATTTTGATTTGATACGTTAACTCTAATTTTTTTAAGTATAAAAATGCAAAAAGATATAAATGGCCATCACTACCACCATTTAAGAGAATATTGCTATTACATTGACAGTTTGTCCTTTCATTTATTTTTCGATGCATGTTTGACATATATGATATTATACACAGCTTGCTTTTTAAATTTCATTTCACCATTTACACCTTGATTCATACTTAATTACTTTTTTATCCTTTTACAAACAATACTTACTGAATATACACACACCTCCTTAAACTACATAACTAGACCAGAAATACTGTAAAAATTGTGCACACAATTTAAATTTTCATCATTCTATCAAATAGCCCTTAAGAAAAATTAACAAGATATATTTGAAAGAAAGAGGAAAACGCTTTTTTTTCTATACAGTGTTAATTCCTAAACTCTTGGAGGGGGTCATAGAGAGGATATGACCTCTGGTTGACCAGCTAGCTGGACCTGGCCAATCAGAGGCTTCTGCTTCCTTCCCCTGCCCTTGGAATGTATGTTCTGCCCACCAGCCGCACCACCAGAGCCATTAAAGGAGGCTTCCGTGAGAGAATAATGTGTTATTGAGATCATGTGGGTGGTATTCGATGACTGAGCCTAGTTAAGGCCTTTATATAAATTCTTAAGGGTCTGGCAAGCGGGTGTTGAGATTTGTTTCTCTTGTGGCCGCTTGAGACAAGCTCCGTCGGTAAGTTCCCTTCTTTACACCCACTGTCTTCCTTTCTGGAATGGTCTGCCTTTTTCTTGTCTCTCCTTTCCCTCTGTGTCAGTAGTGGGGGTGGCAGTTTCAGATTTCACCCACTCCTAAAGCTTCCAAGATTGCGAACCTGCCAATCTCGTAAGAAATAAAATTACATTGAGATTTAAAGTTGAATTACCTTTATTATTAGTGAAATGGAGTATCTTTTCGTATTTTTATCACTTGTTTTTCATTTCTTTTTCTTTTTCTTTTTTTTTTTTTTAAAGATTTTATTTATTTATTTGAGAGAGAGGGAACACAAGCGTGGGGAGGGAGAGAGGGAGAAGCAGGCTTCCCGCTGAGCAGGGAGCCCTATGTGGGGCTGGATCCAGACGCTTAATGACTGAGTCACCCTGGTGCCCCATCTTTTTCTGAAATTTGCCTGTTTATTACAATTTGTCATCAGATTTGGGAATTTTAACTTTTTAAATTTCCGGAAACTAGAATATATACGTCTGTGTATATATAATACATATTCTATATATAAAGCTTTTGTCACATTTTCCTTTTTCACTTTACTATGCAGTGATGTAAAATATTCCTGTACTCTGATCTTTATAGTAAATTAATAATTTTCTTTATGGTTATGTTATGCTTAAAAACACTATTCTGTGCCACAATTATAAATAAGTGTCCTTCGTTTAAGTATTTGGTATGTATTTTTTATTTTTAAATTTCTTAAATTTTATTAAGTTCTTAATTTTAATTCCAGTGTAGTTAACACACAGTGTTCTATTAGATTCAGGCATACAATATAGTGATTCAACAATTCTATACATTGCCCATGTAAGGTTTCAGTGGCGGGAAAAGGATAAAGGAGAGACTCAGAGGCGGCAAGCGGTTCGAGTAGGCTTTAATGGAGGCGCTCTCGGGTGAGGTTCCCCGGTCTGCAAGCAAATGGAGGGCCAAGGAAGTTGCACGCGGGGATAGGGAAGTGGGGTTTTTATTTGGGAGGGGGTGGGTAGGACAGCGTTATTTCCTTATATGGCAGGATTTCAGCGCAGCTTTAGGAATCCAGGTTCATTTCCTTATATGGCAGGGTTTCAGCGCAGCTCAAGTGGAGAGTCCCGGGGTGGAAAGTCCTGAGGCGCCATGTTGTCTAGCGTGGCAGACAGTTTGTGGAGTCTCCAGTAGCCCTGGGTCCGCCAACCCAACAGCCCAGTGCTCATCGTAAGTGTATTCTTTAATCCCCATCACCTATCAAACAATATGTATTTTTTAATTGACTCTTTAGGTATACTTTGCAAACAAACACATTTTAAATGTATAGTTTAGTGAGTTTTGACACATTTATGCTTATTTAATGAACTTCCTAATCAAGACAGATTATTTGCATCATCACAGATGCCTGTTGGCCATCTTCCACATCCTCTGCTTCAGGCGACCACTGAACAGACTTCTATAGGATAGTTAGTTGTACCTATTCTAGAATTTCATATAAATAGAATAATATAGTGTGTACTCTTTTATGTCTAACTTCTTTCCTGAGACTTTGGATTTTCAGATTTATCCATCCATGTTACTATATACATAAGTAGATCATTTCTCTTTATTTCAGATATGGTTCTATCATACAAATATAGCAATTTATCTTTGCACCTGTTAATGGACATTTGAGTTTCAAGTTTTTGGCTATTATGAGTAAAGCTGCTATGAACACTTTTGTACAAATATTTCTTTGAATTTTGTTTTCATTTTCCATAGGTATATACCTAAGAGTGGGATTGCCAAGGGTTTTGGTAAGTATATTTCAATTTTATATGAAATTGACAATTTTTTTCTAAAGTAGTTGTCCTATTTAACATTTTCATCAGCAATTAATGGGTACTAGTTGCTTCGTATCCTTGTCAGCACTCGGTATTTTCTGTCATTCTAATGGACGTGAAATCATTTTAATTTGCACTTCTTTGGTGACCAATAGAACTGAACGTATTTTCATGAGCTAATTGACAATTCACATACCTACTCTTATGAAGTGTTTATTGAATTCTTTGACTATTTTTTTAAAATTTTGTCTTCTTACTATTCAGTTGTAAGGGTTTATTATATATTCTGTGTATAAGTCCTTTGTTGCATGTCACAAATATTTTCTCCCCATCTGTGGCTTATGTTTGTTTTCTTAACAGTGTCCTTTACTTATGTGTGTATGTGTGTGTGTGCACATGTGCATGTGTGTGCTAAAGTTTGACATTTTAACCATTTTTAAGTGTACAGTTCAGTGGCATCCATTATATTCACAATGTTGTGCAATCATCATCACTATCTATTTCCAAATTTTTTTCATTATTCCAAACAGATTCTATAACCATTGAGCAATAACGCCTAATTCTTTCCTTCTCCCAGCCCCTGGTAGCCTCTAATCTACTTTTGGTCTCTGTCAATTCGCATATTTCATAGAAGTGGAATCATATAATATTTGTCCTTTTTTGTCTGGCTTCTTACTTTAGTATGTTCTCATGGTTCATCCATGTTGTAGCATGTATCAGAACTTTTTTTTTATTGATATCCCACAGTATATATACCACTTTTTGTTTATCCGTTCGTCTATTGCTAGATATTTGAGTTGTTTCTACCTTTTGGCTATTGGTGCTAATGGTGCAATGAACATTGGCATACAAGTATCTCTCTGCATCCCTGTTTCTAGTTCTTTTGGGTATATATGTAGGAGTGGATTGCTGAGTCATATGGTAATTCTATATTTAGTTTTAGAGGATCCATCATTCTGTTTTCCATAGCAACTGCACCATTTTATATCCCTATACACAATGTGTGAGGTTTCTAATTTCTCCACATCCTTGCCAGCACTTACCATTTTGCCTTGATTTTTAAAATAATCATCCTAGTAGGTGTGAAGTGGTATCTCATTGTAATTTTGATTGCATTTCCTTAATGACTAATGATGTTGAGGATTTTTTCAGGTGCTTATTTGTCATTAATACATCTTCAATGTAACAATTTCTATTCAAGTCTTTTGCCATTTTTAAGGTAGCTTTTGTTGTTATATTTCAGGAGTTCTTTATATATTTTGGATATCAAAACCGTAGTAGATATGATTTGCAAATATTTTCTCTCAATCTGTAGGGTGTATTTTTACTTTCTTGGAAATGTATTTTTATGCCCTAAAGTTTTCATTTTAATGAAGTCTAAATTAACTACTTTTTCTTTGTCATTTGTGCCTTTTCTGTCATATCTAAGATGCCAAATCCAGTATTGTAGGGATTCGCACTTGTGTTCTCTTTCATGAGTTTTATGGTTTTAGTTCTTATATTTGGGTCATTGATTCATTCTGAGTTAATTTATGTGGATGATGTGAGATAGAAATCCTGCTTTTTTTTTTTTTTTTAATATGGAAATCCAGTTGTTCCAGCACTATTTGTTGAAAACTCTATTCTTTCACCATTGAATAAACTTGGCACCCTTATCAAAATCAACATAGATGTATGGGTTTAATGGTGTCTTTAGAAGAGCAGAATATTTTAATATTTTAATATTGTGAATACCAGTATATTAGTGCTATTTTTTCTAAGCCAGTCTAAATAATCTTTCCTTACACAAAGGTTACCAAAAAAACCTCTTTATATGATGTTATTTGTATAGGTATTATTTAGATTTTCTTTCTAAATGAATTTGTTTAGATATTTAGATATCCTTTAATTTCTTAGTAATATTTTATCGTTTTCAGTATGGGGATATATATATTGTATAAGGATCCTGTTCTCAAATGTATTCATAAGGATTTTTTTCTCTTTTTTGCTTTTTGAGTGCCCTTATAAATGCCATTTAAAAATTTCATTTCTAGGGGCGGCTGGGTGGCTCACTTGGTTAAGTGTCTGACTCGTGATTTTAGCTCAGGTCATGATCTTAGTGTTGTGAGATCAGGCCCTACGATAAGGTCCACACTGGGTGTGGAGCCTGCTTAAGTTTCTCTGTCTGTCCCTCCCCACCATGCTCTTTCTGGCTCTGACTCAAAAAAAAATTCATTTCTCCTTACTGCTAATACATAAATACATTGTGTGTGTGTGTGTTGGTAACACTGCTAAATTCATTTATAACTGTTAGTCGATTTTTTAGTATATTTTTAGATTTTCCACATAGGCGATCATGGCAAGTAGAGTAAAAACATTTTGTCTTGTCCTTATTTTCTTTTTCTTTCCCTTTCTCCCTTCAAACTTTGTGATTTTATTTGTTTTGCTCGCTTTATTGCACCAAACAGTACCTTTAATACGTCACTGGATAAAAGTAGTGAGATTAAGTAGACTTAACCTTCTCCCAATCCTAGGGATTCATTTGTTTTCAATTCATTAAGTATAAAGTTAGCTGTAGATTTTTCGTCCATGGTACTCATCATGTTCAAGAGATTTCCTTCTCTTCCTAGTTGGTGTGTGTGTTTGTTTTGAATAAATGTTGAAATTTACCAAGTATTTTATAGCCAATTCATCTCTTGGTTTTTCGAGAATTAAAAATAAGTATTAAGTTCTCCTAATTTAATTATATTTCTATTAATTATCCCGTATATTGATGACATTTTGACATATGTTTAAACGATGTGCTACATGGTATCAGATATGTCTAAAATTTATATCTTTATTGTGGAATATATTTTTCTCAATCAAATAAGACTTAAAATTCTGTTTATTTTTTAAACTTAATTCTAACGTGTTTGGCATTAATACTGAATATTTTGCTTGCTCTTATTCTCTCTTATATATCTTTCTACTTCCTCCTAATTCAGCATTTCTTGTAAAAAATGTGGATTTTTAAAAAGTTTTTATTTAATATAGGAGAGCTTTTTTCTTTTAATAGATGCTTTAGGTTTAATGTTAGACTTTATGAACACAGTTAATACATATGATATAATAGATATAATAAAACAAAGGAACTTGGCACTGAAGAAAAAGAGAACACATAACCTTTTTGAAAACAAATAGGGCATATAAAAATAGGTCAAGAATTAATGCCTTAACAGAAATTCCAATTAACCCCAAAAGCAGATAAAATGCAATCCATATGTCACAAATATAATTCAATAAAAGTAGAAGCTTAACATTTTTACACAGGTAAGACTTCAAAATTGTTCTTTTAAATAAATTGTTAAATATAGGCATAGTCTAAACAGAAATTGACAACTATTTTGATGCTAAAAAACATTAAGGGCAGCATATATCAAAAGCTGTGGTATCTGTCCAGTCACAGTGAGCTGAAAAATGAGAGCATAAAAATACATATATTTTAAAATAAAAACTTAAAACAAATTATGTATATAAAACTAAGAAGCTGGGGGAGAAGCCAAGCTAAGGGAAATAAAAGGAATAATAGACATTAAACTGGAAAGTAATGAAAAACAGAAATAGAAAGAAGAGGTGATCAATAAAATAAAAAACAGACTCTTTAAAATTATTAATAAAATGCATGAACTTGGGTAACTTTCACTCATACACAAAATACAAATAACAGTAGGAATGAGAAAATAAATGATATTCTAAATTTAGTGCTAATTTAAGTATAGCTTATGTTAAAAATTCAGCACTTAAGCAAAAATAATTTTTTATTGATACAAATTACCAAAACCCACCTAAGGAATGGCACAAAATGTTGATAGTACATGGGGAAAATATCAGAAGCTTATTTGCCACGACAAGGCTCAAACAGGGTCAAGTATTTTATGGGTGAGGCTAACTGTACTTCTAAGGAAAAAATAATTTCCTTGTAAGATTTTTTTTTTTTAACTGGAAGAAAGGAATAGAATCTTTTTCAAAGCATTCTATGGATGTAATATAACTCTGATATCAGAAATGAACAAAAATAGTACATAAAACTCATGAACACAGATATGAAAATCATAAATAAACTATTACCAAATTAATTGCAGGAATGCATTAGCAGACTACTAATTATGCTCAGAAGGTATAGGCTAAGAATGCAAAGTATTTCACATTATGAAACATATGCATTAATATAATTAGTACATTAACAAATTAAAGGAGAAAAGTGAATAAACATCTCAATATGGATGAATAAAACATATGATTCATTATAATATTATTGACTCAGTTGTTAGTAAGCTAGTTAGAGAAATACATTTTTTAAACTTGACTTTAAAAATCTACGAAAATCCTTGAGATATTTCACTATGATTTATGATGTTTTCTTAAGTGTGGTCGGTTTAATAATAGAGCTCCATCCAGACAAAAGTCCTAAATCCTGCATATGTTACCTTACATAGTAAAAGTGACTTTGCAGATGCAATTAGTTAATGATCTCAAGATGGGGAGATGATCCTGGATTATGTGGGTGATGGGAGGTTAGACCTAGGGGTTTGGAGGTCAATGTGGGGATGTAAGCAAGTGATGCAAAGGACCAATGCCAAGGAATGTAGGAGGCCTGCAGAGGCAAGGAACCAACTCTCCCTTGGAGCCTCCGAAAGAAACCACCTGTGCCAGTGCTGTGTTGATTGCCCAGCAACTCATTTAGAATCTGACCTCCCAAACTGTACAAGAATACCTTTCTGTTTAAAGTCACAAAGTTTGTGGTAATTTGTCGCAATAGTAGCAAGAAAGCTAATCCAGAAAGAATTGTAGCAATCAGAAATAGAAAAAGGTTCTCAGTTACTATGTTAATACTGATATTTATTAAAGAGCTTGGACCATGAACTAAAATGAAAGTAAAAGAATATGTCTCTGTAAACACACACACACACACACACACACACACACACAGAATATATATGACAAAGACAAACTGTCTACCAAAAAAAAAAAAAAAAAAAGAAAAGAAAGAAAAAAAATCAACGAGAATCAATGGAAAAACTATCAGAACTAGTAAGAGTCCAGGAAAGTAGCCAGATAAAAAATCAATATTGAGAAATCAATAACTTTCTTATACACTAGCAATGGCCAATTTAAAATGTAATAGAAAAATGGGTCCCATTTAGAATAGCCACAAGGTCATTAAATACTTATGATTAGGTGTGACAAGAAACTTGTAAAACCTATTAAAAATTTTTTTCAAGTTTACTGAAGGTCATAAAGCAAGCCCTGAAAAAAGGGGAAAGTTGAATTATATTCCTGGTTACAAATGATTTAGTATTTGAAAGAGATAAATTATCCCCCAAATTATTCTTCATATTAAGATTAAATTAAAAATTAAAATACGATTTTAAATATATTGTGGACAAACATGCACAAAAAATTAATATTTGAAAGGAGACAACTAGAAGATAGTCCCACCAAATTATAGAATTACAGCAGTTTAACCAGTTTGGTTATTGCAGGAAATAAAATTGGTACAAAATCTAAAGTTCAGAAATGTTCAGGTTTTTATGAGAATTCAACTTATCAAAAATTAGACATATGAAGTAGGGGGTCAAAAGATGGAATACATTACACTGTTACTTTCACAATTGGTTATTCATTTGGAAAATTTTATTTAGCTCTCTCCATAACCTCATTAAAACCTAACTTACTGTAGATGGGGTCAAGAGCAAAATAGAAAACAGATCCCTAAGGCTTTTAGAAAAACAACAACAACAACAGGAAAACATTAAAAATATTGGAATTGCAACGACTTTCTCATTATAATATAAACCTAGAAGTGACAAGGGAGATAATCTGTATAGTTGACTGCACATGAATTATACATTATATATTGTTAAAGAGATAAAGTGAAAATAAATATACCATCTATGAAAAACAAAGCATTAATCATTAAATACATTAGAAATCCTACAAATCAACAAGACAAACAGTTCAGTAGAAAAATGAGCAAAGGACTTGAGGAAGCAATTGAGACATCCACACATATACACAAATATAGATGTCAACATCACTAATATTCACACTTGGCAAACAACTAAATGAATGATAATCAGAGGTCAGCAAGGTGCTATAGTTAGAGCCTACTGCATAACAAAGTACCCTAAAACTTAGCAATTTATTTTATTTTATTTTTTAAAGATTTTATTTATTTATTTGACAGAGAGAGACAGTGAGAGAGGGAACACAAGCAGGGGAAGTGGGAGAGAGAGAAGCAGGCCTCCGGCTGAGTAGGGAGCTTGATGTGGGGCTTGATCCCAGGACCGTGGAATCATGACCTGAGCCGAAGGTAGACGCTTAACAACTGAGCCACCCAGGCACCCCAAACTTAGCAATTTAAAATAGCATTTATTCATATTTGTGTGGTTAAGAATCTGGAAAGTGCTTGGCTGTGTGTTTCTGGCTCAAAGTCTCGCACTTCTCTCTCTCACCATTGGCTGGGGCTGAAAGATTTCTAAGTTCACTCTTGTTGTTATGATCCTTTGGTTCCTTGTGAGTTGTTGGACTGAGGGTCTCTGTCCCTTGCCATGGCACATGGGTCTCTCCAAAGGGCCACATGGCATCTTGATTCTCCCAGCCTGAAAGGGAAACAGAGACAAATAGGAAAGTCAGTCTTTTTATAATGTCTCATCACTAAGATACTCTATTTGTTAAAAATGAGTCAGTAAGTCCAGCTTGTGATCAAGGGGAAAGCATTATGTCAGTGTGTGAATATCAGGATATAGTGATCATGAAGAGCCATTTCAGAGGTTCTCATCTTAGTTGTAAAATAATCTAGTGGAATTAATTTCAGAGAGCAGTGTGGTGTTGTCTACTGAAGCTTAAAAGGCACAAACACTGAACCCCAAATCCTGAAATCCCACTTTATAAATCTATTCTTATTCCCCCTTTTATTAATTTATTTATATTTTATTATTTTATTATTTCTTTTTTTGCTTCAAGTTTTTGTTTAAACTCTAGTTCATTAATATGTAATATAATATTGGTTTCAGGAGTAGAATTTAGTGATTCATCACTTAATAACAACCAGTACTCATTACAAGTGCCTTTCTTAATCCCCATCACCTTTTAAGCCATCCCATGCCCACCTCCCCTCCATCAACCCTCGGTTTGTTCTCTGTAGTTAAGAGTCTTTTATGGTTTGCCGCCCTTTCTTTTTTCCCCTCTTCCACTATATTCATGTGTTTTGTTTCTTAAATTCCACATATAAATGAAAGGATATGGTATTTGTCTTTCTCTGACTTCACTGAGTATGATACACTTTAGCTCCATCCATATCATTGCACATGGCAAGATTTCATTCCTTTTTATGGCTGAGTAATATTCCATTGTATATATATCTAGCACATCTTCTTTATCCATTCATCAGTCGATGGACATATGGGCTCTTTCCATAATTTGGCTATTGTTGATAATGCTGCTATAAACATTGGAATGCATGTGTTCCTTTGAATCAGTATTTTTCATCCTTTGGTTAAATACCTAGTAGTGCAATTGCTGGATCATAGGGTAGTTCTATTTTTAATAGAAATCTATTCTATAGACGTATTTGCACAAGTGTTTGAAGATAACATGCATGAGACTATTCATTGAAAAAAAATTCATTAGTGAAAATGAGAAGCAGCCTAAATTTTCAATTATGGGTAAGCCAATTATGGTACAGGGTATCTGTGGAGTTTGGTGCAATAGTTAGAATGAAGTAGAGTTATGTGCTGGCAAGGAAAGCCATATAGCAAAATGATGAAAAACAAGTTACAGAACGATGCCTTAACTCCAGTGGAGTCTCATTATGTAAAGTACAAATAAAGGGAAAATTAAAAATAAATTTAAAAATAAAAATGAGTTTTTTGAATGCATGTATTTAGAAATGGAATATTTTGCTTTATAAACTCATGACTTTGAAATTCTTTTAAAGAAGAAATGTATTAGTTAAATAACTTTTTAAAATAAAAGAATACTTAACAGGAGTAGGGTAATTTTTAAAACAATAATATTACTGATAACACTTTTAGTCTAATTGGGTCCTAAAAACTTGGCATGCCTTAGCTTCAGATAAACATTATACAAGACATAGATATTTTTCTTTTATTGACCTGATATCAGTTACATATCATAGAATCTGAGATTATGTCTCACATCTACTGTAAGTTTAAATTCAAGTACTGGAAAAAATATGTTGCAGACAGTTGTAGGTACTATCAGGTCAAGTCATATTTTTATAACGATCGCTATAGGAAGAGAACCTGATGGAAGATTAAACATGGAAGGGAAGCTCAATGGATTTTTCTTCTGATTAAAAAACAGCAAAAACAAAACATAAAAAAAAAAAAAGCCAGCCAAGTTGAAGTTTTTAGTATGGCAACAGTTATATACTCCCTCTTCTCTTGACTATCACATTTGCTATTTAGGTTTCCACTTTGTGATAATATAAATAGTCCAAATTAAATAATTTTATTCAAGTATAAATCCAAATCCTACAAATTGTAGGTGTATAGCTTGATGCAGTTTCAGAAAAGTGAACACATGCTGTGACTTTGAATCAAAAGAGATTGAATATTACCAGTATTGAGGAGAGCCGTTCATGCGTGCACCCTACCAGTCACTATTTACCTCCTCATCCCACTGGAAAATACAATCCTGATTTCTAACATAATACAGTTGAAATTTATATGGATGGAACCATTCTAAATGCATTATATTGTCTCACTTCTTTTTTTTTTTTTTTTAAGATTTTATTTATTTATTTGACAGAGAGAGACAGATCACAAGTAGGCAGAGAGAGAGGGGGAAGGAGGCTCCCTGCTGAGCAGAGAGCTTGATGCGGGGCCTGATCCCAGAACCCTGAGATCATGACCTGAGCTGAAGGCAGAGGCTTTAACCCACTGAGCCACCCAGGCGCCCCTATATTGTCTCACTTCTTTTTCTTAGTATCATGTTTGTAAGATTCACTCATGTTGCATATAACAACAATTTATCTGTGCTGTTACAGTGAATGGAGAATTTAGGTTGTTTTTTCAATTTTTTGACATTCACAAATTATGATGCCATGATCATTTTTGCTCTTTTCTTTTGGTCTTATATATAGACATTTCTGTTCAGTATATACCTAGGTAAATAGGGTATGCAGATGTTGTACTAGTGGTTACTTCCAGTTTCTAAAATGATTTACTAAATTATACTCACATCAGTGTTGAGGTTCCAAGTGCTTCATATCCTCCCAACACTTTTTACCAGAAATTTGTTTTTATTTGTTTTTAAGCTTTTCTGCTGAGTACTTAATGGAATTTTAATTAGTTTTAATTTATGTTTCGTTGATCATCAATTTTGAACATCTTTTAATAATTATTGACCATTTTGATGTTTTGAAGTATTTGATCAAGTCTTTTGCCACTTTTTTCTATTTTATTATGTACCTTAGGTTGATTTGTAGGAGTTCTTTATGTATACTGACTACGAATTCTTTGTCAGCAAATATTACAAACATCATATGTTAGGAGGCCAAGGTTAGAAGGTGATTATTTGCTATTTTCAAGGATAATCCTATACTCAAGTATATGTTCTGCTTACGTGTCTTCATCCTCTTGTAATAAATGTTAAATAAGCCCAACCCATGTGTACTCATCAAGAGATATTTGTTTCCCCTTTCTATATTTAAATCCACTAAGTACGGCTGCTTTATTCCTAGCTTCTGTCTCTGAAAGAATATAGATCAGGTCCCCATGATTTTTCTTATCCCTCTTGGTTAAAATCTTATAGTCACACAGTCACAAATAGCTATAATTAGTTAAGTCATTTTTCAATCCTAAAGTCAGCTCAGGCTCTGAACTTCATCTTCTCTTCTATCTTCTTGCTTTATCTCAGTCCTGCTTTGATTGTACCATTGCTTTGAGCATGTCTGTATGTTTTTACCCACACTTTTTCCATACAATGTTGTTCCTTCTTCACCTTGCTGACTATGGTCTAGGCCTCTCTCAGGGTCAGAGTCCAAGAAAGAAGAGAGGTAAATAGGATAAGTTTTTTTTTTTTTTTTCATGCCTTGTATTATGGTTGGGGACTTCCGCTCTCTGGTTCTGTCAGGTATTTAGCATTGACTTTCCCATGGATGCTTCCATAGGTTTTCAGAGACTCCTATTAGATAAAACTCATTATCCTTAGACTTGGCACTGCACTTTTTCCAGCTGGATGCTACCGTCTCAGCCCTGTTTGTTTTTGATAACTCCTTCTATACAGATGCTTTTAGAGTACCATGCCTTAGATAAATAGCTACAATCTCTTGTCTTTAAATTTGTCAGTGAACTTTAGTTCACTGTAACCTACTCCCAAACCTAGAGGATGCATAGCAGCTTCTGTGAATAGTCCTGGTGAAGTTCTTCTCTTTTGACTTCTGGTGAAAGTAGAGTCACTATTCCCTCCTCCTACTTCCCCACTGGATTGAGGAGAGTGTATTTTCAACACAGTTTTACCCCAGTTCCTTCTTATGAATTCTCGACATTTCTAACACCTTTTATTCACTTGACGTTCATGAGTTGCTCTATTGATTCTGGGAAACTACTTTGAGATTTTTGCTTTATAGACTCTTTCACAGTATGCTTCAGTATCAATCATCATTTATATTATGACTCCTAGGTTGAAACTGCCAAACAATATCTTATTCATTCACTCGTTTATTCATTCACTTATTCATTCATTCATACATTCAACATTCAACAAATATTATTTACTATGTGGTAAGCACTGCTTTTGACACTGGCTAGAGTAAAGAAAAGAGAAATATCAGAATTCTTGCCCTCTTTCTAGAGAGGAGACACACCACAAGATTACATATAAGTTATACTGTACATTTGAACATGGCAAGTAAATGCAGAAAAATAAAGCAGGGAAGAAAAATAAGAGGTGGTTAGGGATATGGAGACAAGTGTAAATGCAGTAGTCAAGACAGGTCTCATTAAAGCAAATAATCTGAGAGAAGAGTTCTATGCAGAAAGTGTTTCAGACAGATGAGCTGAGTTGGGAGCACACTTGGCTGGTGTGAGGGACGTACAGGTGGCCCGTGACTGGAATAGCATGACAGAAAGCACAGACTCCCTGGAGGGCTAGAGTGCAGGAGAGTTGACTGCTGTTCTTTTTGCCCCCCACCCCTCAGTAACAAAGGAAAGCTTTTGAAGGATTAGAATAGAAGAGTGCTGACTCAAAGTTTCTAAATGATCATTCTGCTTTTATATAGATATAGATTGTAAGGAAGATGAATATAGAAGCAAGGAGACTAGTTAGAAAGTTATTTCAATATTCCAGGCAAGAGGTGATGGTGTATTGGATTAGGGAAGTAGCAGCTGAAGTAGTAAAATAGAAAGGTCAGGTTAAGGATGTATTTTGAAAGTAGATATGAGCGAATTTGCTGACAGATTTTATGTGGGATATGAGAGAAAGAGAGGAGGTATAGGTAATGTCAAGGTTTTTGGTCCAAGCAACTGGAAGAGTTAATTATAATTAATGTATGTAAGGGGAGGAGTAGTTTGGCAGAGGCTGGGAGAAGCTAGTGAACAAGGCCATGGGTTCATTTTCATTTCTTCACATGTTTAAATTAATTTACATAGCTATCTTATTGAAGGTGTTGAGCAGGCTGTTAGATACATGAATTTGGAGTTCAGAAATTTCATGGAGAGGTCTATACTCAAGACGTTAATTAGAGAGTCATCAAAATATGCATGACAGAATTGGATCATCCAGGGTGGGAATATAAATAGAGAAGGGAAGAGGTTTAGAGATTGAGTCAAAGTCACACAAAAGGCTAGAACCATGAGGAGCAGCCAGCAAACTGAGTGTAGGAATGACTAACGAGATAAGAGGAAAACAAGAAGAATGTAGTACAGGAAGCCAGCAGAACATGTTCAAGAATGAGGGAATGAGCACTTGGGTCAAATGTGCTAGTAGGTGTAATAAGATCAGAACTGAATTTTGATCATTGAATTTAACAGCATGGAAGTCACTGATGATCTTGACAAGGGCACTTTTAGTGAAGTGATAAAAAGCCTGTTTGGATTAAATAAAAGAGAAAATGGGGAAAATTAAAAATTTCAGTTATGGAGCACTCAATGCAAGTTTTGCTATAAATTAGAAAAATGCAGTAACAGATAGAAAGGGAACTGGAGTCAAGAGTGGATTTTTAGAAAGCCTGAGTTTGTATCTCGATCCAGTCATCTAGTAAAGAGAGAAAAACTGATCCAGGCAAGTATGAGGGGAATTTTATTGGAGCCATGTCTTTGTGGGGAAGAGATAGGATGTAAGTTAGTGCCTAAGAGGCAAAAATTTCTTGAAGAACCATGGGAGAAGAACAGTTCAAGAAACCGAGGCTAGGTTATGTAGAGTCATCTCCATGGACATTGAAATTTCCTAGATACGATACAGGAACAATGTTGGAGAGTGTTACCCACAGCCTGACCTAAAACGATGAGGGTAGGTGACCCAACAGTTGGCAGATGGCAAAAACAAGGAAAGAATATGAGTAGTATGGGTAAAGGATTGGAGCTGAAGTTTCACTAATTCAGAGGGCTTTGGAGAAGGATTTTAGAGCAAGAAGATGAAAGGAATAATCAGGGGAGAATTTGAGAATGTAGTTTTTCCTGTTGAGGAATCATGAATTCTAGAGGACACACTTGGGCGGGTTTCCAGAGTGGGAGAGACTGAGACCAGGGGAGAGTGTAGGATGCCATGGGGGATAAGAGTAAAGAGATGAATGTAAGGACCTAGGAATCCTCGGCCTCCCGTGGTCCCTGGCCTAAACCGTAATAAGGAGCATAATGAGATCGGTCGTAGTGACTCAAGGCCAATAGGTAAGCTTTGACTTTGAGTGGTGGATGTGAAAGTGGGGATTCCTCCCTCTTCCTAAAGTAGGCTTAAGGGCTAATGCATTAGCCTCACTCTGAGCTCAGAACTTCTTCATGACCCTTGCTAATAGAGGGTGGGAGTCTATTTCTAGTTCTCATTCTCATGCAGAATATGCCCCAGATTTTTTTAAACATTATATTGACTTGCAGTTAGCTATCTATAGAGTGTATGTGCTAGAAACCGCATGGATCATTTTGACTTCAGTTCAATATCATTGTTTTGGTCATTTTATCAGTTTAATAATATGACCATATAATCTCTCTTTGCTTCGTAACTCCGTTAAATAGGGAGGAATGATTAGATGAAGTTTAACATAAGACACAGACTTAGCTCATTTTTTAGGTGCTGTGAAATATGGAGAAAGGATTTTTTTTTTTATCAATTGTGTCATTTATTCTGTTTATCATTACCTGATCAATGTAGGGATCAACAGAGGAAAATATATGGTTTTGACCCAAGGCAAGGAAGCTCCAAAGGAGGGGTGTAAAGGACAGTTGATAATGGTGATTATTTGAGTTCCAGAAACTGTTCTGATGATATTTCTTAAGATCTTTATCTGTTAGAGCCTAATTTTTGATTTTAAAGATAATTCCTATTCTATAGCATTGATTTAGATTTGAGACTGGGGAAAATTCAGCCTTGTCTTGCACATTCTGTTAGCATTTTCCTTCAGCATTTGCTTTCAGCCTTCAGAACTGATGCTCAAATGGACAGTTCTGACAGGTGGCTCCTCAGAGAGTCTTCTTCCCCGTGCTTCTCATTCAGTAGAAGCGATAGCCAGAGATGGGATAGAAGAACCTGGCAAACAAGAGATAGATTAAACTCACTAGGTGTCAATAATGGATTATATCAGAGTTATGAAGAGAGTTGGGGGAAATAATTTGAGAAGAGGTACCAGGGATGAACATGAGCAATCAGTTTTGTTGGTCTGTTTCTTTAGTGTGAAATTTAATATCAGGAGTCAGAGAACCAATATTCTTAGACATATTAGTAATTCTCAGTGATTAAGGAATTAAATTATGATAGGATAATAAGGTCTGATTGGCACTTGTCTCCTCTGATTTCTTCCTCAGTCTTTCAGATCATACACATGCATACATACCCCTACCTTTCTTATTCTTTATTTCCTGGATTTCAACTACTGCCAACAGCAGTACAGTCTGATTTATATGTGCTGTAACTGCCTGCTTCTTATTAATTTATTCAAGAAATATTTATGGAGTATCTTTTATGCCCAGGTACTATTCTAGGCACTGGTGATTTAACAGTTAAACAGGATGGTTAAAGTCCCTGATCTTATAGAGGCATCTATTCTAGTGTGTGTGTTGACGGGAAGGGAGTAGAAACAATAAATATGTAAGTAAATAATATGCAGACTTGGCATATTAACAACAGGAAATCCAAATTTTAATATTTCTGACTATGAATCACATAGAATCATGCACCTGTGCTTGAAATATATGGGATCACACAACCAGGAAGAACTGCAAAGACGTGCAACATAAAATATTGCTCTCACTTCATTAGAAGGAAATTTGAGATGGAGGTAGTGATCATAAATTGTATAAAGTCAAACTGAAATAGGGAACTTAGCAATTGCTATTAAGCCAAATCAATATTTAATTTCAATTTAAGGAGTATTTTATTCCCCACTAACAGCTAAAAACCTGGGCAAACCCTTCCAATTACCCAACTACCCACACCATGTAAAAATTCGAATTCTGTGAATGAACATTGTTTCTTTTTAACCTAATTGTTGGTAATCCTTTGATGACCATATTCCTGCCCTCATGTTTTTATAGACCTCACTCTCTTTGTTCCACTATTTAATTCTTTTGGTTGGACATGGGTCAAATCTAAATTCCATGACTGCTGTCTGTTACAGACAAAAACATGACAGAAATCTGAAGGTTCCTTAGATTAGGAAATAGGTTTGAGGTACAGTGACTTTTAGTCAGAGCCCACTGTGATGTGGAAGGATGTTTTAGGATCAGACCACTGAGTCTAAATCAAGAGCCACTGTATACTGTACCTTTTCTTTCAGCAACCTTAACTTTCAGCAAAGTTACCTCTAAACTACTCGCATGTAAGATTTTTAGGTAGACAGCTGATTTTTAAGAAATTTTAAGAAATTACTTCTTCTATCAACTAATTCTGTCCTCACCCTACCCCACTGCAGGGGCAGGCACTGTGCCCCCCATCACAGGCTTACTCTCAAGTCCTCTCAGCTCTTTCAACTTCTTTATTGAAACATTTGCCAGACAAAAGACTTTCCCTTTTGGGATTTTATCTTTTCTCTGGTCAAAGTGTCAAGGCAAAATTAGGACTGTAGCCCATTCTCCACACCATTGACCCTCCACTAATTCTCAGAATTAGTTTATCAAATCAATCTATTTATTTGTTTAAAGTGGCTGGAAGTTCCCTGGTAATAGCTAAGCTTTTCTTGCAAGATCATATGTGCATATTCAGATGGATCAACATTAAAAAAAGGAGGTCAAGTTCAGAGACCTTGTACTATTTATGTGTAGCCACATACTGTATTTACAGAAAAATTTACATTTCCTTTAACATTTTTAGAATTGATTTACTTCTCTGGCTGTATACTTTCTTAGTAGTTGTAATTCATTTTGTCATATCCAAAATAAAGGTATAGGATCCTCCTAGAGAGGATCATAGCACCTAAACACATCTACAGAAAAGAGAACATACAAACACACCTCCATTGATTTGGTTCAAATCTCAGAAGAGCGTCCCTAGTGTCCTCTACTATTTTTATATGTTGCTTGAAAAATAAATCATAAGAAATACTGGATTAAATGTTATTGAATTAATGCTAGATGAAGATTTCTCGTATATACCTAAAAACACTAAAAAACATTTTTTTAAAAAGAAGTCTCAAATCTCCTTTGTTTTCTTAAGAAAAAATGTGCTATTTACCAAATACCAATACGCATACATTTACGCAGACTTATAAACCTCTTAGTTCCACCAAATACCTAGGATTTCATATAAGGGATACTAAAATACAAAAGGTATGACAGAAAGTAGAAGATGGAGAAAGGAAACAAACTAAGGAAAATAAATCAAGGGACATGAGGTAGAGGTAGGGATGAAGCTCGTACTGAAATATCCAGTAGAGTCCTCCCCACCAAGGGGGAAACACAAATTTGGCTCCATGAGAGAGAACCCTTCTCTTCTGATACGGTTTCGTAATGGTTAACCAAAAGCAGAGCAAGAGAATAACAATTATTAATACTTAAAATAGAATTTTTTTTTTCTGAGAGTCGTCATGAGATGATGCATAATTTCACAAAGAACTCCCTCTTAGCATCTTTAGATGTGGAGATAGACCAGCCAGCTATTTCTTTTAAAGGCCAGCAGTGCAGGCCAATGCTATCACTTTCCTGTGCAGCCCTGTAGGGGTCCAGAGTTGGGGTTCCAGGAAGGGCTGTACTCAAATGCTGATGGGCAGCAGAAACAACTGAGTAATTCGTCATGTGCAGATACCAAGGCTCCATCTACCTAGGAGATCCTTACTTAACAAGTCTGGAATGGAACCCTGGAATATTCATTTTAACAAGTATTCCAGGTGATTCTGGTTAGGCACCTATTTAAGAGTCCTTAAGGGACAGTTTTAATTTTTTTTTAATACGACAGATGACGCTTCCATGACTGATAGATACACTCCTAAAGACGTATGTTAGGTAGGCTTCAGAAATCCCCAGGCTTTCTCGCCACTTGAAAGAACATTTCAGAATGCAAATTAGCCAGGACGAAGTTGGAGGAATAACCCTACATCTGCTCTGATTAGTTGTTCTAAATAAATCATTTGTAAATTTTACTCTTTTATCTCTCATTACTAATAAATGGCTTCCAGTATGTTCCACAACTGACAGCCACATGCTACTGTGTCACCAACATACAAATTACCTGGAGGAACGCGTGGACTGCATATCCTTCAGACAATGCTTGACAAACATAATTTCTTTCCACTTCTTAAAAATAGATATTGAGTAAAGTTAAGACTGAACTCTCTGACAGATACCTAGAATGTAGCTGTTCTACACTGCCAATTAAATCTAAACAACACGTTTTAAGAGCAGCAAGGTGTAAGATTTTTTATGTTGCAAGGACCGAGGGACCTGAGAAGGATGTGCACAGGGAGAGGAGGGCTTTCTACTTCCCCTCGCTCCATTCACTGTTCTCCTTAGAATGCGTTTTCAATTTTCATACGGAAATAGGTGTCACCAAAGTTACGCCTCCACCAAGAAATAGCAGTATCTGTAAGTCATCCCAAGAACACTTAGATTTGAGAAATGTTGTTTGCTGATGTCCCTTACAAGGCAAATTGTAGTACCAGTCATGCCTGATGGCTTGCTCTAGAATATTGCTTCTCAAAGTATAATCTCCAGATTAAAAGCATCAGTATCCTTTGGGAACTTGTTACAAATACAAATTCTCGAGCCCCATCCTAGATCTACTGAATTGGAAGCTCTGGGGGTAGAGTTGAGCAGCCTTGTGTTTTAATAGGCTCTCTGGGTGATTCTGCTGTATGCTAAGGTTGGATACCACTGCTCTCCAGCATACTAAAAATTTGGGAGCTGGGAACATGTACCTGAAATAATAACTTCAGTTTTGGAAAATTGGTTTGTTGTTTCTGTTTCTGGTCACAGAGAGGCCTCATGTAAATATACACACATTCGCTCTAATTCTACCGAATGTTTTTTTTTATTTATTTCAAATTGTGCTCGTTTTCATTTATTTTGTTTGTTCTTTTTTTAAAAGTCACAAAAATGGTGACTGTCAGGAAGACCTATGTTTTGGGGGGTCAGATTAGCACCTTAAAAAATGGTTTCAACACTGTAATTTGAAAATGCCCTGTTGGATTCTTTACAAGTTGCCACACCGTTTTGTTTTGTTTTTGCCTTATGCAGAGATTGGTGTCCCTACCTGGGCCCTGGATACCTTCTGTTATAGTGCTGCAAATCAAAAGGACATTAATTTAAATGCTACTATGTGTTCAACCTTATCTCCTGCTACGCTTTCTTATATTCCTTTATTCCAGTGGCTGTTCTTTTATTTTACCAAATGCATCTTGTACTACCCTCCCCTTTTTTTTGTCTTTGCTTATTATTTCTCCTCTTCTAGAAAATACTTCTCCTTCCTCTTCGACATTCTTTAGGGGGCAGCCGAAATCACATTTCTACCTTGAAGTCCCGTCTGACAAACCAAACTCAACATAATCTTTTTTATTTTTTTTTTTGGTACTATCCATTGCCAGGAAATGCCATCTGTGTAGGTCATACCTATCCAATGAGAGTTTTAAGCTCCTTCAAATGCAGAGGTTTTATCTTCCATTTGAATATGCAGGGTTCTATTAAGTGTCTTATCCACAATTGGTACCTCCTAAGGTTTTTGATTAATTTTCTTATTGACACAATCTACTGAATAGATTTAAAACTTCAGTGCATATCAGGTACCAACTGCCTTTTAAAGAAAGTTCATTCAACCAAG
The DNA here is from genome assembly GCA_028534135.1 of Potos flavus. NCBI lineage: Eukaryota > Metazoa > Chordata > Mammalia > Carnivora > Procyonidae > Potos > Potos flavus. The sequence continues at coordinate 26,377,700 of CM052899.1, forward strand.
TTTTTCTGCCCAGTAGAATCAGTTGTGTTTTTGTTCAGAAATGAGCTTGGCTGAAGAAGCAGAGTCCGTGAACAACCGTGCTATATAACAAAAGTGATGGGGGCTTTCTTGGGCAGAAATGTAAACACGTATCTCCTGGCAGGGGAAGGACACAGCCATGTCTAAGGGGACTGGCTAGAACCTTGCACAGAACAGAACTCTGCTTACGGTGGTCCCAAACTAATCCAACCAAAGGAAGGATGAACTCGGTGTGGGTTATCCGGGTATGGTGACACCATCTGGAGCACCACTGAGCTGGTTTATTGAAGTCTGCTGTGCCTTCTAAGATTTAGGAAACTGAGTTTCAGTCTGACTTATGGGATGACGTCAGTCCGTTTGTCTTTATTTTATTCTCACAATTAACACACATGTATTCAGATCATACCACGTGTAAGAATTTTTCCAAGCTATTGGGGTAGATGGTGCACAAAATAGACAAAGATTCCTGTCCTTATGAAACTTCTAGTCTAGTTTATCTGTGTATCCATGCAAATATCAACTCCATAAGCATTTCTTTTATTTGTAATAACTGAATCATCTGACCAACTGGCCTGCTGCTATGCTATACCTATTAGGAGTAGATCACACACCTCTTACCAGAGGGATTTCTGGTAGTGGTTACTACTGTCGTTTCCTGGTGAGTCATGACATGAGTTTGGGTGGTTAATGGCATATGTTTTAACCTGGGTGGCCAACATGAAATGCTCTCCTTCTATCTATAATTGACCCAATTGTAATAAATATATGATCTCATTACTCACTACTTCAATGCATTATTCAACTGCTTGTAATACATGTACTATCTATAGGGGAATGTGTATGGCTCTGTACACAGGAAAATATCTTCTCATGCAATACTCTGTCTTTGATATAGTGCTTTCTTTTATGTATATATATATACACATATATATATGTATATAATTTGGGGTGCATATCATTATTTCCACTATACAGTTGAGAAAATACTCAGAAACTTTGAGTGCCTTGCTGTCCTGTGACCCTCAAGGCCATTCTCTTTCAGTTCCACACGTTGTCTCTGATCTTACTGAGCTAAACAGGTTGTCCTGAGCTCACCATTAGAGGCTGCTAGCAAGCAAAACTTTGGTTCATAAAGCTCAAACACCATCTTATGAAATTAAAGAGTTTGTTCTTTAATTCCTTGGAATGATTGATTGAAAAGCCATAAATCAGACTCATTATTCTATTTGGCAGAAACATTACAATAAAACTTGGGAAATGTGCGAACTTTGTCAGTAACTGTCCTACAGAAAGTCAATGGAAACCCCAAGACATCTTTAATTTTTTCACTGTAGAAAGGTCATCTGATTAAAATGAGCCTTTGATGATAACTTAGTTGTGTAGAAGGCAGAAAAGTAGTGATTTATAGAATTCACAAAGAATGTTCTGGAAAGTGTTAACCATCCCAACACGCAGAAATCAGCCACCCTGAAACCTTCCGCACAAAGGATTACTAAACTCATTTTCACATGTTTGTAACCTAACTAGGTCTTCAGAAATAGTCTCTGGAGGCCAAAGACTAACAATATGCCAGCCCCCAGTAGTGCTTTATTCACATTTTTATAAAGGGCTTTCAGTCCTTCAGAAATCACAGTTTCATTAAAGCAAGCAAATTCCAGGGAAAACCAATCAGGTTGTAAAGAATTTACATCCTTCCTTTTATAAATGATTCTCTTGGCTCTCTTTTTTAATCTTCCTAAAAGTTGGTTGGTTTTTTAATCTTCTTTAAACTGTCACTTCCCTTCCTTTCTCCCATTTTGCCCAAGCATAGTCATTTTGATATATTTGCAGCAGCCAAGAACCCATTGCTGAAGACGTATGTTCTAAATATTTTCATCGGATCCCATGTAGCTACATAACGTGTAGAGACATTTTTCAGTGGTGCTGGGTACTGTCTCGGGGATTCAAAAGTACCCCTTGAGGCACAAAATCCTCTGTTAAACCTAAAATAGTAATGTTCATTTCAATCATCTAGATTATAGCTGTAGAAATGTCCTGCGGGTTAGATTTTTATCACCAACGACACTTCCATATCCTCGCTTGCTTGAGGTTTAAGCTGCCTTAATGTGTGTTTCTTTAGCAAGCAACTGGCCTAACTCACCTGCTGTTTCTATGAAATAGAGCAAAAATGCAGCTTGATGAAACTTAATAGCTGATCCTTGTTTAGATATAATCTTCTCAATCAAGTTATTCCAGCAGGCGCACCTGGTTTAGGCTGTAACTGCTTCTCTAGAGTGGAAGGCAGCAGATGAATAATATGGCGGAAGCATAGGACAGCTGAAGAAGCCATGAGCTGGAGTGGGCTAGCTCCTGATGGATGTGAGGTGCCATGTGATGGAGAAGAGTGAGGGCTAAACCCTTAGGCATAGCACCCCAGCCTCAAATTGGCTCAGATTGGTGATTACTCTAAAGGCTCTCAGACACAAGACAAAACAGAGCTCAAGCCATACAGATTTGAAAATGAAAATGTGAAGTAGTTGTAAACAATTACCACCAGAATCAAACACTGTGCAAATTATATATTTGTGTGTATATTTCCCCCTTAATGGCACGGTTCATTGTCAAATGAAATATAGTCTAGCAAGAATTGTGTAGAACTAAGCTTTTTTAAATGACTGAATAATTCTTAGGATCATCGTAGTGAACTATTAACTCTAAATCCTTTCTTTTTCTTGTGCCTTCATATATTAAATACAGTTTTATGAGACTCTTTTTTATCTTTAATATATCAATTATTTTACAGTCACACTTAATAAAAAAATTGGGGACTTTCTACAAGGCATGGCCAGAGGCTGATAAATTGATACCTTTGTAAAATATAGATGAAGGGTCACCTGTGGTTCAGATGACATATAAAATGGGGGACACAAAAAGTTTATTCTGTTAGAGAGGACCTCAGGGCTGCCTCTATATCATTCCAGTATTTTCCTGTGACTGTTAATTCTCACAACTACTTTAGGTATGAATAGCATCTACTGGTCAAAAGCAACTTGTTTATCAAAACACCCATGTAGTTGAGTCTCATGAAATGTGTACTGTTTTCTCATCAGAACCATGGTCTTGTCATGAAAACCTTCATAAATCATACTCCAAGAACAGCTCCTTAACTGCCTACTGTTTTCTTTTCGAATACCTGTAGTTAATCTTTCTGACAGTTCTGACAGTCGCGTGCCTGCAGCTGTGAATTCCACATGTTGTAAGTAGCTTAAAACTTCAAGCCAAAGGAAAAAGAATATATATCCGTGGTAGGGACCCTGGATTCTCCTGTGCCATGTCGTCATAGGCAGGCAGAGCTCAAAGTGGAGGCTCTTCTGAGGGTTGAGAAATTCTTCTTTATCCATGGGAAGATGCAGTGCTAATAATTTTCGTTATTGATGACAATAGCAGAATCTGCTGTATTTTTAGGGTCAGATAGTTTTACATGCATCTGTTGTGACACTTTAAATAATTATGTAAGGTGAACATTATTATTTAAGGAATAACAGATGATGGACCTGATATCCAAGATGTAACACCCTTAAGGTATAGCCAGGGAGCAGAAGAGCCGGGAGTCAGTCCTGTTGTTACTTTGGTATTAAAATCTCTCTGTCATCCATTTTGCGAAGCTGAACTTCATTCAATTTATCCTTTCTAATTTGGAAGGAAGTGTAACCTTATTTTTCTCTTGTTAGTTCAAGGAGTCAGTCGGGATTTCAATGCCCATCAGGAACTTTCCAGAGAGATTTTGCCACAGGCCACAGTTGACGATGGGCTTCCTCAGAAAGTTAACTGCTTCCTGTGTCTATAGTTCCTGTTCTGACTCTTCCTCCAAGCATACTGTTGAAGGTGTCCTGAGCTCTGTGTGGTAGGTGGAATTTGCTTCTTCAAATCCAGAGCTTGGGATGAGCCCGTAAGCTTCTATGTCTTCACTCACCTGTGACTAGATAGATACATAAAAGGAGGAGAGAGTCTAAGAGTCTGAGAGAGAGAGTCTGAGCCTCCACCTCCAGCCACAGTGGATAGGCCCTTGAGGGGCACCACAGGCTGGGGTTCGTTGTCCAAGTCCCTTCTAGGCTGTGCCATGCCAAAGAAAGTTACACTTGAACTTCACTTACATTTAGGATATAAGGTATTAGAGTTTGAAGGAAATACAGCACTCTCACATTCTTTGCGTGACTGGGAAGCCCTCCTTGCCATAAAACATCCAGGCTTTCCAAGAAGGATTGTAAAACAGGGATGTCATGGGGTAAGGCTCGACTTGCCAAAGGGCTTACATGTAGGGTGTGTGGGTTGTTTGAACTATAAGGGACCTTGTGGATTTATAACTTGCTCATTTTATAAGGGAATTGAATCCCAGAAAAACTGACAAAATGTTCAGTTAAAGTCCTCAACGGGCTTTCTCTGTTGAGTCTGGGCCAACCTTGCTCCTATGCTCCCTCACTGACTCTACTTCAATTTCCTAAACTGTATTTCCTGAACATACCTCACATTCCTGATTTCCCCTAACATGTCCTCCCCTTTGTGCCCCCACTAAGACTTGCTCGACCCATTTCATCCAGTTCATAGATTAAAACTCTTTCTTTGAGATTCCATTTTAGGCCAACCTCTAAAATAGCATCCTCGCCCTTCTCTGTCCCCGTGATATCATGATTTATAATAAATATGTTTGGTGTCTTCATCCATGGTTCCTGGCTCATATGTCCTAAACTTTTGGCATGTTCTGAGCAATAAGAGCAATAGAAGCATCTTTTGTTATAATATTTAGTGTCTGTGTCCTCGGTTCCTGAAATCATTTCAGAGCCACAAAGGTGAAATGGGTGTCTTGTTATGAAAGCTGACTTTTGGAAATCCCCTCAAGAAGAGTGAGGCTGGTTTCCACGGGCACCAACCACAAAAAGAGGGTTGTAACTTTCAGTCCCAATCCCTGATTCCCAGGGAGAGGAGGGGGCTAGAGGTTGAATCAATCACCAGTGACCAATGATTTAATCAATCATTCCTAGATAATGAACCTTCCATAAAAATCCAAAAGGATGGGCTTCAGAGAGCTTCCAGGTTTGTGAACCAGAATGCATCTACGTGCCATCAAGCTGGGCCCCAAACTCCCCAGGGACAGAAGCCCCTTTGTTGGAGACCTTGCCCTGTGTATCTTTTCATCTGGCTGTTGATTTGTATCCTTTAATATCCTCCGTAACAAACCTGTAATCTAGGGAGTAAATTAGTCTTCTGAGCTCTGTGAGCTGCTCTAGGAAATTAATCAAACCTGGGAGGGGGCTGTAGGAACCTCTGATTTGTAGCCAGGGGATCAAAAGCACAGGTAACCATAAGAGTGCAGGACGGTCTTGTGGGACCGAGCCCTAACCCTGTGGAATCTGATGCTATCTCTGGGTAGAACTGAGTGGGGTGGTAGGACACGTATTTGGTGTCCGAGAATCTCTTGCTGTGTGGGGGAAATCCTCTTCATGTCGGAATTGGTATCAGAGCTGTAGCCTCCTTAGGACGCTTTCATCTTCATAGCACTTAGTCCGCTTCTCACGTAACCCCAGATTTTTGCTCGTCTGTCTGTGTGTCTTTTCCATGGCCACTGTTCGCTTGAATGTTGTATCCCTAGCAACTGTGCTAGCCAATGAATAATTACAAGTGAACAAGTGCAATGCCCGTATTTCACATTGTGCTCTGTTTTGCTCATTTTGTGCTATCTGAAGGAAAAAGAGAACTGTCTTTATCCTCTGAGGATCACTTCCTCCAGAAGTCTTCCTGGACTCCTTTGGCTGATTATTCCTGACTCTGTGTTACCACATCGTTCCCGTTTTAGCATGTAGCAAGATACACTGGTTACCCCTAGCATACATCCGGACTTGGGTTTTCTCGAGAGCAATCCTTGAGACCAAGGTGTTGTGAGGGATCAGGAATGAGAGTGTGGGGGAGAGCAGAAGAGGGAAGAAGGAAGAATCAATATCGGAATATGATTGGAAGGTTGCTGCTGTGGACAGTGGGGGCCTGATTCCTCGGGGACCTCTTGAGAAGCCTACAGAATGTCCCACAGAGTTGTCTGCTCTTTGGGCACCAGATTCTGTCCTCTAGCTATTGAGCCGTGTCCTGGTTGGTAACTGCCACACTCTTCAATGTCACAGGAACAAGGAAACACCAGCTCTGATGGCACCCACTTTCAGGACAGAGCACGTGCTTGAGGGGAGAGGTTTCAGCATGAAGTGAACCAGAAATTGGCACCCACCTGGAACTCTTCCCTAGACGTGGCTCAATCAGAAGTGAGGCCGTGAGCACGTAAACAGAGTCCCCATAGATGTCTGATCTGCCATGCCTCATTCATCTTCTTGTCCAGAACCTAGCAGTAAAGCATAGTGGCTGGCGAACAGTGGAGCTTCAATTAATAGCTATGGAATATGGTGTTGACATATCTGACAGGGAAGAATGAGACAAATATGGGCTCTAGACATAGACTTGGCTTTAAATCCCAGTTTCGTCCCCAAACATTGAAAAAATTATATATGTCCCTAGGCCTTAGTTCTCTTCTCTGAAAAATGGGGTAATATTAGTCATTGCTTTAAACGAGAAAATCGGTGGAGCATTCACGGTGCTTGGCAAATAGAATGAACTAAATAAATGTTAACTACATTAAAAACAGGAGTAAATAACCACGTTGGCTCATTCTACTCAGTAAGCGTGGTGAATGCTGTGGTTATCCACATGGTAATGGGCGTGGCCCCAGCTTCCCGGCTCCCCAACTCGCTGTGCATTGCTTTGTCTACTAATTGTTTCCTCAAGCACAGCTGATGCCATGTTGCCTGGTTCCTTAAGTGTTAAAGTGAGCTCATCTCTTCCCACGATCTTTTGTATAGAAAAGGAAGGAAAAAAAAAAATAAGATGAAAACAGAGAGGAAGGGAAACTACAAAGGATTCCTAACTCTAGGAAACAAACAGGCTTGCTGGAGGGGAGGTAGGTCGGGGGATGGGGTAACTGGGTGATGGGCATTAGGAGGGCACTTGATAGAATGAGCACTGGGTGTTGTGTGCAACCGATGAATCACTAAATTCTACCCTGAAACTAACAATACACTATGTGTTAGCTAAATTAAATTTTAATAAAAAAAATTTTTTTTTTAAAAGGGTTTCCGTGAAGAGAAAGTCAGGACATTTCTGCTGGAGGCAGTGGACTGACCATAATGCTTATTTCCTGTCTTTCCTCAGAGCCCCTTGAAATCGCACTGGTCTATGAAATGGTATAAATCCATAGTAACAAAGAAAATGAGCAGAAACTCATCAATAGATAAGAGGTTGCAACACATTTGTAATTACAGGTCAAACGTGAGTTTTTAAACACTTCTTAATGTATGTTTCAAGAGAAATGCTGGCACACAATGAATTTCTACAATGAATGCTTGAGTGAATGAAAAGAGCAATCTCAACATATTATTTAGATATGTGTAGGTAAGCACCAGGAAGTAGAGAAAAAGCAGAAACATAAAAATGGTTCTCTCTGGGGACCAGGACTCTGAATGGGGAAAAGTAGTGGCAATGGATTATTGATTTTCATTAGGTTAACCTTCATTATCATTTTACTTTTCAAACGGTATTTATATGCTGCTTTGAACAAAAACAGAAAAAATTGTAAAAAAAAAAAAAAAAAGTCAAGAAGTTTGAGCAGTGACACCTCCGTGAGTTCCTTCTTTTTCTGAGGGGAAACTTGTTACATATACTGACCTCAGTGGCAAGTCCTGAGACTCACAGATAATGATTACCAGATAGAATATCAATATACCTGGTGACCATCAATGTAGGAGCGGGGAGGAGATTACCTGTGAATAAAACTGCAGAAGATCAAAGAGCTATGTATGGATCTGGTTGATTTGTTTTGGGAAATAGACTATTTTCAAGCAGCTGTGAATAATTACAACTAACTTGGGGGGGGGGAAGAATTATTCACCCGGGTAGTGCCTGAACATTTAATAAATATTTGTGGAATTAGGAATCAATGAACCCAACTAGATTCTATAAACATTTTCCTTTTGTTAAGTCAGAAAAATCTCACTTTATCTATGTCAAAGAATTTTCTAGAAGTGCCTGTATGTCTTTTTGATCAAATTGGATCAACAGATCAACTGGTATAATGGGAGGTTTATTTTCTCAAATCAATATAGAGTAATTATTATATCCACATCATGTTTGAGAGCTAGCTGGAGTTTACTGACTAGTAAAACCCTATTCCTTGACTAGGTGGTGGGAGCTGGAAAAAGAGGGTATGACAGCCTAGCCATCATGTGTCTAAGCTGCAGTCAGGAGCAGAGTGATGGGGAGGCCAGTGAGGGCACAAAGTGTTCATGAACAGCGGCAGAGAGCTGTGCTGTGTTCCCCAACCAGAAACCCAACCTGGTCATTCCCTACCTAGATTTTGCAAATACACACTCTCTCCCTAATCCACTTGCTGGGATCATCTGGAAGCCTCTGCTTCTGAGTGTGGGGGAGGGTCAAAACATGCATATTCATAATTTTCCGTTTTTATTGACTCTTCCCTAATTTGTATCTCTCAGAAACCTATTATTATCCTCATTTGCTTACAAAATGCAAATCTATTCCTCCATCTCAACCACCTATTCCCCCACCCCCACAACATTTTGGGATAAACACAACCAAACTGCCAGAAGGCTTTATTCCCAAAGCACCCCTTGCATGCAAAATCTGGCTCCCTCCCAGCTCCATTTGTTAAGGGTGCGTTCAGTTTCTAACCTATAATCTGCCTTCACTGGAAGCAGGAACCGGTCTCATGGGTTCCACAACTGGAATAACTTCTCCTCATTGTTACATCCCTGTCTCAGCTCCTGAAATGCCCACTGACATAGCTGGCAGTCAAATAAAAATAAAAATCCTATTCAGTAGTCCATCATTGTTGTGCAGATGCAGTATTGGCATTTTGCATGTTAATATCTGACACTGTTTTTTAAGTTGTTCTAAAGTGCCAGCTTATTTGCATCATCTCTCTATGATCTCCCACCTGTGCAACAACGTGGGGGAAACCTAACCATTTATTTACCTACTAAAACTTGACTCAGGATTAGAACCTGCTGTGAGGACAGTTTATTTCTTTTTTTTTTTTTTTAGGATCTTATTTAACTGAGCGTGAGAGAGTATGCATGAGTGGGGGGAGGGGCTAGCAGACTCTGAGCTGAGCAGGAGCCCGACTCAACTTGAGGCTCCATCTCATGACCTGGAGATCACAAGCCAAAATCAGGAGTCTGACGTCAAACCCACTGAGCCACCCAGGTGCCCCAGCTCTTTTTTTCTAAATATTCTTAGACTTTGAACTTGGTTCTTGATACTTATATTTAGAGTTCTGTTTGTTTCAAAGCTTTGAAATGTTCACCGTTATGAACTAGGGTGAGTGGCTTGATGATGCCCACACTGCTGAGTTTACAGCGTCTTAGTGCACAAGCCACTCCACTCTCTGTGGTACGTCAGTTGCTTGAATAGTGAGAGGAGAGGACAAAGCTCTAAGTGTGGGGCTTATCATAGTCAAGAAAGAGGACAAACAAATATGGATACCGCAAGTGCAAAGACTGCAAAACAAGGACATTTCAACAGTCTTAATGACTAAATGAACCTCTGCTATTAAAACAAAACAAAAAAACAAAAAAACCCCAATGTTCATTAGTTCTCAGAATCTAAGAACTCATAACCTAGGAAGGAAAATAGTGTCCTACTTCATCTTCTGCATTATAAGGTAAACATCTTGAAGAATTGAGTTGCCTTATTCCCCCTTAAATTAATAGAGCCTAGAGTGCAGAATCTGGCATAGGAACATGCTGATTCCGATATGAATTGAATTCAGATACAATAGCCTCTTCTTTAAGACCTGTGTACCTGTAATATACGACCTAATTATTTATAGTATTTGTTGTTTATTATCAGTCTCTTCCCAATAAAGAAGATAAGCTCTGTGACAACAGGTATTTTTATCTGCGATTTTGGTAACTGATAGATCTGGTAACAGTGTGTGGCACATAGCAGATACTCATAAATATTTGTTGAATGAATGCATGAATGGAAATCTCTGCTCCCTTCATAAGTCTGAGTCACCAGAGAAATCTTCCTGTAAAGTGGCTCCCAGTCTTTGAAATTTCACAGACCAAATGTATCGAAAAGGAAAAAAAAAAAAAAAAAAAGAAAGGAGTGTGAGAATTAGCACTGCATTTTGTAGTGATTCAATTTGGACTTTTGAAAAATAACAATGAATACCCTCGTATCAAAAAATTCTTTTAAGTAAAAGAATGGACTTCTCAATGCAAAAATAAGAAAAAAGGGAAATGATCTAAAGTAATCATTAGCCTTCTCAGAAAAGACTGATGCTAACTAAAATCATGGACCAACATCCATGTGCCAGCAGGCTTCTGAGAACTCTGAGCTTTGAGAACCATAGCCATAAGCTCCACTGAGTTGGCACAGCTTCTACAAAGATGGGCCAGGCCTAAAGACATACTGGATTCTAGACTAGACAGTGTCAGTGACTAGAGGAGCAGAACCTTACAGGGAATTGGAGAGATCATCTGGTCCAGGAACTGCAGGCAATTCTAACTCATGCAGTTTTATTGGGTGGTTTCCAGTTGATTTGGTCCCTCTTGAGTGCCCTGATGTTTTCAACCTCAGAGGGAGCACTCACCAGCCAGCTGGCCTTGTGGAAACTTCCCATCTCCATCCCATTTCCCTACAGAAGCTTGACAAGGGAAGAACAAAAATCCAAAAACAGTTCCTTCTCTTTCTCACTGTTGATGTCTTTTCAGCAAACATCTGTTTCTCCAACTTGTGTACATAATAATGGATATAATCCAGTAGTAATTTATGAGCCAGTCAAATGAGGAGGATTTGCATCTGCATCTGTAAATTGTCTGTGTGTCTATCTATCTACACGCTAAAATTTCAGGATGCCCCAGAGACCCTTTCCAACCTCGAGGGTTCCTAGCTTATGTACCCCTCCTCCTTCTTGCAGCTGGGGTTTCTGGAACCTTCCCAGCAGTAGACTTAGTCCTCAACTCTCCAGTTGCCAAGACCATCCTGCTCATGTGAGTGTCTGAACCTGAACTTGTTCAGAAATCAGGGCTCCTGCCTCGCTCTTGAGCTCATTTCTATCCCTGCCAGTGTCATCTCCACCAAGTCCTTCAGAAATGGGCAACAAGCACCAGACCAGTTGGGAAAACTGAGTTTCTCTTCTGGTAACTTGACTGTTTCCCTAGTATCCTTCCAGTTCTCAAGTGCTGAGTTCCTCTTCTGAGTGTCCATGCTGCAGACTGGAGACCTCTTCTGATGGTATGCCTGGTTGGGTGCTAATGAAGGCAATGATAGGAAAGTCTTAAGATTTCCTTCCAAGATGATGATGATGATGATCATCATCATTTTGCATTTTTACTTATAAAAGTGTTCAAATCATGTCTCAGCATAAGGCACTTTTTGGGGCTGACTTCTGTTTCTGGATTCTCCTCCCTAAGAGCAGGCAGTGACAGAACCGTGAGGTGCTAGGGTGAAGAATCCTTTTTAGCATGGGAAAGAAAGAGTGTAAGTGGTAGGTTGTTTAACTTTCTAGAATAAGAATGTAATTTTTAAAGATTTTGTTTCTTGGGGTGCCTGGGTGGCTTAGTCAGTTAAGTGTCTGATTCTTGGTTTCAGCTCAGGTCATGAGCTCAGGGTTGTGAGATGGAGCCCCATGTTGGGCTCCAAGCTCAGTGCTGAGTCTGCTTGATATTCTCTCCTTCTCCCTCTGCCCCTCCTCCTACTTGCATGTGTGTGCGCATGCTCTCTCTCTCTCTCAAAAAAAAATAAATCTTAAAAAATGAAGAAAAAAAAAAGATAATCATTTATAAAGATTTTGTTTCTTGGGCCTATGGATTACTCTGCAGTGACTTTACAGAAGAAAAAAGATGTAACCCATATTTTTATTTCCCCTTCTGAGTAGGAGATGTCTTTAAGAAAGTTTCTTGGTGAATGTTTTCAGAATGATGATTTTTTTTTTCCTCATAGAGGATATAAAGAACAAAAAGGCCAGTTTACTGGTAGACATATGTGGAAAGAACCCTCAGATTTGCCTGGAAGATTTTTATTGTCCATAAGAGAACATAACCAAGTTCAATCTCTGCAGCACAGCTTGTTATAAAGAATTATTTCCTGTAACTAGATCACCAAACATTTTCTTTATTAATGTAGGCGAGGACTAAGGCATGGAAATGGCTTCATTGAAAGATATATGATAGTTTTAATTCCAGTGTGGACAATGTTATTGTATGGATTTTTATTCCTATTTAAATTTTATTATTTTTTTAATAAGTCAATGAAGTGGCTTGAAGTCTATAAAGACAGTTGCTTTAAAATATACTTATAATAGCATTACTTTTCATTTGGCTCCACTGTTGATATCAAGATGGCAGGTGTGAAGGGGAAGGATCACATATTCATTGCATAACCTCAAAATGGAGCAAAAAGAAATCAGGGCCACAGCATATTTGTCCGCCTAATCTTACATGAAATGTAAAATCATTCAAACATTCTTACAGATTAATGCAGCTTACTGCTGCCTGCCGTTTGAGATTTCTTTAAAGAAAGTGATAGAAAGTGGACTTTATCAGCATCTTATAATGAAGGTACACCTAGACCATTAACTCTCTTTCTGCCTCTAACTTTTTTTTTCCCTCTAGTGCAGTATCCAAACACCATGTAAACCACCACCGACTTCTAAAAACAAAACGTTTAAACATATTTTTTTCGCTTTCCCACAATTATTTAATTGTCTTCCTAATTAATTCCACAGTCTGAAATAAATTATTGACTTACCAGACTCGCCTATTTTCTGTGACAGCTTCAGCAGTAAACAGGCCATTAACAATTCATAATGAGCAGGACATGTTTGTTTTTTCCATGTGCTAATTTGGTACCCCATTAGAGACTTCCTTTGACTCTTTTCTTTCCTGTCGATGCATTCTGGAAAAGGGTGACAGACTGCTATATGTTTGAATAAAGAGACATTTCAAAGGAAAAATAAAACTCTGTTTTGCCAAATCCAGCTACTTATGTGGAGATGATGTGTGGGACTTTTGTCCTTTTCCTGTCCATTTATTTTTTTTCTTTGTAGAGGATTGGCAGTGTTCCACACACGGACCAAAATATTCTTGACCTGGGCTATTCATCGGTACTCAGTGAGTGCTTTCAGAGAAGGTTCAAACTGATCTTCTATAAGAGAAAGCAAACCTACACCATAAAAATCAGATCAGAATATTCCACATAAACAATACCTTGAAAGATGGGTAGGAATTTGCTAGAGGACAGCATCCTTATGGGAGAAAGATTATAGACAAAGAGAAATTCAAGAAAAATCCTAATATGGGGAACATGGGTGGCACAGTCAATTAAGCGTTCAGCTCTTGGTTTCATCGCGGGTCATGATCTCAGGGTTGTGAGACTGAGCCTTGCATCAGCGTTTGAGCTCAGTTTGGAGTCTGCTTGGGATTCTCTCTCCCTCTCCCTCTTCCCCTCCTTGCCCCATGCTCACGCTCTCTCTCTCTCAATCTCCCTAAAATAAATAAATATTAAAAAAAAAATAAAGGAAAACCCTGATAGGATGGTGAGTTGATATGGAGTAAAAATCCTAGTGGATTTTGTTTAATTTGGAGCATAGCGGTAGGAGACATTGGTAGATAAGATACTCCATTTTGTGATGGAATCAAAACACCTTGTTGGAGAAAATCAAAAGGATGTGACCTCTGGTATTGACCTGAGAGGTAGATCTGGGCAGTGGGAGGCTCTCTCCTGTCCTTGGAATGTACATTCTGCCCACGATTCTCATATTAGCAGCTGTTTCAAAGATGTAGGCTTGAGAGAGGAAGGTGTTGTTGAGACCATCTGGACTGAATATATTACTGAACCCAGTTAAGGCCTCTAGATAAATTTTAAGATTCCAGCGGGTGGGTGTGGAGATCTATTCATCTTCTGGATGCCCAAGAAAAGCCTCCTATGTAAGTTCCCTCTCTTATTAAAACTGTCACCTACCAGCCTGGAGGGATCTGCCTTTCTTTTTTTTAAATCTCTCCTTGCCCTGCATGTAGGGGGTCAGTGTCCAATTTCGTCCTGGAAATTCCTGAGGTTGCTAATAAGTTCTTATTAAATTTGGGACTGAGCCGTGGCAGATAGGGAACCATTCTTGGACAAATGGAGGAGACTAATCATCAGAAATAGCTCTTGTCTTTGGGAGATATTATGTGGGTTGGCTTTGAAGAGGGAAAGGCAAGGCAAAAATGAAGAAAAACAGGATGACTTTGTCTAGATTTTGATGTGAGGAACTTCAGTGGAGTCAAGGGTTGAAACAAAGCACACTGATTAGAGAGGGTACTTTGGAGTTAAGCTTAAGTTCGCACATAGCTCCAGGTCTCAGTTTCTACATCTGTAAAATTGGAGTAATAATGTATACCTCACCAAGTAAGAAAATGTGACTTATTGCAGACGTTGGCATATAATAATGATTTAATAAATTATAACAACTTATTTAGTAAATAACTGTAGTATTGCTATTTATATTATATATTACACTTATTTTATATATATATATATTTTATAATTATGTTATTCTGTGAAAGACATTGTATTTAAAGAATCTCAAAAGTTTGATTACTGAACTTTTGCTTTAACTTCTTGGGTGAGAGAGAGAATGATGGCTTCAGGATAATAAAGCAAAACTTTGTAGGGAATCTCAAGGAGAAGTTGATCAGTAGAATGACAGACTACATTGCATTCCCTCTAAGTTTCTTTTGAATCTGCTCTTTTAAGCACAGTAAAAAATTGTTTGCTCAGTTAAGCCAGGACATGAAATCTAGGAAATGTGTGTCCTCTTGATGTGTGCAGTTCCAGCATTAGACGGGTTGTTTTAATGTCTCCAAGTCTTCGTTCATGCCCTCTGTTACGTGACTTTGTAGTTCCTTCTGTCAAGAGGCAGAGCTTTTCCTCATCACTTGAGGCTGAGTTTGGTCATGTGACTTGCTTTGACCCATAGGATGTTAATGGTTGCAGTGAAAGCAGGGACTTGAACAAGTGTTTGCATGTTTCGCTTCTGCTCTCACTCCCCTGGCTTAGCTAAGAGAATATATCAGGTCAGCTTGTTGGACAGTGAGTCACAAGGAGCTGAGCCAAGACATCCCCAACATCCTCAATAATGTCATCCCCAGCTAGCTGACACTCAGCAAACTTCCAAACATGTGGGGAGTCCAGCAGAGCCCAGCCTAAATCACTGACTGACAGAAGTTCGATATAAGTAACTGCTTATAAATTTTAAGCCTCTAAGATTTGGAGAGGTTTGTGCAATAGATAATTGATACATTTCAACAGGGGCACAAGTATGAGATGGATGAGTATAGCGCTAAAGAAAAAAATGTAAAGATAAGTATTATTTTCACTGTGAGACTAATGATCTTGAACTAATTAAAAATAAACACTGGAACCTCAGGGTTAGTTTCAGGTTTGTACCTCATTCCCCAAGCTTTATTCTCCTCTCCTCACTATGATCCTGCCACCTAGCCCTAATCAGAATCAACTTAACTAGAAAAGCTTCAGCAAATAACCAGAAAGCATATGATGATGTGTCGGGGAAGAAAGAATGGAGAAAAGTAATCGTCTGCCACTTAAACTGGGGAACAGCACAAAATCATGGAAATAGCAATGGTGTTAGAGTAATGTATTCTCATATTTAGATCCCATTTCTGGCATTATTAGATGTGCTGTAAAAGTAAAAAAGAATTTACTTTTGTTCTCATGTATTTCATATATATATGTGTATGTGTATACACACACACATACATATATATGTAATTTTTTTTGAAGAATAAAAAATACAGGAAGGACAATTGGAACAGAACAGAAAGAATTCCATAAATGATGGCTGCCTTTGGTCTGTGGCCACACTTCATTGCCTACTCTTGAATACTTCTTGTCTTAACCTTGATCATAGATCATTTCTTCCTAGCGAGATGCCTTTATGACGAAGAACTTGGTGTCTTTTATGTCTCCATCCCCAGGATTTAGCCTAGAACCCAGTAAAATAAGGTCTACTAAATGAATTAATGTAACAAATCTCAGTTATAAGCAGTAAAATAGGTATTTGCCATTGATGTGTTGGCTTTTGGGTTTCCATTACTGTTTTGAAAAGAAAAGCCTGGGGGCACTTGGGTGGTTCAGTCGGTTGAGCATCTGACTCTTGGTTTCAGCTCAGGTCATGATCTCAGTGCTGTGGGATCGAGCCCTGCCTCAGGCTTTAGGATCAGTGCAGAGTCTGCTTAGGATTCTTTCTCCCTCTCCTTCTGTTCTCTCCTTGCTTAAGTGCTCTCTCTCTCTCTCTCTCTCAAATAAATAAAATCTTAACAAAATAAAAAGCCTGAGAAAGGCTTTCTTATTTAGAATTTAACAGTAGTAGTCATCACATTTCTTGTCTGTTACACGGGATTGGGGCAGAGGTTTAGGGAAGAAATCCTGATAATATGGAGAACCCAGAGGTAAAAATGAGGAGGCAAGAAAAATCTGGGTCTGTTCCTACCCGTGTCTTCTGCCCACTCTGAGGTGAAGTCTCTCAATGAGAGACTTAACTGTGGCAAGAGAATGATTAAGTATTTAACTCCCCAGGATGTCTCAATATATAGCCATTAGAAATAAGAGTTCTGCGAAGATGAAAAGGTTTAATTGTAAGCGCTCCTGATAGAAGTGCAGTCAAGTGGAGGAGCAGTGAGGGGCTGCATAAAATAAGTGAGATATCATGGAAATTGATCTGAAAATTACTGGTCGTAACACTATCTCCAATGAAATGATTCATGCTAATTCAAGGAACTGTTTCTTTCCTCTGTTAAGAGCAGTTTACTGCTCTGAGTGGCAGGAAAGTTATGGGAGCTAAAGAAGCAGCCTTTGCTCATCCCCTACTCTTAGGAAGGGCAAAGCTCCTGCACAGCTCTTGAAAAGCTTTACGTGGCCACGGGGAAATGCGTTCTGTAGAGCCGGGGCCAGGTCTTCTGTCTTCGCCCTCCTCTTCTTGGCGCCTAGTGTGGCATATATGTCTGGAATGTAGTGTTCGTGTCCTAGAGATTAAATGCATGGCTTTACATCCATTTATTTTCTTAAATGAAGTCAGTAGCTAGTTGGAAGGCTGTATTTATTGGCTGATAAATCTTGACGACCCTGCTTTTGTTTTAGTGAGTTCGGGTGTGATCGTGTGCTTGTGTTTGTAAGTGTGTGTGTGTGCATGTGTAGTGATGATGCAACAAAGAATATATTTTTTACTTCTCTGAAGTTGTTGTTATTCACTCAGTATATTCTGTTCCTTCTGAAACTGGCTCTGTATAGGCTACCGGTCTCAGAGAAAACTACAGAACCCAAACGTGCAGCTGTCTTTTCTTTTAAAATCTGCCTCAGATTCACAAAAGACTGAATGGCAGTGTTTCCCCTGCTTTGTTACTCATCTTGAACAAATTGCCTCTCTCTGGGCCTTAGTTTTGCCACCTCATATATGAGGAATCACATTTACAGATGCCTAGGGTTGGGCAGAGGTCCGCAAATTGAAAGCAAGTGTATGAAAACATCAAGCAGAATCTGCGATCTTATTTTTATTCTTATCGCTGTATTTGACTTATTCTGGGAATTTTGATAATCATACTCTTAAACCATTTCTAAAACTTTCGATAATTTGCATCGTGGTTGGGCCAGGAGATCACAAAATTGAATATTCATACAAGTGCAGATCATTTCATTTCTGCTTCTCTATAGACCTGGAAAAAATGAACTTTAGTTTAAAATTTCATCAGCACAGATACTAGGTAGCTGCCCTTGCTCATTTGCAGAAAAGCCACCTACTACACTGCATCCCAATTTGTGGTCTGAAGCCTTTTTAACACCTATTACAGACTATTTCTTTATGTTCTCCTAAAGATCCCTTTATATGATTTGCAGTAATTTGCCTAGAAAATCATATAATTAATGTGCATTTATTAAGTTCCTATTCTGTACCCAGTACTGGGTTTGGTGCTTGAGATACTACTAAAGAAACATAAAAGAATCTCTGCTGTCCCAAGACCTGAAAATTCATGCGGGCTACTTTTGCTATCTCAACCAGACAGCATCTTATTTCATGTATACCAATTGATCTCTTGGAAGAAAAGAATAATACACACAGAGGTAGTTAGAGAAAGCTCTATGAAAGTGATAGGCTGAGTGCGTAAGGGATAATGGAGAGAAACATGCAGAGGAATCATGTAGGTACCACATAAGATTGAGCAGGCTGTGTGTGCCCAACTTTGGGGAGTATCGTTCATATAGACTGCAAAGCAAATAGTGCTCCCTAGAGTTGTGCAGTATAGAACCTGCCCACCTATACATTGTGGCTCTGAAAAAGAGCATAACTCGATGGGAGTGGGAGGTAGTTAGGGCAGTGGTAAAGAGTATGAGCCATGGGTTCATATGAATCACCTGTATATACACACTTAGAAACTCTGGGACCTTGTGAAATTTAATTATCTTCTCTAACTCTGTTTTTCATCAGATTTATAAAATAGTTCATCACTCATGTAATTGACATGAGATTTGAAGAAGATAAGGACAATACACTACTGATTATAGTAGTAGAGTTTAGTTTTTAGCTTTACTTTTTGTTGTAATTAAAAGCTTGGGACAACCTGTACAGACTCTCTTAGTCATTTAGTTCATCGAGTTATTCAGAAAACTTTGGGAAGTGTGTGTGCATTGTGTTTGTGTGAGTGTGTGCTGAGGATAAGAATGGGAGAATGGGATATGGAGATAGAGACAGAGAATTTTGTGGATTTGTTATGAGTATCTCTGACCCTTATTCCAGTATCCTGTTGGCTTAAATGCAACTAAATGTTAAAGAATATGCCTTATTAGTTCTTAAATGCTTTTAATAAAAATGTACAAGCACACCAAAAAAGTTTGAAAAATAGGGTCGTGGTGCTTTCTGTCTTCTTTTCCTCTTAGCATATTGTTTCATTTCCTCTTGGTCTATTTCCCATGCAGTATTTTTCTTCTCTTTTTTTGTAGTGCTTTAACCATAGTTTATGTACTAGGTTGTCTCTTTCTCACTAAGGACATAAATATTTTTCATGTTACTAAATCTTTTTCATTACCATTCATTTTAACCTCTATATAGCACTGTAAGACCAAATATAAATATTTTACAAAATCATCATTTTACTATTGGAGAGTCTCATGGTTTTTTTTTTTGTTGTTGTTGTTGTTATAACCCTGATGGTCATCTTAGCATGTAATGCCTTTCTTGCATTTTGTTTTCTCCTCCTTTAAGGGAATTAACAAAATAGAATTACTGATTAAAGGATTTGAATATTTCCATGGTTAAATACATTTTGTGGTTAAATACATATTTCTTGAGAAGACTTAGCTATTTAGGTTTTACCAATACATCCTTCTAAGTTCCCACTTGCCAGTCCCCAGGTCCTATCACCAGCCATCCTTCCAAAAGATACAGAACATTCCTGCTGATGTAGAAGTTGGCAGATCCTGTAGCCAGCATAATTGCTGTAATCCCTATAGCCAGCAAAATTCCAACAGAGGTCATTCCACTTCTTGAACAGAAGCAAAGCCTAAATTATAGCTAAAGCCAAATGTGTCCTGAACTTAATTTCCCTTGTTTCCAGACATAGAGAGTAAAAAATTTACCTTCTGGATGAGACTGACAGTGGCAGAGTAGCTCAGCATGGACTTGGTGTTGGCAAAGGGGTGGGAATTGCAAGCAGCTCACCTATTTCTATAAGAGTGCAAAAGAAGCCCTGAAATGAACCAAAGGGATGCATGAAAAATAGCTTAAATATTGAGCAGCTACCACCTGTCATTTTGGTCTGAGTGGGTGAAATAAATTCATAAATAAAAATTAAATGAAAGAAAAGAGCTAAAGATAAAATCATACGAGGTGAATGAAACTGAAACTTTGAATACAAATACAATTATATGTCTTTGGGTAAAATCCATAACCAGTTTTCAGCAATACCCACCTGACTTTCTCATTGAATTGCAAAATGAGAGAGTATAAATCAGAGTTGACGACGAGGTCTTATTTCCCTCTTTAGAGATTTTAACTGAATAATAAATCATACGGGTCCAGCATCGTGGACCTCTGAGGATTCAGTTGTGCTGTCTTTGTTGGTGCCTACAAACAATAATTCCTACTATGTGATACATGTAGAGAGCAAACCTCCTGTTTTCTTGCTGGTACCTCCTGTCCTCATTAAGCAGCTCAGTAAGGGTAGAGATATGCTTACTCGAGCCAGCGAGAACAGAATTGGCTGCTCATCTGAGAAATACCCAGGTTTTAGTTCTCTCTGCCTGTCACTACCAACTTATTTTTTTTTTAATGTAATTTTCTTCAATATTACATGTGATACATAAGCATCAGCCTCTTAAAAATTCAAGCACTCTGATATATATATGTAACAATAAATTATAGTTGTAGCTCATCTCCCCCTCCAGTCACCCCAGTTTTCCCAGAAGTAGCTTCATTAATATAATTAACAATGTAAGCAGCCAATGTCTCTCTCTGTGTACTTTTCCTATACACTTACATTCTTTTTATACTTATATGTACATATGTTATATACAAATACACATATATATATAGTTTAGGGTTTTTTAAATAAATAATATACTATATACATATTATATGCATTATTTTATAATTTCTTTTAATATGCTTAAGAATATTTCTGTCATATACATATATATAATATGTCTAATATATAATATAATAGATATATCTATAATAGGGTACATATATATATGGCTACATCATTCTATTTGAATGCATTCAACTTGCAGCAATGGAATAAAAATAGTAATTTACTCCATACTTTGTTATTATTAAAGAATACGTAAATGGTTTCCAGATTTTAACTTTGAGATACAATGCTACAGTAAAATGTGTGTGTGTGTGTGTGTGTATTTGTAAATGCATCAGGATAGACTTCAAGAAGTAAAATAACTGTATTGGTTATGACAGAGATGTAACCTTTGATAAACCTTGACAAACTGTTTTTCACAGTTTGAAAGAATACCATTTCCCCACATACTTGCCAATACTGGATATTATAAATATATTTGCTAAATTACAGCTGAAAAATGTTGCCTCTTATAATTTATGTTATATCCCTAATTACTAGTGAAATCGAATAACTTTTTTGAGTGCTTCTTGCCCAAATTGTATTTCTTTTACCATGAATTTTCTATTCCTATCCTTCCTGTTTTTGTTTTTGTTTTGTTTTATTTTTTAATCTTGGTTGTTTGTCTTTTTTATTGATGTGTGTGTGTGTGTGTGTGTGTGTGTGTGTGTGTGTTTGTAAAGTTTTCTTTCTCCTTGGCCATAAGTTTTTACCTAAGATTGTTGTTGACTGTGAAGGGGTAGGTATGGGGGTTGAGGAGAAAAACATAATTCATACTGTTCTCTTATTACCAGTGTTGGTCTATAGACATAGCCCACCTTATACTTTAGAAAAATAGGTAGAGTTTTGTAAGATTGGAGAAATGTTATGAGATATGTTTGAAGGATGAAATTAGCATATATGCAAAACGGCTGACATCTGGCATGTTCTCCACTCACTTCTATGTTTCAGTTTATATTTTCATCCAGCATCTAAATCAGGTTTCTAACTAAATCCAGTGGATATCTTTTATGCTAGGCAACTGATAGGTATTATATTTTAAAGCTTACTTCTTAGTGTCATTACTCATCATCACATTTCTTTTACTTAAAGGACAGACCTCTATTCCTCATCAAGAATAGGTAGGTATCAATTGTAAAACCTACAATTTCCTAAATTTAAACAACTGTTATAACCTATGTCCAGTTTCAGAATAAACCTTATTGATTGGATTTCTGGCAATATCCAGATGTTTAAAGTAAAATCAAATGCTTTCCTCACCTGTACTTTTCACTTGCTTTGTTTTCTCTGCCTGTGAAATGTGTTATTTCACAATGCAAATGCTTATACCACTCAAATTTCTTTTTCTTCATGGTTCTTTAGGTCATTTTGTTGCTATCTAGAGAATGTTACTTCTTTATGATGATAAACTAACATGGAGGACATATTTAAAGATGGTCGTTAATTAATCCCACCTCTTGGTAGCCATGCCTTTGTATAATCTAGTCTCCTAGTGTGGGGGCAGATCCCAGGACTTGCTTCTATTAATAGAATATAGAAGAGGTAATGGGATGTCACTTCTGTGGTTATGTTACATAACATTATAACTTCCATCTTGTTAGCAGACTCTATTGACCTCTTCCTTGCTGGCTCTGATGAAGTAAGCTACCATATGGAGGGGCCTATACTGCAAGGGATAGAGGGCAGCCTCTGGCTCACAGCCGCCAAGGAACTGAGTCCCAATAAACTGCAAGGATCTCCAAATTCCTCCCCAAACCCATGTGACCTAGGGAAAAGATCCTTCCCCAGCTGAACCCCAGATGCAATCCTAGCCATGACTGATTCCTTCATGGCAGATGGCCCAGTTGAGCTATTTGTGAATTCCTAACCCATAGAACTTGTGAGATAAGAAATATGTCTTCTTTTAAGCTATTAAGTTTGTGGTAACTTGTTACATAGCAATAGAAACTACAGGAAATTTGACCAGAAAGCTAATACCATTGCCTCTCTGACTGAATCTTGTAGGGAAATAAAAATCTGCAACACAGATGCGCGAATGTGTTGTTGGGTTACTTTGTCAGAGAAGTCTGGTGTGGGTTTTGCAAGAATAGGCCCCTGAAGATTCAGCGGTGGGGGGGGGGGGTAAAATAAAACCAACAAAATAAACAAATCATGAGCCTCCTGGGCTTCAGGACATGGCATATGGATTCTCTATCTCTCCTCTTCACCTAGAGGGTACAATCAGTCTCAGTGGAACCCTCTTTGGATCCCTAATGCTGCACTACTTTCACTTCAATGTCAGTTTTAAATCTTTTCTGAGGACCTCAAACTCTGACTCTTCATTTTTATTTGATCTCCCTATAGCCCCTCTTGACTCCTACATGACCAAGAATCAAGGATTCTTTTAACCCTCTTTTAACCCTCTTCTCCATGCCAAAATCTTTCATTATCTTCACATAGTCTTTCTTGTTTTCCTTCCGTGTGTCTTCTCTCTTTGAAGGTTCTACACCTTTCCCCCGTGCATCTAATCTCATTCCCTGCAGTTTGCTGTCCTACTGGTCCTCATGCACCACTCTGATACTGAACAGTCCATTCTTCAAAGATCTTCCCTTAACCACCAACAAATATCGTTTCTTCCTAATGTTCAAGGAACAAAGAAACAATTCCTCCTCAAACAACAAAACAAATGAGAAAGCAAACAATAGACCAAGAGATTATTCTTTAATTTGCTACCCATTTGAACTACCCAGAGAAAAATCTAGGGTTAGTCCACCAGAATTATTTACCAGGGATCTAAATTTGGGAGGGCACAAAAATTGAGCAATAGATTTCAAAAGAAAATGCAAATATAAAGTATCCGTTCTCTAGCAAAATTCCCTCACTACTTCTCTTGCCATTTCTAGCTTGCTTTTGACTGTAGGCTCAGACCCTTGTCAGTGGACTTGGGCGGAATAAAGACCTGGTCATAGACAGGTGGCCTCCTAGCTTGGTATCTTTCCTCTGGTAATATCCAGTGGTATGAAAGCAAGTCTTGGCTTTTTTTGTGTGTGTGTTTGTTTGTTTTTCCTTTTTTTCCCCTGCATATCTTGAGAGAGATACCCAGTATGCAGAGTTTGGGGCTATTTTTCTGCTAGTCTTTATTTCCCTAAAGAGCAGTGGGTTTTTCACCCACCACTGTTCTGTAATCTGGCTCCTGTGGTTCTGATGAAGCTGCCTTCCAAAAGGTAGGTCATTTATGGTCCTGCATTCACTAAATTGAATTATTTTTTGACTTCAGTCTTATATTTCTGACTTCTCCATAATATTTAAGAAAGTTAGTCATCCCTTGCTTAAAACTCACCTGCTTTCGCTTAGACAACACTGAACTTCCATGGTTCTCATTTCTGTCCCTGGTATCTATACTTTCATTGGTTTCTGTCTGTAGTTTATTCTCTGCAAGTTCTCCCTTGATGATATCATTCTGTTTTTATAGCTTTAACTGTGATACTCAAATCGATATCTCCACTTTTAACTTCCCTCCTAAGCTTAACATCATCATTTCCAAATGTCCAATGGAAATCTCTGTGAGAAATTCCTTCCTCAAGCTCAACAATATCCAGAAACAAACTCCATTCCTCCCACCATATTGTCTTTGTTCTGAGATTCTGTCCCCACTCCCCCCCACATGCTGGCTACCTAGTTTTTCTCTCTGTCTCCACACTCCCTGATGATTCTGAATACTTTAGGTTTCCCTTAACACTGTCAGCTCCCTCTCCTCTTTTCATTTCCCACTTCTGTCATAACCATTGCTAGGCGCTCCTTATCCTGGTCTATGTGATCAATTAAGCACTGGTATCTAGGCCACCAGTCTTTGCTCCATGCTTTTTTGTAAGCATTGGTGGCCAAGTTAATATTCTCTTGTTCAAAAACCCCCAACATTTCAAGATAGTTTAGCAGATCATTTCCCTCAACTGTTATTACACCTTATGTTTATGGTCATTATAGGAATTTCCTCAATGTATTGTAAATATTTATACTCTCTACTATTTTAGTAACATCCAGGTGGCAAGGGTCAAGTTTTTCTTTTTTTTTTTCCATGTCATTAATACATACAGTAATTTTTGAAATACAGTGGGTTACCCAACAAAGATTGGTTTTATTTATTTGTGGATAGAATAGCCCTTTGATCATCAAATGGAGTTAAATGTATACTTGGTCATGACCTGTCTTTCAGGCTCGCAATTAGCTCTTTCAACCCCTAAGTTGCCCACGTGTTAGAAATTGCCACGCCTTTGATAATTCAGTTTCTTCCATCTGAAATGGCCCAGTTCCCTTCTGCTTCCTTGCCTCACATTTTCATTGTTCTAAAAGGCTATTATGAATGTTTTGACTATGTTCCTTCTACAACAGAAAAGAAGAAAAATAGGCTCCTTTGTTCTTATAAATATCATAAGTTTAATTGTGATGAGTGTTAATTATTTTGGAGAAAGAATTTAAAAAGCAGTGGAACACTCCTTTGCTCCTCACAGAAAAGCTGAATGATAACTCTGATAAGGTTACAAACCACGGTTTTGTTTCTCTTTGACTTTCTTTTTTTTTTTTTCAAGCCAGGATAGGGGTGTGGTCTACTTATTTTAAGAACTTCAGTCTTAAGTCTTGTTTTTGTTGGAAAGCAATATATGTATTTAAGCTCCTGGGAATTTTGGAATTGGAGAGAATTTCTTTTTTTATTTTATTTTATTTTTTTGAAGATTTTATTCATTTGAGAAAGAGAGAGAGTGTGCACGAGAGAGCATGAGCAGGGGGAGGGATAGAGGAAGAGGGACAAACAGACTCCCTGCTGAGCGTGGAGCCCAATACGAGAGGACCCTGAGATCTTGACCTGAACTGAAGTCCGACGCTTAACCGACTGAGCCACCCAGGCGCCTCTAAATTGGAGAGAATTTCTATTGATTTACGAAAAAAGTAGAGACTGATTTTCTCAGGAATCATATGACTGCTACCCCCTGGATGTCATCCTGTAGGATGGCAAGTCCTACTTTCTCACTCATTTGCTGAGTCACTCCTAGAATCAGGTCATTTGCCTCTTTACCAGTCATCTGCATAAAACATTAGCGTGCACAGCTCGGATAACTGGAAAGTTAGCTGTAGCTCTCGCCTTACTTAGGTCTTCTTGAGGTCCTTCCAAGGCTCTGTTTAACCCTTTGAATTTACCTCTGAAATGAATAACCCTACCACCAAGTAATATACAGTCATATGGATATAATTGTGAAAGATGGAAATCTAAAGTTGTGCAGTTAAAGTATGAATGAAGTCTGACTTTCATGAGCATAATATGAAATTATGCAGATGCCCTGAATTGAAATTTTTTGTTCAGGAATCACAGAATTCCAGAGTTGGCAGGCCGAATGAGCTGTGTTGACATTGTGACTGCCACATGGCAGTGCCACTTTAGCTGGTAAACAGAGATATCTGCCATCGTTTGACAGGATTAGTTTTACAAATACATATTTCAAACTAAGTGCGGTCTTTAGGATTCCATCTCTCAAATAAAATGCAACCATTTTGCATGCAAATGATGAAAAATTGCTACACAAGAGGTTCTGCATAATTGGTAATCTGTAATAAGCAAGAAGTTTATATGGAAGGATCAGGAGAAAGGGTAGAAGAAAAGTCCGACTCCAGGAATAAATGGTGGTGAGAGTAATGAGAGAAGTGGGAAAGGGGCATTTGGAACAGAATGAACAAGGGATAGATCTTGAAAAGCTTAGCACAGATGAGGGCAGTGGGAGGGACATGGGAGCACGGGTTGAGGTGGAAGCTCTGGGGGGCCCAAGAGGGACTAGGACTCAGAGCACTACTGGCTCTCAAACCATTCCTTCTTGGTTCACTTGGCTCCCAAGGGGAACTGCAGAAGACCAGAAAGGGCAGGAACAGAGACTCTGTCCTGAGCTTCAGCACCCATCAGACCAGGATATTCATCTGGGTCCTGTCTATACTTGAGTCTTCCTCCTGTCTTAACTGAGACCCTTCCTTGGCTCTGGTCTTGGGTTCTATCTCTCCTTCGTTGTTCCCTGGATCTCTTTCATTTCCTCTTGTTTTATTCATTCTACAAATAGAATGACTCTAGCTACTGCTTAGTGAATACTCTATACCAGTCTGTGCCTCATGTACTGTATCCAACAACACAAAGAACTTATCTCCTCCCTGAGAGGAGTACTGTCCTTGTAAGTTTTTTTTTTTTTTTTTTTTAAGATTTTATTTATTTATTTGTCAGAGAGAGAGCACAAGTGGGGGAGTGGCAGGCAGAGCAGGCAGAGTAGGCAGAGGGAGAAGCAGACTTTCTGCTGAGCAAGGAGTCCGATGTGGGACTCTATCCCTGGACCCTGGGATCATGATCTGAGCGGAAGGCAGACGCTTAACCGACTGAGCTACCCAGGCGTCCCATGTCCCTGTAAGTTTTGCTTTTTCCATGGAGCATGGAGCATCCATTCCTAGCTTTGCTATGTGAACATATTTTGGGAGGAAGAGCACCTATTAAGAGCTTATGAGCAGGCTACTATTAGACAATGCCTTCCGTTCTTCTGCTCTGCTTTTGTTCTAAATATTTGTTTGGTGTACGGATCGCTATTTGTTGTGTTTTTGTAAACCAAGATCTTGCATGGAAATTTAGTGTTTAGTATAACAATATACTGAGATTTTATGCAAAAATAGCTCCTCAGCACTTTGTGTAACTCCTTTTATACATTAATTTCTATATTCTTTATGCAACTGTGATATGGCAAGAGCCAATGATGTAGTTGTTCCAACTTGCCAAATGGTTAAGGAGTTTCACACACTTTATTAATGCAATAATAGATTTTATAGTGAACCGAAATATGTAATTATTAGTGCATACTATCAATATTACCAGCTTGATACTTGGGCTTAGATTTGCATTGATTGAAACACTGCAGCTTTAAAATTAATTATGAAGGGAGTTAATGGTCATTTAAGTTTTCCCACATGAGGGAAAGCATTGGAATAAAGCGTGCCTGGGTGTCCAGTGATAATATATAGTAAGATAAATGCTTTAGGCGAGGTGTGGTGGGGACAAGACTGATTAGCACCACAGGGATCCCTTAAAGAATTCCTGTCTCCCACGGAAACAAAAACAAACACCAGAAAACCTGCCAGATAAAGTATGGGTAAAGATAGAATGTGGTAGACAAAGAGAGAAGGAGTCCTGTTTTGTTTTGTTTTGATTGGAGAACTGAATGGGTGGCCTGCCCCAGCTCTGGGGAATGGGAGACTAAGGTTGTTCAGGATGGAGGCTTTGGAGAATTGTGGATTGTTAATTGGATCTGCCCTCCTGTTCTTCACAAGTCACAAATTAAAAAAAAAAGAAAGAAATGGAGTTTGTTTTTAATTATTTTTAGTTGCCGCTCTGTCTTTATTTATTTATTTATTTCATATGCTCCACGGAGAGACTGAATACTGTGCAGTCCTGGGAAGTGTTTAGGTTACACGGATACACAGGGTAGTAGAGGGGTATTTATTAGAGGCACAAAGATTATACTGAAAGCAGGGGTAGAGGGTGGGAGGCTGGGCCGTGAGGGACAGAGATTCTGGAGTGAGAGGAAACATTTAAAAGAAGGAACTACTGAACTGAATCCTAAAGAATGAGCGGAATGTTTCCTCTATGGTCTCTCTGGCATCCTTGTACCTGGAAGACCATGTAACACAGATTTAAGAACAAGGCCTCCGGCCCTGGCTGCCTTGATTCTCATCCTGTCTCTACCACCTACTAGTCGTGAGGCCTTTGCTAATTTGTTTAATTTCTCTGGGTTTAATTTCCTCCTCTGCAAAATAGAAATAAATGGAATTACCTATGTTACAGTGTTGTGTCATATAAAAATGAATGTATTAACAGGTGCCTGGCGCATGCAGTGTAATATAAATGTCAGTTATCATTATTATAACACATGGCAAAGCAAGAGAACATAATGTATGCAAGGAAATGGTCGGAAGTTTTGTGTAGCCGGAATTTGGAGTGTGGGTGGGAGATGACAGAGAAGGACATACCATGAAATGCCCGGTATTTAAGCTCAAGAGATTGGATTTTATCCTAAATGCAAAGGGAGCCATTGAGGGGGTTTGACTAGGATGGGGGAGGGGAGGTGTATTGAATCGGATCCGGCAAAAACCTACATGTTGAAGGTCTAACTCCCAGTAACTCAGAATCTGACCTTATTTAGAAATATGGTCATCGCAGATACTGATGGGGAAAAACTGTACTTTAAGCTGGCTGACCAAACTGGCAAGGGAACTCCAGTCCTTGTCTCAGAGCCCTTCCGGTTCTTCTCTCCTACCCTGTTCCCCTCGTGCACCAGAATGCCAAGTATGCGCGAGGAGGAGGATATAAATTACCCTCCCTGCTTGTGCTCAGGGCTCAGATCTTTGGAGAAGGATCTCCTC
>CM052899.1:26406949-26441004 GCA_028534135.1 Potos flavus
CAATTCTTTATGATGAGGTCAT
Source organism: Potos flavus (assembly GCA_028534135.1). NCBI lineage: Eukaryota > Metazoa > Chordata > Mammalia > Carnivora > Procyonidae > Potos > Potos flavus. The sequence goes on from CM052899.1 coordinate 26,406,972, forward strand.
ACTAGAGGGTCAGTCTCTACTCCAGTATGACTAAGGGTCTTTACCAGAAGACAGCCACGTAGAAACACAGAGAGAACCCCAGGTGAATGCAGAGGCAGAGACTAGAGTGATGTGTCTACAAGCCTTGGAATGCCAAGGATTGCTGGGAGTCAGCAGAAGTTGGGAGAGAGGTATGGAACAGATCCTCCCCTCACATCTTGGAAGTAACCAACCCGGCTGACATCTTGATTTCAGACTTCTAGTCCCCAGAATGGTGACAGCATACATTTCTGTTGTGTTAAGCCATTCGGTTTGTGGTACTTTGTTATGGCAGCCCTAGGAAACTAACTTGGGTGTAAGGGGAATCCCACTTTAGCTTAAAAAAAAAAAAAAGAAAAGAAAAGAAAATTACCAAATGAGGTAATTAGGGAGTAATCTTTATATATCTGGAAATTTTCCAGAGAAAGAATTTTCAATTTATAAATAAAGAGAAATTATAGTACAAAAAAGCAAGCAATCAAGCTCTGGTTTTCATGTGGGGAATGGAGTTGAGAGAAACAAGATTGAAAGCAGAGAGGCCAGTTAGGAGCAAATTAGAGCCTCATTTATTGCCCTGTTCCCACCTTTGTTTCTAGGGGTTTCTCATCAGGGACCTCAGCTCTAGCTTCCTGTTTCTCAGGAGATTCATCAGAGTGTCCAGTATGGCTCTCCTTGGGCAGCTCCTCCACTGCCTTTCCTGGTTCCCAGAGGTCTGCTGCCACGTTTTGCCACAAAATGCTGCTGGATTTAACCTGAAGCCAGTACTTCCTCCGTATAGGAAAATTATAACAAACTTGAACCTCATGACTAGGAAACATTTAAAAAAAAAAAACTCCGATGCTTTAGGATCTATTAGACTTGAAGAAGCAAATAGCTCAAGCTTGTCTATGTAAATAATTGAAGCGAATTTTAAAAATTAAGGTAGAAGAAAGAATTGCTTCTCTGCAAGGCTGTTTTCCAGGATTTGTACAGACAAGCGCTGATAATAGTCCGGCTTTGTTCTACCTAATGTTTTCCTTAGTGCTGTATACCTATAGTGTTCACCTGTGTGATTAGGTGAAAAATTACTGGGCAAATATGTGTAAGAACTGACTTATGCTTTACTTCCAATGGAGGTGGCATCACTGGGCAAGAAAAGATGCTGAAGGAGGCTAATTCTGCCAGGGAACCAGGCTGCTGGGGCCTGAAGTCACTAACCTTGGGCTAGGGATGGAGTTGCATATTTGGTTAAAAGAAGCAGGCAGCTGGTGTTTAGAGTAAAGGCTGTTTGGTTGCCCCCCCCCCCTTAAAGATTTTATTTACCTATTTGTCGGAGAGAGAGAGAGAAAGAGAGAGAGAGCACAAGCAGAGGGAGCAGTGGGCAGAGGGAGAAGCAAGCTCCCTGCTGAGCAAGGACTCTGGGATCATGACCTGAGCAGAGGGCAAAAAGCAGATGGACGCTTAACTGACTGAGTCACCCAGGCATCCTGTGGTTGCCTTTTTTTTTTTATAGATAATCAATATGATTCCCCAGCAAGAAAATGGATAAAATTGTGCCCCAAACTACAACTTTTTTTTAATTTTTATTTTTTAATTAACATATAATGTATTATTTGCTTCAGGGGTACAGGTCTGTGATTCATCAGTCTTACACAGTTTACAGCCCTCAGCATAGCACGTACCCTCCCCAACGTCCGTCTCCCAGCCACCCCAACGCCCCCCCCCCCAGCTTAAATCAGAACTATCAAACTGTGCTTTGTAGAACAATGGAGTCTTTTGTGAAGTTAATGGTGTTGGGATAGGGTGTGGTTTTCTTGTCAATTTCATTGGGTTATACAGTATTCTCAAGGATAGCATTCTCAAGGAAATAGATACAATTTCCTAAAAGCTAACTGATTATGGAGAATATATGTCAGTATGTCCTAGGATACCAATATTCTATTGAGTATAGCTTGGGATATATGGTATTAAAGCATAGTCTTAGAAGGTGATTCGGCCTCTTTGCCTTTTACATGAGTACATATATATAATTTCAGAATTATGGAGGTGTTCATTCATCTAAATTGTCTTTAGAGAAGGCCGTTCCTTATCATCCTTATTACCTTGGGTCCTTTACAGTTGGAATGCTTTATGTCACGGGGACTCCCTCATGCAAAAGCAGTTGCTTCCTTAATCCATGTAGTTAAACAAAAGCCAAATGCCCACCTACATTAGAATATCTTTTTCACAGGCCAGCCGTGGGGTCTGGACTTCCAAACATTTGTTTTATGTTTGTCTTAGGGAATCACTTCTAGAAGGTTCAGTTAAAATGGAGCCAAAACTTGCAAAGAACAGTCATAAATCCCAGGGACTGGATTTATCAGAGACACTTAGAACTTAGATGGTTGAGAAGGAATCCTAAGAAAAATGACCTAAAGATATGGAACATGGCACTCTTCCCAGGAAAGCAGAGTTAGTGAAGTTCCAAAGCATGTTTCTTACATTTCCAGAAGGCTTCTTTCAGGCAATGAGTCTTTGTGGGATGGTGAGGCGGGGGTCCTCCAGAATGTAAAAGTGACAGCAGATGGAGAATAATTTTCTCTGTGAACAGTCCTGCCCTTAACAAAATATATCAAGACTTTTTGAATCCCTGAGGATTACAATCATCTAAAATAGCACCATTGCTGCGCTGAATCCATTATAACTCACCAGCTGCACTTTGGTGGAGAAAAGGTGGCCCAATGAAAGATTTCATTGTGGATTGTTCTCTTGATCCCTAGCCAATTTTGCAGCTTCATATAATTGACACACATGACTTCATGAAGCTCAGGATTTAACATCTTTCCATACTACGATGTTTCTGTCATTCTTCACATTTCCCTTTGTATTTTTCAGCTCCAACAGATGCAGATTTGCCAAAACGAATGTTAATTGCCTATTTACTGTCTCCCTGCCTGTTCAATTTACTCACAGATCATTTCCTATTCAGAGCCCTGCAGCAGTTTGTCACTCCTTTACTCCCCTAATCAGTTCAGGTTCTAAGAAAGCCACATTTTAAAAAAACCCAGCCTTCCAACCTCACCTTGATCCACAAAAGGCCTCGCTGCACTCGGAGTGGAGCTGGTCCTGCTGGAAGGCAGGCAGCAAGAAGCCAAAGGACGAAAAAGATCCCGGAGCTGAATTTCTTTTAGAGTAAGTCATTAAGACACAAGGAAGCATTGTCTCTGCAGATACATCTTTCAATAAGCTTAATTTGACTTTCTTAATTTCTTATCCATTCAAGGGTTTTCCTGAAGTTCATCCCTTCTACTTAGCTACTCAGTAGTACATTTTAGTTTCATCTCACTGATTTCATCACCCCAGATCTTTTATTCCATTTGTTCTGAAGGTTAAGCAAAGGAAGAAAGACAAGTGGAAAGCAGATACTGTGGCTCATCATGAGAAATGGCTTAAAAGATCTCAGCAGCTAGAGCGGAGAGATGAGGAAAAATATAGTCTTGGGAGTCTGGGTGTACTTAAGATATTTGTTTCCTTGTCGCTTAGACCATTTGTTTGCAGTGAATAACTCAGATCTGATTTAAGGCTTCAGTTTCCCTTTTCAGATGCTAAATAAATAAACAAATATTTCTCATTAGCTACATTGGAAAATCAAGATTAGAGCCCAAATAGTTTGTCAATATCTGCAGTACTAGGGAACATATGTCCAACCTAGGAAAGGAAATATAGTCCTGAGAATTTTTATTTTCTTCCTTTTTTTTTTTTTTTAAAGATTTTATTTATTTATTTGACAGAGAGAGATCACAAGTAGGCAGAGAGGCAGGCAGAGAGAGAGGGGGAAGCAGGCTCCCTGCTGAGCAGAGAGCCCGATGCGGGGCTTGATCCCAGGACCCTGAGATCATGACCTGAGCCAAAGGCAGAGGCTTTAACCCACTGAGCCACCCAGGCGCCCCAGAATTTTTATTTTCAAACATAAAACTATGTACAGAGTTGACCAACGCCTGGATTTTGGCGTCGTGAGACCTGTTTGTGTCCAGCACAATCATTATGCTCTTTGCACATGCAAGCTTCGTCAGGGTTAGAAATGGGTCCGATTAGATCGAGGCCATTATGATGGAATTTGATTGGATTGGAACGGTATATCTGGAATGACTTTGATTTAGACCAGGGAAAGCCACAGCTTAAGTGATAAACATAAGGGTCCCGCTTATAGTTGTGTCATCCAAACCTGTGGCCATTTAAATTTAATTTTCAACTGATTAAATTTAGGGAAAATAAAAAATTCAGTTCCTGAATCACAATAGCCTCATTTAAAGCGTTCGGTAGCAGGGCGCCTGGGTGGCTCAGTGGGTAAAGCCTCTCTCTGCCTTCGACTCAGGTCATGATCTCAGGGTCCTGGGATCAAGCCCCGCATCGGGCTCTCTGCTCAGCAGGGAGCCTGCTTCCCCCTCTCTCTCTGTCTGCCTCTCTGCCTACTTGTGATCTCTCTCTCTCTCTTTCTGTCAAATAAATAAATAAAATCTTAAAAAAAAAAAGCGTTCGGTATCTAGTGGCTAGTGGCTACCGTGTTGGGCAGGATAGGTATAAACTAATCCCTTCCTTGTAGAAAACCCTTCCTTGTAGACAATCTATTAAACAGCACTGATGGAGTGTTACTGTTTTATGGAAATCCAGAGCACTCAAGGTAGCTCTGCACCCAGATAGAATATTCTAGTCTTTCTGTCCTTGAAGCAGCCGTATTAAAAGAAATCACTGACTTCATCTAGATGGGAGCCTTCCTTTCCACCATCTGAAAAAGCAACTCATCTTTATAGTGAATTGAGGTTTTTTTGTGGGTGGGAGTGGAGTGATGTAACTTTATTTCCAAATACGGAAGGACTAGGTCACAAAGGAATTTTCTAGCATAAGAATAGATCTTTTTGTCAGAGGCTTTATTTTTTATCATGGGAAGGCTAAAACCAGTGCATATTGATGGCTTATTATCTGTTTGTAAGAGATTGTCTTACTCTGTAGTTTAGTGAAACACCCCCCCCCTCCCCACACACACCATGGTGTATTTTGCACTTGGATTTATGGATGAATATAAGATCATGTTCCTTATCTTCACCTTATTTTTTAACAAGTCCAGATTAGCCAAGACAGCACTATAAACACTACAGTTTATTCCACTGTCTCTCTTTCCAAGAGTTGGTTTCGGGAACATTTTCTAAAATTTCTCATTTTCTCCACCGGCTTTTTGTTCTCAATCGTTTTACCTACACATGTGTCAGGCCTAGGACAAAAGGAAATTGTCCATTCTGACAGAAAACAAAACAAGGGCACCTGGGTGGCTCAGTGGGTTAAAGCCTCTGCCTTCGGCTCAGGTCGTGATCTTAGGGTCCTGGGATTGAGCCCCACATCAGGCTCTCTGCTCAGCGGGGATCCTGCTTCCCCCTCTCTCTCTGCCTGCCTCTCTGCCTACTTGTGATCTCTCTCTTCTCTGTCAAATAAATAAAATCTTAAAAAAAAAAAAAGAAAACAAAACACAAAACAAATTCAGCTTCTTGAAAGAGGTTATCACCATTCCCATGAAGGAGACCTTTGTTCAGGGTCCCTCATATCTTCTGAGAGCTTTGATTTGTCTTGCTCTCTTCCTTTGGGTGCTAGAGATCACTTAAGTTAGACTACTTGTGTGGATTGGTCATAAATTGTAAAAAAAAAAAAAAAAAAAAGTGAAAATGTCAGGAAAAGTAGGGTTAAAAAAAAGTATAGGTGTGATGATCTCAATCATGTTAAAAAAGGAGCATAGAAAAGTTTAAAAATAATAGGCTATAGTATTAACCACAGTTATCTCTGGATAGAAAAAATATGGATTATGTAAATTTTCTTCTTTATGCCATTTTGTATTAAAAAACACTTATAAAAAATCTTTTGAAACAGCATCTATAAGGCTCTGGTTGTGATATAAAAATTATTTTCATTTCTTTGTTTCCTTCTAACACATATCAACATATAATTTTACATAATTATATTTGTGTATAATTATATCTGCATGCAATTTTGGGTTCTATTTTTCTTGAAGAAATGGATAAAAACATTTTAGATCAGAGAAACATGAGTTGTGTGTCAAAAGGGAAAGACATAAATCTAGCTTTGGAGACCTTGAAGTTTAGAGAAGGAAACAATAAACAGGCTGCATCTTGATAAATGTTAGAATAGAGGGACAAAGTTGTATAAAAACAGAAAATAGAATAAAACTGGACAAAGCAGAAAAGACGTTACCAAAAACATGACTTTTAGATCGACTCAGAATTCTATATCATTACAGCGATTAATTTTTAACAGCTTCATTGTATTCCAATTGATTGATATGTCAAATTTTACTTAACCTAATTATCTCATTATAACAAGGTCTATGTCTTAGTTACTCTCAAGCTTTCACTACCTTCAGAAGCACTATTATGATCAGCTTTAATTAAAAAATCCTACCCCTAGGAATTTAGCTAAAAGAAATTGTTTAAAATGAAGAAAAAACCTACAATATGTACACTGGTTATAAACATTGTCATGACTGTTGATATATGATACCCAATTATTATTTTTATGATTACCATTATTGTGACTATATACATTTGTGATTTCTGCTTTCACTTTGATCTTTGATTCATCTTTTAATATTTTTGGCAATTGGTCTTTTTTGTCCTTGGTCTTGTCTTTCGCATTTTTCTGATCATATCTCTGTCCTGAACATTCTTGGTGGGCGTATTGTATTGTATTTCTGGGGTGCTGCCTGCATTCCTTGGTTTGCAGCCCTTCCTCAGATCACTCTAGCCTCTTGGTTCCATTATGGCATTTCCTAGTACTGACAGACCCTCTTGCCTCCCTCTTCTGTGGATTCTTGCGATTACATTAGGCTCACCCTGATATTCCAGGATGATCTCCCCATCTCCAAATCCTTAACTTAATCACACTTGTAAAGATCTTTTTACCATTTAAGGTCATGTGTTCACAGTTCCGTTGATTGGGATGTGGTCACCTTTGGATCATGATTCAGCCCACCATGAGTAGTATAATGCTGGTCAATATATATACACACAAACATGCACACACACGTGTGTAAATACAGTATAGATATGGGTGCCTGAGGAAAGTTCTGGTGGAGGATGTAATAAATTATTGACATAATTATCCCTATGGAATGGGAGTAGAAGACAGGGAAGGAGGTGGGAGTGAATTGTACTTTTTAGTTTGTACATTTCTGCGTTGTTTTGCACTATGAAATGTCTTAGAGGAAATTAATGAAATTAAACACAGTTAACATATAATTAGATATGTCAAGAATATGTTTACTGTTTAGATCTCACTAGAGCAATTGAACACTACTATGAATTCCATATTTTACATACTTTTACTGAAAACCCTGCTAATATTTTAGGGTTAGAAATAATTGATTATAGTTATATGAGCTAATGCAGTACCTCTGTCTTCTGAACAAAGTTTGGGCATTTTAAACACAAAGAAGATTTTAAGAAACTCGAGGGTATAGTTTGTTTGTTTGTTTATTATTCGTTATTTTGTGAGACATAGTCCTCTTTCTAAATCCAATGGTATGTGTGAATCCTCTCCCCAGAAAAACATATAGTTCAAACCTAACATGATTATGTAATTTTAGGGGTTTAGGGAGCCCATCGATTCCAGTTTAAGAATCTCCTGCTCTAAAAACGTTTGCAGAAAAAAATATATTGTCTTGGGGTGCCTGAGTGGCTCAGTGGGTTAAAGCCTCTGCCTTCAGCTCAGGTCATGATCTCAGGGTCCTGGGATCAAGCCCCGTATCGGGCTCTCTGCTCGGCAGGGAGTTTGCTTCCCCCTCTCTCTCTGCCTGCCTCTCTGTCTACTTGTGATCTCTCTCTCTCTCTCTCAAGTAAATAAAATCTTTAAAGAAATGAATTAAAAAATATATTGTCTTTCTTAGAAACTTATTGCTGAAAAAATACTTATCTATAATGAGACTGCCATATTGGTGTTGAATTCTATTCTGGAGCCTTGCTGCACCGTACAGTAGCTATTCACTGCATGTGTCCATTTGAATTTGAATCTGAATTAATTAAAACTAAGTAACTAGAAATTCAGTGCTTAAGTCACACTGACCACGTTTCACATGCTCGATGGCCGTGTGCAGCTAATGTCTGCCATATTGGAAAGCGCAAACCCAGAATATTTCCGTCACTGCAGAAAGTTCCATTGGGCAGTAGGGCTCCCAAGCAGGTGCTCCAGGCTGCAAAGTGAATAAAGATAAAATTGAGATGAAATGATTCTAAATAATAAGCTATTTAGAACAAAGTAGTGTTTCTTCACCTATTGGCACTGCCATATAGGTTATCTTAGTTATTTCCTCTAACAGTTGTGTGAGGGACATATTATCTTCATTTTACAGCATTCAGATGACAAACTTTAATATAACCTGTGCTTTCAAACCCAGGTCTTGACCACACCTACCTAGTGAGTGCTCTTAACGAATTCTAAGCTGCTTTTCCTATTCTAATGCTTCAGATTCTCACTCCCCTTGAAAATGTACTGTTAAGGCTCTGCACTATCAAAGGTCTCTTATTCATTGTTATGTATAGAGTAACTATTTTCTATTTTCTCCTATGTTTTACCCACAATAATGGCACATCTTGCCTGAAGATAGCCAATGCTCGACAGTTGTAAAGCTTATTCCGATAAAGCATGGTTAGCACCATGAAATGCATTTCTCTTTGTTCTGTCTGCCAGTGGTGCCTCATTGCTTCAGCATCAGGGCCGAGCTATCGTTTAGAATTGTTTGAAATGATACTACGGAGGATATTTCAGGGGAAAAAATTGATATACAAGGAAGTCATTATAATCATCACATGTCGTGAGAATGGTTTTAAAATATTGCCTATGCTTGGAATTCTCTAAAAGGTGAGATTTTAAAGAGGACCTAGAATGCATTTGAACTCATTTTTGTTTCTTAAATATCTTTTGATAAATTAGAGTTGGGGCTGAAAGTAATCTATAAATAGGGCTTTCAGGCCTCATGTGCTGAGTTTGCTAAACCAAGGCACCCCCCAGGTTCAGGTGAGGGCTGAAACCTAGCCATTGTTCAGCCCACTAAGCCATGCAGAACTCAGGTCTGGGTTACTCGAAGTAAGGAGAGGCTTTTCCTAATCTACCTAAAGATGCCATTGGCTTGCCAAACCATATTGTCACGGGAGCTTTTCCCTTTAAAGGAAGGCCACACAGAGGGGAAAGTTTTTCTGATTTGCTTGAAAATATTGTGAGTAGATATGTAGCAAAAATTTTTGAAATGACACTTTATTACAATTACTGACTTAGGGAACATAAAGTAGGAGGGGCTGAAACTACTCACCATAGGATTTAAGGGACGCTCTGTGCATGTATTAAAGAGAGAAGACTGTTTTGAATGCTGATGCCCAAAGCATTGATAAAAAGTGAAATGAATTCTAGAGAAGAGAACTCTGGATAAAGATCAATTCATCTATTTATTCAATAATTCATTTTGAAGAAAGGCAGCTGTATGGTAGTATAGTCCTTTTCAAGTTGTGATCTGCGGAGCTCTTTAGGGGTTATGTGGGTGAAAGTGAGGTTGGGAGAAAATAGAACCAGTGAGGCTTCGGATGCCCACTCCTGCTTCAAACAGAGCAGCTCAGACTTAGTCCATTTTACATAAGGGATTTCTAATATTTGAAGAAACTCTCATGGCTAAAATATATGTGAAAACAACTACCTTAGAAAGTTCATTGTAGCTATACTCATTGAGTATTCACCACACAACAGAGAGTCTCATTTATTGCCAATTTAATCTTCACAAAAACCTTCGATAGTCTTATTATCCTTTATATGTGAAACAGAAAGGTTAAGTAACTTGTTAATATCACCTAGCTAGTAAATGGCCAGGCTGAAATTTCAACAAGATCTAACTTCCTCCGAAAGTATGACTATCTGGTAATTCTAAACTCTGTGTTAGCTTGATTGCAATTATCAAAAAATCCAAACAAAATGTCTATTTTTGGAAAAATAAAATTCATTTTAAAAATGCAATAATGGGGATACAGTTTGGGATAGATACAATCTCAGTTAATTTTCCTAGAGGAGCTTTATTTAGAGTGTTATGTGGTGCTGATTGATTCACATTATTTGTCTGGCCGTGTCTTTTGCCATGTAGCTTATAACCTGACCCTCTGATCCCATAGGAAAGCTCAGTAATCCAGAAATAATCATTTCTTTCACAGTGTGCATTTTTGAAGTCTGTTACCTCTTTTTCTAATAATCTCTTCATTGCCTCTCATCTATAGAATTTTTACTCATCTTGGAGGGTCTAACTTTCATCCCTGACTTTCTTACCCAGTTTTATCCCATTTCCTCCTCTGAGCCTCTGGAACATTTTGAATAAAAAATTTCATTATAGGATTATATATAAAAGCATAAAATGTGCTACAATTATCTCTTTATATGTCTCGTAGAGCAAGGAATCTATATGATTCACCTTTATATACTCCAACGTGTATTAGATCTGCAATAAAAGCTAGTTGAATGAGTAAATATATAAATGAATGATGACCACTGAAAATTTCCACAACTTGAAAGTGTGAACCGTTTACTGTGGTTTCAAAACAGTCTCTCCCCTTGGCCCCTTCTTCTGTTCCCAGACCCCAAAGGGCACTTTACCAACAAGTAAAGGAGGTGATTGAAGACCAGCTCCAGTGCTCTAATTTGGTCCATTCTGCAGCACATTTATCTCTCCACCTTGCAGACCTCAGCATTGGGAAGGTTTTATCCCTTGAAGCTGGGAATGGCTTTTACTTGTAGAGTGACATTTGCTAACCCCTCCCTCCCTCCCGCCCCACAACAGCTCCAATTGGAAATGAGTGCAAGGGAAGTTTTGGAAGTTGCTAGACAGAGTCTGTACTTCTTCCCTTCCCCGCTGCTATTCACTCCCTTGCATTATTTATATTGGCATGGTTTTTGGTTTAACCTATGATGTAATGAGCTTCTTGTGGGGTGAGGATAAATATCACGATTTACTCCTTAGTTTTTTATATAACCCTTCTTTGCCTCCGCCTTCTTGCAGGACTCAGAACAGTGTTCTTCACAGGTCATTCCTAAGTTATGAAATAAAATGACTCTCTCTGGTGAGCATCTTTACAAAATGCGATATAGCGTAGCAGTGCCTTGCCGGCATGCCAGTGTGTTACATTCTTCGTGGTATATTGCACACGTTACTACTGTAGAAGCAGTTATTTTTAGTCACCATTCTTAAAAAGTTTGTATTTAAGTTGGGAAGAAATTTTTTTCTTTTCTTTTTTTTTTTTTACTAGGCACTGATAACATGAAGTGCTTCGCATGATCTCGTTTGAGATAAGTCATCACGGTCAGTTCCCCGCGTCTCGGGGTCTTGTGTGTCATGAGCTTCTGTTTACTCTACCCGGTTTTTCTGGGGTGAGGAGTCGAGGGCATATCAGAAGGCTGAATCAGTCATCTGTGATGGGAGGTGGCAAGAGAATCTTAAGCAGTAGTAGTCCTCCTTCCTGGGTGGAACTACTGGCTTCAACCAAATCCTTTTTATGGGATTTTAGGTATAAGAGACAGAAGCAGCAGGAAGTGTTGAAGAAGTCATAGTAACACTGGAGAGGTGAAGAGAAAATTTGATCAAAGAGAGAGGAAGAGACAAGGAGACACTGAGTCACATGCAAGGAGGGGCCTCTTGAGTAAGAAAAATGGAAGCCAGTATTTGAATGGAGAAAATACTCAAGCAGAGCTACTCTGGGTGGTTAGTGTTACTGTTGCATCTAGAGAGTATGCAACTCTCCAGGAGCAGTTCACCTTCACTCTGTTTCCCCCCTCCTCTGCCATTTTTATAGTTCCCGAGGTTACCTAATGCCTCAGGCTCTTTCAGGTTTCTTTGTGAAACATTCTTCTGTCACTACACTTTCAGTTAAAGAAAAGATTAAAGATTAATAAGTTTCAGGTCAATTAGGAGCTCAATCATCTAGTTCAGGATTTTGCATGTGGACTGATTTTGATTTTAAGTAATCCATATATGTAGTTGGTTAGTGTTTATAAATCAATACAACTAAACTTAAGATGTGCCTAGAGCTCCCCACTCAATTTCTCCTCTTTCTGTATCTGATTTATTGCCATTTCTCTTACGTACAAATAACAGAATTTGCCTTTAGGGACCAAAGAATGTCCAAAGGGAATGAACTCAGTCATAATGTCAATGGTAAGAAAGTTCAGGCAGTTAAGAAAGTTCTGTGTTGATAAATGAGATGTGAAATATTTTTTCAGTCCCCCCAGAGGAGTGGCTATATTCCTATATACATATATGTATATTTGCTCTAGCTTATTCAACTTATAGAAATATTTGATGACCAAATGGCTATTGTGTACCAAATCAGTGTATTTAGGGTATTTTGGAGACTTCATTCTTTGTGACTTTTTATTTATTTATTTTTTTTCTTTGTGACTTTTTCAATGGGAATTACAACCATATGTCTTTGATGGTTTGGGTAATTAACTGTTTAAGGCAGCGAACTGGATAAAACTACTTTTTGGAAGTCTTCTCCAAAGGGGATGATTTTGTGTTCATTTATGCATTTTGTATAGCAGATTTTAAAATGGGTAATTGTGGCTGCAACAATGAAAAGATCGGAAACACTTTATCAATGGCTCTGTAGATTTGTGTTTTAATTGTTTAGTAATGTAGAAAACACTCTGGAGTATTTGAGTACAAATGATATAGTATCATTCAGAGTTCTAGTAATCATAGATGTGATTAAGAAAACCCCATGTCATGGTTAATAACGATGATCTTAATAAATTGTTATTGCTATAAATGTTCCATTCTGTTCAGTTATCCTACTGTTTTCATTGCCTCTGCAGCTGGTTCAAATCATCTAAAACTAGAAGCAGGACAAGTGTTATTTGAATGAAGGGTACTACAAGTGTAAACACTTCACAGAAAAACCCAGAATCTCATTGCCCAAGTCATAGTGGTATTTCCCACAGGTAAAAACTATTCTCCCACACCTACTTGGGTTTCCACAGACTGAAAAAGCCATTAGCAATGCCAACACTTTATTACCTCTGATTTTTGGGGAACAGAACAAAATTTACAAGTTTTATTCATTCATTTATTTATTTAATTTCCTTCCTCAGTTTTCTCTTATAAGACACAAGGGGCACATGTACAAATGGTCCAAATGATCTGATGACTCTTGGACCACTAAGTTGAGGTCCCTTGGGGACGCGCACGCAGCACTGTGACTTACTTCCCTTTCACCTGTGGGGGGGGAGGGAGGGATCTCTCTCCACAAATGAGTTGTTGATGACCACAACTGTAGCCTCCCCTCATTGTTCATTTGATGGTTCATTCATTCTTTGGATCCAGATTGATACATGTATCAGACGTCACACCAGGTAGTGGGCAACACAGCACTAGCAGGAAACTCTTTAAAGAAGTGTAGGTGACCTTCTGTTAGATAATCATCAAGAATTATCTTTGAAAATAACCAATCAAAGCTAAAAAGATAGGAGACACATTTTTAAACATTCAAGAACAAATGTCCTAGTGGTAAAGAGCTGAAAGGAATTTTTCAAAAGAAATCGTGTTTGTGAAATCTGTAGACCAACAGAATATGTTTTTTGAATGAAGGACAAATGATGTTCTGAGAAAATACGATCTGGGGCTTCATCATCAGAAAACAGAAGGCCAACGTAATCTAGAGTCCGACAGAGAGATGCACACTTTTCTAGGTTCCAATAGCACACTGACCGTGTTTGAGTTTAGAATGAAGTTTTCTGAGGTTTTCTCCCCCCTTGTTCCTCTGCGCTGTGATCCCATGTGATAAATATGTACTACTAATAGTACATCTTTGCCACTGACCGGATTCATATTATGGATCACTGGTGCCCATACCACTAAAAGCCACTTCCTCCACATTTGTACTCAGCTAATAGTTCCCTAGTTTGTAGTTGTGATTCTATGCCACGGGCGCCAACCACCATCTCTGAATCAGCAGCTGACAGATATGAAAAACGTAGGAACAAAACCTAAAACCTCATCTAGAGGAAAAACAGGCTTCCCAGAGTCATTATAACAAAGTAATAGTCCTCACCAACAATAAATAACATTTATTAAAAACAAAATCTATACTAGGCTCTTTGTTGGACATTTTTCATACATTATTTCACTGAATGCTTTCTCTCACCCTACGAGGTAGAAATTATTTCTCCTGTTTTATAGATAAGGAAACAGGCTCAAATTGGGTAATTTGTTTTTAGCCACACAGCTAGTAATTGGATTCAAATGAAGATTTGTCTGACCCCAAATCTGTATTCTTACTGACTCACCTAGTATTAAATATCTGCTAAGCCCTGAGCCGGGTACACTGGAGTTATTGTTTAGAGGACAGAGAACACAAAATGATAGAATGAAGCACAAGCTCTAGATTCCTCTGGAATTAATTCAGGTCCCATCCAGAGAGCTTCCCAGCCGTGTCGACTTCATCAGACTCTGAGCCATTGTTTCTTCATTTGCAAACTGAGGCCCACAGTTGTATACATCGTCTAGGGTTTTTGTCCATTTTCAATGAGGTAATGCATGTTGTACACTTTCCCTATTGGTGCTGAAACAGATTACCCCAAATTTAGTGGCTTAAAACAACAAGAATTGATCATCTTAACATTTCTGTAGTCCTGAAGGCTAAAAGGGGTCCTGCTGAAAAAAAAAAAAATAAATAAATAAATAAATAAAATAAAAGGGGTCCTGCTGGCTAAAATCAAGGTATCAACAGGGCTATGTTTCTTCTAGAACCCCTACTGGAGAATCTGTTTCCTTCCCTTTTCCACCTTCTGGAGGACATCCACCTTGCCCTGCTCCTGGCCTCTTCCACCATCTTCAAAGCCAGCAATGGGCTAGTTGAGTCCTTTGTCATACGTATCTGTTGTCAGTTTGTCGTTGACTCTTCTACCTCCTGTGTCTGCTTTTAAGGACCCTCATGATTACGTTGCACCCACGTAGGTAATCTGTACAAATCTACTGATTTTAAAGTCAGCTGATTAGCAACCTAATTCCCCTGTGCCGAGTAACATAACATATTCACAGGTTCTAATCATTAGGTTATGGACATCTTGGGAGGGGGGCATTATTTTGCCTACCACAAATATAAAAGGTGCCTTTTAAAGAACTTACTATATGATTTCTGATGCAATTATTAGGATTATTTTAGTATAGATAATATAATGTATGAATCTGTTCTCCTAATAAAAAAAACAACTCCCACACACACCTGCATTTATTTATTTACCAATATGTACATGTGTGTCCCTAAATTCCACTCCCCCCAGAGGTAACTACTGTTAAGAGTTTAGCATAAATCCTAGTAGAATTTTTAAAATTCATTTTGGGGAGCTTGGGTGGCTCAGTTGGTTAAGTGTCTCTTGATTTTGGCTCAGGTCTTGATCTCAAACATTCCAAGGTGTCCATAACCTAATGACTAGAATCTGTGAATATGTTATGTTGCTTGGCACAGGGGAATTAGGATGCTAATCAGCTGACTTTAAAATCATGCTCCACATTCAGAGAGTCTGCTTGAGATTCTCTCTCTCCCTCTCCCACCCCCCACCCCCAGCTGTCCCTCCACTTGCATACATGCTCTCTTTCTCTGAAATAAGTAAATCTTAAAAAAATAAAATTCATGTTCAAACATGTAAATATGCATTCACACATATGTACATATATATTTAACATAAAATGGAATTATGCCATTCATATTATTTTATAACTTGGGCATTTCAAATAGTTATTCTCCCTGAATAAGTGCATCTCCACCTTATTCCTTATTCTATGCTGTTTTATAATGGAAATATACTATAATTTATAATTTATGAATCTAATTCCTTCCCAGTGAATTTTAAGGTTTTTATGAATTTTGTTGTTATAAAAAATGCCACAATGAGCATCTTTGTGCAGCTTTGTAAATGTATCACTGGAAGGGATTTCCAAGATTACAAATTGACATAGTAGTTTTAAAACATTATTTAAATTCTTTAAAATAGTCATACATATGTTTTCCATAAGTCCATAGGTAAAACCAAATCGTATGTTCCTTTTCCTCTCTCTTCTTCCCGTAGCCACATCCCAACCACAAGGTACCTTTCTGGTATAAATACTGATAATAAGTCCTCTCTCCAGGACTGCTGCCAGGCTTATGGGCATAGAATATAATATAATTCACTGTTACTTTAACTTATGTTTCCTTGTTCATCAGAGATGTTAAATGACTTTCCTTATGATTATTTGTCATTTAAATTTGCTTTTTCATAAATTATTCATATTGCTTCTATTGGATTGGTTATCTTTTCATTATCAATGTGTAAGTGGTCTCTGTTACAGAGACTAATCCTGTGTCATCTGTGTTACAAATATATTTTCCCAACCTATCAATTTTTTATGGATCTAGTTTCTGATATATCCTGCAGTATTTTTTTTTTTTTCAATTTCATGCAGTTGAGGATGCCTATTCTTACAGAGCTCCTGAGTTTCTAGTCTTCATAAAGGAGGTTTCTTATGTACTTAGGTTGCTCATGTGGATTTCCAATGCTCATAAAATTTTAGTTTGTTTATTATTTCATAATCCTTTGTGGAGTTTATTTTTATATATGATGCAAAATAAGGTTCTTAATATATTTTCTATGATTGTGTACACCTAGCTGTAGTTCTATTTATTAAATAATGTACCCTTAAACCTCTAAATTAAACTGTAACATTTGTCATATATTAAGTTTAAAAAGTATAGGAGGATCTACTTTTGGATTTTCTGTTGTCTTCCACTGATATACTTGTCTATGGTTCCATTAATACTACAGTTATGTTATTTTATTTATTTATTTTATTTTTAAATTTTTAAAAAAGATTTTATTTATTTATTTATTTATCAGAGAGAGAGAGAGCACACAAGCAGGCAGAGTGGCAGGCAGAGGCAGAGGGAGAAGCAGGCTCCCTGGCAAGCAAGGAGCCCGATGTGGGACTCAATCCCAGGACCCTGGCATCATGACCTGAGCCGAAGGCAGCCGCTTAACCAACTGAGCCACCCAGGCGTCCCCAGTTATGTTATTTTAATGCTTTATGCTATGTTCTGATTTCTGATAAGATGACTTCCCCTTTGCTCTCCTTGGTAATCTGGGGCATGCATCTTTCCTTAAAATATTTAAGATCATTTTTAAATACAGTGCAAAACAAATAATAAGAACAAAACCAAATGAATAATATGCCAACATCCTGTTCGAAGTCCAAAGTAATTTTATTTGTATTAAATGTAATTACATTAAATGTAATTGTGTTAAATATAACTAAATGAAATGAATATCATTCTTTAAGGAAAGATATTTCTTTTCTCCCTCTTTTAGCAACACAACCTTCAAATTGTAGCTGGGTACATGGCTATCTGGAATAAAGCCTGTATTTAATAATCTTTGCAAATGGGTAGGCTGTGTGCTTAAGTTCTGGTAATATTCCCATTACCCTCTGCTAGCATCTTGCCTCGACAGGGTAAAATGGGTGGTGGAAAAAAAGCAGCTGTGATAATCAATTTAGAACTTGAGACTGGCTCTAGAAGTAGGGACCTTTATAGCTATGTTTTTATGTTCATTAATTGTTTCTTTTTCCCCTTTTCTCCTACTAATTTATTTAAGAATACAGTGGTAGGATTGTATCAAATTTGTATCACCCTGGTGTGGAAGAGAAACTATTAAGACTTTGTCTAGCCCCCATATTAGGGACACAGATTTGTCTCCTGGGCAAAGGAGACAAGACATGCTAAGGAGCACATGTTGTGGACTTTGCTGGATATGTTCTGTCTAACCCTCTATATCCCATTCCATCTTTTTTCTTCTGGAAGGCTGAGATGTATGTAATACACCAATAAGCATCTTCACATCCAGTTTCCAGTTTGGTTCACTCTGGCAGACGCTATCAGATTAGGGGGAGAGAGGACTAAGTTCTGAGCTTATGTTCTCCAGGTTCTTTCCATGCTGGTTTATCTCAAGTTGGCTGCATGCTTCCACTGAAGAACACAACTCCTGCCAGACAGCCCTTTCTGTACAGCTTCTCCCAGAGTTCTAGTATCTACTCCCTCCTTTCAGTGCTAGACATGCTCATAGCTCCTTGCTGTTGAGAGCCCCATCATTTGTCCATTTCTCTTATGTCCACACATTTTATTAAAATCTTCGTAATTACCTTGTTTGGGTATGCTACTCTTTTTATTACTGGTTTCCTGGCAATGCACTAAATTTGCCATACAGTACACTCAACCTCATCTGACCTTGGGGTTTCCAAATACAGAATCCCTGTGAGTATTTTATCCTGTCCTGAGAGTCTTGCTTTGGTTGGTATTACTGAGTAACAAATTAACATAATCATAGGAGCTTAAAGTCACCATTTATTTATTTATTTATTTATTTATATTTATATTTATTTATTTATTTGACAGTGAGAAAGAGATCAGAAGTAGGCAGAGAGGCAGGCAGAGGGAGAGGGGGAAGCAGGCTCCCCGCTGAGTGGAGAGCCCGATGTGGGGCTCAATCCCAGGACCCTGAGATCATGACCTGAGCTGAAGGCAGAGGCTTAACCCACTGAGCCACCTAGGCATCCCAGAAGTCATTATTTATTATCTCATATTTCTCCAGGTCCAAAATCTGGGTTCAGCATAACTGGGTCCTTTGCTCAGCAGCTCATCAAGTTGAAATCAAGGTACCAGCTGACTAGGTTCTCATTGGGAGTTTGGAATCCTCTCCCAAGTTAATTTAGATTGTTGGCAGAATTTAATTCCTTGTGGTTATAGGCCTGAAGTCTTTTCTTGCTGGCTGTTGGTTGGGTGGTGGTCACTCTCAGCTCCTAGAGGCTGTCGTCAGGTACCAGCCACATGGCCGTCTCAGAACATGACAGCTACTTCTTGAGGGCCCCCAGAGGATCTCTCTCCAGTGGGCTATCACAGAGTCCAAAATTATATAATGTAATTACATGAGTAACTATGCCATCACTTTTGCTATATAAAGTGACCAAACCAGGGGAGAGACATCCCATTATATCCATGAATTTTTCCGAAACTTAAGATTCCTATTCCCTCAGATATACATCCTATAGAAACTCAAGAGTAGGGAGAGGAATCTGGAAGGCCATTGTAGAATTCAACCTACCACAGTTGTAGAGGATTTAGTGTGTCTAAGTGCTTCAAATATCTTCGGTTAAATTTCCTATTTTCTTCATTACTATATCCTCACTATCAGAGACACCCATGCCTCAATTTTACAACCTTATTGGGATTCTTTTATATAAAATGACTTGTCGATAGGCTTTCCTAACTGTTGGCTTCCACTTGGCTATCTTGGGTCTAATAAGATTGGTGATTTAGTGTCTCTATATGAATTCTTTAATCTCCTGCCTGGGGGCAGGGTGGGAGGAGGGGAAGTTTAAACCAGACCACGGCTATCCTAGAGTTTGTTGGAGAAAGTAATCTGAAGACTTTACCATCAAATATATAGACTTTCACTTAATCATTCTGTCTTCATACCAGCACCTTACCTGTACTTCCTTTTGCCTGTAACTCCAAGTTTCTGGTCTCTTGGTCTAATTTTTTTTTCTAGAAAAAGACCCTCTTGTCTTCTATGAATAGAGTGCAGGAGTGGTTGCCTCTCTGTTGCAGTGGTGTAGGGAAGCTGGGCTTTCAAAGCCTCTCTTACATTCTGAACCAGACTCACCTTGTTAAGCGCCCCACCTTGCCTGCCCCCTTCAATGCTCTCCGTCTCCCTAGCTTCTCAACCTTTGGGGGGTTTTATGAGGAAAACCTACTTGTTTATTTTCACGTTTAGGTGTTTAATAATTATCTGCCCTGATAACTCATTTGCCATTCTTTATAAACAGCTTTCTGTTGTTATCATCATGCTTTGGAGTTATAGATAGCTCCTTGTTCACTGAATATATTCACTGAATCGAAAGTTTCTGAATAGAAAGTTTTTGTTCTGTGTCCATTATGATTGTTGTTTGAAGGTGAGTGACCCTCAAGTAGAAAGGGGGACACACATGTCTTTATTCTACCATGAAAACCAAAGGTCAGTGTTCTGATAATGATCATTATGGTCATTATTTTACAATAAAGTTTACAGGTCATGGTATCTGCTTGGGGAGTTTGGATTCTTTTTAGGGAAAGAAGGTTTCAGCCCATTGTCCCTGAAGGGTTAAAAGAGCTAACAGTGTGCCCACAAGCACAGGTGAAACTGAGAATGTCCATGAATTATCTTTGTTGGGTTAACAGTCTACCTGCCATCTGCATTGAAAGAAATCACCTTGTTAAGTCAGTGAAGTCCCTTGAGGTTAAGGGAGCAAAGATGAAATGGTTTCTGCCTCCAGATAATTCATGTCAGCAATAGACCTTTGTGTGCTTCAAGCCACCTTTTCTTTTCTTTTTTTTCCCCCTTTAATGCAAGTAGTAAACACAATGGAAAGCATAAACAACATAGTAACATTTGAGGAAGAATTCCCGTTAAAAAGTTCCCAACTAGATTTGTCATTTTTGTCTAATATAAATCTATTAGAGTTCATTTGGCCTGTTGAAAGAAGGATGGAACATTTGTATCTATTGAAAAGATTACGTAAGCTTCTGGCTAAGACTTCATAGGAGACGTTTGGATGAAAAAGACATAGGAGACTTCAAGGAACTCACAGGTGGTAACACTAACTAAGACACACGTCTCTTAGGTTTAGTGGAGAGGCAGATAAAAGCACAGAGGGCTGGAATGAAGCACAGTGGATCTAAATTTGGCTGCATATATTTTAAAAATATGAAGATTCTGTATACATAAACGTGTATATACACATGTACAAACGCACACACTGGTACCTCCTGTCTCCCCTGGGGCAGAACCTCTGGGTGAGGAGCTTGGACTCTAGAATTTGAACATGCTTCTTAGATAATTGTAGAGTTGAGATCCACTGACCTAAGATCACAGATATCTTTGGCGGAAGATGAAGACAGGAGGAGAGGTAGTTACCTTTTTTTTTTCTTTTCTTTTTGTGGTGATATCTCATTTTATAATTTCTAAGAAAGCCATTGAAAAACACTGAAACATTCCCTGCTCCCTGTACCCTTCCTTTCTGGACAGGAGAGTCAGGTGATTGGTTCTCTGTCCCCGAATCTCTGTCTCTTCACGTAGAGAGAAAAAATAAAAGAGTCGAAAGGCTCCACTTTTGAGTCAAGGCTAGGTCAATTAGCATTAGAGGATTTTTCTGTTTCCAAAGGCAGAGTTCCCCCTGCTTCTCCTGCAAACCCATCCTCCCACTTTAATCAAACCACCGATTGCCATGTCATCAATTTAATCACAGGCTTCCTTTTGAAAGGTTCGCTGCTGAGGAATTAGTTTCCAGGGTCACTGAACCCCTGTGAGCAGCCTCACCTCGGAAGCCAAAGAGAGAGCTCATTTGGAATTCAGGGGCTTACCTGCTCCGATCTCTGCTGCAAACTCTAGGATGTAGTCCTGCTACGAAAACATTGCTCAGAAATAAAGTTATGAGGGCTTGCCTGGCCCCTGTGAAGGTATTGAGTTCAGCTCTTATTTTTAATCATGTTTAAAGAGAGGATCTCTTCATTCCTTGTAATAAAACCTGTCTTTCATTTTGAACGGCAAACCAAGGCAAGGACAAAACAGAGTGTCATCAGTTCTTTGAGTGGTTTATGTCTCATGTGGACGTATTTCACAATCCTGGATATGAAAATGAGCATTTTTCTATTAGCATGAATTAATTCCAAGGAAAATTTCCCCCTTCCATTGCTAAGGAGAAGACAGTTAGTCAAAATGATTCCATCTCACTCAGAATAGTTTCTGTTTCCATATCACTGTTTTCTGGGTGTTCTGTTTGTTTAACTTGGATAAGCAGATTTTATTATATCTGCCATAGCCTCTGAGGACCTAGATAGCTAGCCAGAAGCTGATCTGGATTCCATTCTATATCACAAATCGATACCCAAAATGGTCCTCCTGAAAAACTGTTGCAGATTCTTCATTGCAAATGACAATGTAGGAAACCAGAAAGACACAGATGGAATTCTGAATCCCAAGTGGATTTTTCAGCAGCAGAGTAGGCAGGGGGTAAAAAAAAATCAACTATATTTGATTTATAATTTTGTTATAAGATAAATCTGGAATACTCTGATGCCAGTTTAACCAGCCCCTTTTCTCTGAAATAATTTTGCAGATATATTTCATTTCTTTCCTCCTTGACTCTCAAACACTCTGTAAGTTAGGGGTAGAAATGTTCCCCAGAGAAACAGGGAAAGAGAGCAAAAAGGGGCAGCGGACATTGCCAGCTCTCCAGTGATATTGGAAACTATCTGAATTTAGGATAGCAACACATATATCCCTTCACCATACCTATTAGGCAATTTCCCAGGCTTTAAGTTTAATATTTGGCATTGGAATAGTGAGCTACCATATGATAATGCCTGTATTTCAAATTTCTTTAGAAAAAGGGAGAGGAACGGAGCCTTAAAAGGCATGTATTTATATTATCACAGAAAAGGAAACGATTTCTATAAAACTGACTACTCACAAAATTTTCTAATTTGCAAAAGGGTTTTGAAACATTCTGGTGCACTTTAATATTTTCATGGAGTTGGGGAAGACATCCTTCAAGGAGTGAGCACATGCATTTTAGATTCTCCCGCAAGAAAAATAATTGCTGCTTTCCTTTGTTCTCTTGTCCTTTAAGGTGAATCTAAGGGAACAACACTTTTTTTTTTTTTTTTTTTTACCTTTTTTTCTTAGAATCTTGGCTGATCCCAATTCACAAACATTCAGTCTATGGAATCCAGGATGGTGTGTGTGCTTTGCTCTACCTGGATTGCCGTGAAAAAACAAATTAGATCTTTGTCTCCCTTCTTTCCTGGACCTGAAGGCATTTCTATGGGTTCTTGGATCCTTCGTCTCTCCTGTTAGCCTGAGATGCTCTACATATAATTTTGGTGACTCCATCAACTACAGTAATCTGTGACAGCATGGAGTTAATTTAGTTTTGGTATTCTCTCACTAATAATTTATTCACTTTTACAATTTAAAGACATAATAATGAAAAAGATACTGCCTGACATCAGCGTGTTTACACACTACCAGGCAACAATTTAATTAATAATTTTAACAAAATCACTTAAGACAAAATCTGTAAGATGACATGAGCAAAATAACACAAGGATTCAAAAGGAAACCATTCTGACTGTGGGAATTAACATTTCAACTAGACATCAATTGGTGGCAATTCTTAGATATAATAGGCAAGGTATTTCTGGAAATATGCAGCTCAGAAGAGCTTGTTTCTTGGTGGAGATGAGATTATTGGTGGAGATTATGGAGTTCCCATACCTAAATTTCCTTTCCCTGAGTTCATGAGAGAGTAGAACAAAAAGACTGCTACACAGAGCATCCCACTTTTTCATTTTGAGCTTTAATAATCACAAGTCAGGCAATAATCAAGCATGAAGAAATAAGCAAATGGAAAACCCTGTAGAATGGAACCAGGCTACTACACAACGTAACTCCGAATAAGCAAGATGACCGTGGCTATGCCTTCGCTGTGTTCACCCTAAGACTCTTAACAGCAGACGCTGTAAGGCAGGACAGACCAAGTAGGGCCGCATCTGCCTCTTCACCCTTGCTGATCCATAAGTTGACACAATGTTTACACCTTCCAGAGTGCTCTTAGAGTTTGGGACAACCTAGCATAAATATTTCAAGACAGTTTTGAGTCTCTTGGAAATGCAGGTAGAACACCTTTTTTTATGAGACATGAAACTTTCTATGCCAGATTCCCCTTTTCCGCACCAACTCCCTTCTGCCTGAAATTAGATACCTGAAATAATAACCCTCTGATTTAGAGGTATCATTACAGGTTAATATACATATATCTCAAAATACATGCCCTATTAAGTCTTATCATCAGTGTGAATTGGTTTAATCAGATATTTTACTCAGAGTAATATTTATTTATTATTTTTTAAAAAGATTTATTTATTTTTTTTAGAGAGAGTGTGTGTGTGAGTGAGTGGAGGGAGGGGCAAAGGGAGAAGGAGGGAGAATCTCAAGCAGACTCCCCTCGGAGAACAGAGGGGGATGCAGGGTTCGATCCCGTGACTTGAGATCATGACATGAGCCTAAATCAAGAGTCAGATGCTTAACTGACTGAGCCACCCAGGCGCCCCTACTCAGAGTAATATTTAATGAGAAGGAAAAGGAAATAAGGAATAATATTTTTTAGGATTCGGCATGTAAGTACATCATTTCAAGGAATCTAGTAACCTAGTGAAAGATGCATCATTACTGAGAAGGACTCTGGAGTTCAGATAGGCTAATTACTGGCTCAAGTTAGTCCAACTAGTAAAAGAAATAATATAGATCTAGTTCTGTGTGAATACAAATTAAATACACTTGGAAGAGAGAAAAGTGGAAGAGAAAAAGAAGGGCAGGGAGAAGAGGAAGAGGAAGGGGCCGTGACTGGTGTTGCCATATTTTTCTTCATATTTTGTATGTGTACAAAACACCCTGTTGTTCAGAGTGGTTTTGGACAGAATGACCTAGTTGAAATTTACTTCTGTGTGATAGAACTGAAGAGAAACAGTGACAGGTGCTACGTTGATTATATATGATGTAATCCGGGCATTTTTTGAGGGGATAAACTTGAATGACAAAGGCAAAGCAAAACTAAATGGCAAATAGCAAAGAGCACAACAAAACTTGTTTTACCTTATTATTCCTGATCCTTCCTCTCTGACATATGGAGCGAAAGGAACGTTCGCAGGTTAGCACTGGAGGGACTTTAAAAATGTGAGGGCTGGTTGAATTATATCATGTAAAGGAGCAGTAGATAGGCGGTGGCTTGTGTTTACCATGCATCTACACTTAGTATGCAACTGCTTGGGATGAAACTGTTGAAAAATGGTTCTTAAAGATGAACTTTGGGGGGGCTCTTGGGTGGCTCAGTTGGTTGAACATCTGCCTTTGGCTCAGGTCATGATCCCGGGGTCCTGAGCAGGGAGTCTGCTTCTCCTTCTGCCCCTTCTTCTCCACCTCCTCCTGCGATCTCTTTCTCTCTCTCTCTCCCCTTCTCCCCGCACCCTCTTAACCGCACACATGTTCTCGCTCTCTCAAATAAATAAAATCTTTGAAAAAATATGAACTTCGGGGAATATATTTACTTGTTTTACCAGCTGTGGTCATGTACTGGAAAGACCTCCAAAATACTGTATTAATACCATTGCAACCACTAAACTGGCTTTTCCCAGCGTGTTGTATGTGTGCGTCTGGTGGTATGGGAGATTATTTGGTTTGGTAGTACTGTGTGTGTGTGTGTGTGTGTGTATTAAGAAAATTTTATTTTAATAAACAATACAACATGCCTTTGATTTAAAGGGACTATTACATAAGGTAAGGCCAAGTTCATTTATGTATTGAATGTGCAAGCTAATTAAAAATTTTGTTAGTACTTGTGTAGGTAGTATCTAGATATAACAAAAATCATGATAGTGATACATTAATGAAATTTGGAAAACACACGCACACACACACACACACACACACACACACGCACGCACATATGCACACCAGACAATAAACTATAGGAGGTCAAGTCAGGGAACTTAGAGGCCTTTGTCTTGTCCATATCTTTAGCCCTTTGTGAAAAATGTAGCACATAGTAGGTGTTCAATGAATATCAAATAAATCAATACTAAATGAAATTTTAAAAGCCATATTTACCTATACTGTGTATTTAGGGAATTATTTATTCCTTCTGAACTGCCGAGCACAGATATATAAAAAGAAAATGATAGCACTTACTGTCCTCCAATCCCACAGGGCTATTGTAAAATGCAAATACAATGATATAATATAAGGGCTTTGTAAACTGCTGAATATACAAATTCAAGGTAATTTGACATTAAGTTCCTCATCCCCGTGTCACAGATCGGTAACATAGGTGAATGAATTACCATTGTCTTTAGTGTTGGAAACCATACATGGATCATGAAAAAGTTTAGTGCTCCTAGGACATGATGAACATTTTCTTCTAAGTGCTACAAGAAATAGAAATATGTGATATTTTTAAGTACTGAGACAAATGAGGCTGTGTGATTTTTAACTAAAAAAAAGTAAAATTGAAAAAAAGTATAAATTTAAATATTTGAAAATTCAGACCGGTTTATTTGCTGTTAGGATATTTGGTCAAATGGTAGCATAAAATTTATGGAGTCTTTCCTGTCATTTTCAAACAAAGCAACTGATTAATAATGTCCACAACTTGGCCAATAGAGTAGAAATTTGTCCTGAAATTTGGATAAAATTGCTAAAGCCAAAAGGTGAATCAGCTGGCACATCTTGAGAGATTCATCTATAAGAGAGATATGCTTAACAACTTTCTGTTCTTTTTAGTATTGGAAGCACCACCTATAGTGGAAAATACTTTTGGCTTAATTTATAATTATTTTATAAACCATGATGTAGACTACTACTGGTGCATCGGGCTTGGCACAGATTGTGTAGGTTGTGTGCCCATTCTATGCGTGGGGAGGAAGTCACTGCTAAAAGAGTAAACCCTGCTCTAGTCACAAGACACGTGGGGGCCAATGATACACTTTATTCGGTGTGCACACAAACCCCGAACATTGGGAAGAGCATCAATTCTTAATTGTCGAGAGTCAATGCTTTCATCGTGTTGCCTGAAGCATCATATCAATTTTGCCACACTGACCATCTAGAGAATGGCAATCACACTTGCAGTTTAAAGTTTAAGAGGAGATTCAAAATATTTACCATTAATTCTGAAATTCCAGGAAGAACATTTTTATTATTTCAAGGGGCGTGGTCAAGTGGCAATACATTCACATCTTGAATTATCTGAATATATCACTTCATTAGCACAATAAAACACATTTCTTTCAGTTGTTTTAAAAGATTTTTTTGAGAATAGTTGACATAACATGTTACGGTAGTTTCACGTATACAACTTAGTGATAAAACATCTCTATATCTTATGCTGTGCTCACCATCTGTCACCACACAACGCTGTCACAATATCACTGACTATATTCTCTATGCTGTGCCTTTTATATTTCCATGACTTATTCATTCTATAACTGGAAGCCTGTATCTCTGACTCCACTTCACCCATTTTGCCCACTCCCCCACCCCTCTTTCAGACATCTGTTCGTTCTCTGTATTTATAGATCTGATTCTACCTTTTATTTATTTATTCATTTGTTTTTTTTTAGATTCCACATATGAGTGAAAGCATATGGTATTTGTCTTTCTCAGTCTGACTTATTTCACTTTGCATAATACCCTCTAGGTCCATCCAAGTTGTCTCAAATGGCACAGTCTCATTCTATTTTTATGGCTGAATAATATTCTATTGTATATATATAACACTTCTTTATCCATTCATCTATCAGTGTACACTTAGGTTGCTTCCATATTTTGCTAAATAATAAATGCTGCAATTAACATAGGGGTATATATATATTTTCAAATTAGTGTTTTCATTTTCTTTGGGTAAATACCCAGTAGTGGAATTACTGGATCATAGTATTTCTATTTTTAATTTTTTGAGGAATCTCCATATGGTTTTCCACAGTGGCTGTACCAATTTACATTCCCACCAACAGTGCAAGAGATTTCCTTATTCTCCACATCCTTGCCAACACTCGTTATTTCTTATCTTTTAGATTTTAACAATTCGACATCTGTGAGGTGATATCTCATTGTGGTTTTGATTTGCTTTTCCCTGATGATGAGTGATGTTGAGCATCCATTCATGTATCCGTTGGCCATTTGTATGTCTTCTTTGGAAAAATGCGTATTTGGATCTTCTGCTTATTTTTTAATTGGATTGGATTTTATTATTTTTTGTTTTGTGTTGTTTTGAGTTGTATAAGTTGTTTATATATTTTGTATTTTAACCCTTTATTGGATATATCATTTGCAAATATCTTCTCCCATTCAGTAGGTTGCCTTTTTGCTTGTTGATTGTTTCCTTTGTTGTGCAAAAGCTTTTTATTTTGATGAAGTACCAATAATTTGTTTCTGCTTTTGTTTCCCTTGCCTTAGGAAACATATCTAGAAAAATGTTGCTATGGCCAATGTCAGAGAAATTATTGCCTATGTTCTTTTCTAGGGTTTTTATGGTTGTAGGTCTCACATTGAGGTCTTTAATCTATTTTGAGCTTATCTTTGTATACAGTGTTAGAAAGTGTTCCTGTTCATTCTCTTGCATGTGGTTGTCCAGTCTTCTTAGCACCATTTATTGAAGAGACTGTCTTTTCCCCATTGTATATTCCTACCTCCTTTATTGTGGGTTAATTGACCATACAAGCGTTAAGTTTATTTCTGGACTCAATTCTGTTCTATTGATCTATGTGTCAGTTTTTGTGGCACTACTCTACTGTTTTGATTACTGCAGCTTTGTATTATATCCTGAAATTTGGATTGTGATATTTCCAACTTTGTTTTTCTTTCTAAAGATTGCTTTGGCTATCTGGGGTCTTTTGTGGTTCCATGCAAATTTTAGTATTATTTGTTCTAGTTTTGTGAAAACTTCTGTTGGTATTTTGATAGGGATTACACTGAATCTATAGATTGCTTTGGGTAGTATGGACATTTTAACAATATTAATTCTTCCAATCCATGAGCATGAGATATCTTTCCATTTGTGTCAACTTCCATTTCTTTCATTAATGAACAGAACAAATATTTGACTTTAAGGCAATATGTAAGGATTTAGGAAGACTAAATCATTATCAAAATAACTGAGAGCTGAGCATTGTCTCCACATTGATGACTTTATTTAGGCATTAGAGAAAAAAAAATATATATCAGTGATAGAATAGAGATATCTTCTTAAAGTTTCCTTCCAACCCGAAACATTCAAAATTCTTTCTTTTGAACGTAAATGTTTTTGGTTTTGCCCTCTGATAGGGCACTGAAAATAGACTTCATGGAGAAATTACTTTGTAATTCAAAGTCCATTTAAAAACCAAATTTTCAGAATAATCCATCAGAGACACCAAAAACTCGTTTCCATCCCAAAGACCTATAATTATGGGTTTTTAAATTTAAAAGGAGTAAACAAACTAGATTTAGTATCTGACCAATGTATCACATATTCATTATTGAACCAGATATGTTGTAGATCCTTTGGTGAAAGTTTATAAACAGTATCACCCTTTTAGTAAAACAAAATGCTTTTTATTAAAATAATTCCACTGACATTTGGGAAAGGGCAAAACATAAGAAAAGAGAGCAAATCAGTGTTTTCCAAGGGTTCAGACTTAGGAGGAGGCACCAAATACAAAAACACAGCATGAGGATTTCTTCGGGGTGTTGGAAATCCTCTGCATACTGTCTGTTGTAATGATTACAAAAACCTACATGTGTGTAAAAACTCATGGAACTATATGACAAGACAGGGTGAATTTTATTATTTGCGAATTAAAAAAATAAAATGAGTCTGTCTTCGAGTGATATGGAATGAGATGTTCACATGTGCATTAAACTCTCATTCATTTGTCTAAAATATTGAGAGACCTTTTTTCCTTTTTTGCACAATTGATTAAAAAAATAAGTCAACTTGTGTTTGTTCAGAGTATCACAAGGTCCTAGGGTTAGATGGAAGAGGATGAGAAAAGATATTAGAAGAAATGAAAACAGAAGTGGAATACTGAAACGCATGAATTATTTGGACGACATGCCTGTACCATTCACACTCAACATAGCAAAGTTCTTCTCAGTTCCAACACATCAGCTGCAAAGTGGCACATCTGGATTTAAACAGCACGATTGCTCACAGAAGGAGATTAAAAAACAATGGATAAAATATTCTGTTATTATACACATGTCTTTATATTAAGGTTGCCTAATATTTCTTCCTGGAATTACATTTTGTCTAGCATCCACCATTTCAGTGTTTTTACCTTTTAGACAAAAACCAGGAGATGAAATGATTAAAGTCCCAATATTCTTCTCATAAAAGAATATTTACTTATAAAGTGCTTCCAGTACTAAAGCAATTGGTCAGACCTTTGAATTACTTTTCTCACAGTTGAATTTAAAGCATCTTTTGCAAGCAGCACAATAATAGCTATAGCGGGGGCGGACCTGTGGAGAGAAGGGGGATTAAGAATCATAAGGCCTTGGGGCACCTGGGTGGCTTGGTTGGTTAAGCATCTGCCTTCGGCTCAGGTCATGATCTCAGGGTCCTAGGATTGAGCCCCGCACGGGGCTCCCTGCTCAGTGGAGAGCCTGCTTCTCCTTCTCCTTCTGCTCCCTCTGCTGCTCCCTCTTGTGTTCTCTGTCAAATAAATAAACAAAATCTTAAAAAAAAAAAAAAAAGAATCATTAGGCCTGGATTCTCTACCCAGTTCTGTCATTAATGGGATGAACTTGGATGACATTGGTTATGATGATCACCATGCTGATCATTTTCTTTGTCCCGTATCCAAGAAGGTTGAGATCAGTCTTGAAGATATTGAACCTAGAAACCATGGATCCTGCTTAGTTCAGTACACAAAGATTATTAAAGCATCAAATAAAGACATGGTTCTGGAAATGTTTAGTGGTGATAGTTACCCCACAGTGTGAATGTACTTAATGCCACTGAATTGTCCACTCAAAAATGGTTAAAATGGTAAATTTTATGTTATGTGTATTTTACCACAAAAAATAAAAAAATTAAAAAAGGACATAAGGATGGCATAAGAAAAGAATATACCTAAACAAGTCTGTCTCTCAGGCATTATGGGAATTTCTATTTATAAGAATATACTCAGGGTGCATCTTTGGTTATATTCAGCACCCTGTTTGGCATGAGGAATCTGCCATACCTGAAAAACCTTCCAAGAAAAAAAAATCTTGATTTTTATCCTCTCTTCTGCAGGAGAGACGTATCAATGGCCAGGCACCACTTCTACCAGGTAAGATAAAAGATTTACCCCCAATCCAGTCAGCTCCTCCAGGCCTAAGGTCTTGGTCATAAGGCCTGAAATGTCTTGCTGTGCCAATGGTGTACAAGCTCTTTTTCCATATCTTTGCTGCACATGAAGAATTTTGCTTATTTTGCTGTGTCTATGTTGCATGACCTAGGAATTAACCTCTTTTTTTTTTTTTAATGTTAAGATTTGTCCATAGTCAGGCATGATTATCTACAATAGAATAAAACAACCACAACAGACTTAATTCCTTTCCCTTCCTGGTATTCTTCTATGTGAAGGGAGCTTCGTATTAGGACACTTGAGGTTGCTGATTATCTCTTTACTCCTTTCCAAGAGAAGTAACTTAATCAGATTATTGTATTTGGAAAGATAAATGAGGAATGCATAGCCAGACTCTGATTCCTTCCTCTTTGAAGCGCTTTGCTCACACAGATTATGCACTGTCTTCTGTTCCTCCTTATTGTACATTTTATGGGGATCTGCATGAATGTGGGGAGATGCCTGAGATTGGGTGAATCCGTCTGGTTTCAGGTTTAATATTAGGAAGCATAGTTGACTTGACTGTATGTATGACCAACGTTCTCCAATTTCAGCTTTTCTGGTAAATAAAGGTGAGATTTTTGTCCCCAACCCCCTTTCCTCACTCCATTTGTTTCACTTCCCATCTAGTTTAGAACTTAGGGAGGCAAGAGGGATGCTTTATTGAACTTACCAAACATCCTGGTATCTGCTGCATGGATTGATGAGTTTGAAAAAGAGGCAATGAGTAAAAGATGGAAGATCAAAATATATGGAGAGTAATTGAGGCTTTTTGTATACCTGGAGTAGGTAGGTTGGGCTTTGGAAATGCTTTACTGAAATACATTGGGTATTCAGTATATGATGTGTCAGACTTACCCTTCCTGAACAAAGGCACACAGACATTAGCAAAACCACAGGCCTCAGTAAGAGCTATGGCACTAGTGAAGATTTTGGCCATATTGAACAGTGAGCCTCAGCAAAGACTGAAGAGGGTAGACCTCAGCCCAATCTTGGTAACGGGAACTACCCAGCCAGCTGGCCCAGACCGTATCAGCAAAGACCCAGCCCTGTGTACATGCGGGCGGTCTGGGTGCCCTCTGCAGCAGCTCGGCCTCACAGGTTCTGCAGGACCTGGGATCCCCACTCCTCTGCCATGCATAGAGGTCTCCGTAGCCAGGCTCAGACACACAAGTTTTCAGTCACATAGCACAGAGTCTTACGGGTTTTTCACGTTGGAGGATGAGTAATTTTTGCTGCTTCTACACTGTAAAGCAGCAGATGTCTACAGAACGCTAGTGAGGTTCTAGCTTTAAGTGGTTAATGCCAGAGAAGGTGTCAATGACAACATGACAATGCTTTGTTTTCCTTATTTTCATGTAAACAACAATAGCAGCCGTGGAAGTGGATGGGTAGGGGATTGGTGAAAATGGAGTGAAAAAAATGTGGATAGTTGTTGAAGCAAGGAGGTTAGTGGATTGGAAAGAAGAATTGCATGATTCTCTCGACTTCTGTGCATTTTAATGTCAGGCCTAAGTAGGGCGTACTAGGTCTTATGTCTCATTTAGGGTTAAAGAGAATATTGTGGACAGTACACTTGAATTCAAGTGGCTTGTCTACATGGTCTCAAGTTTGATGTGTGTAGGATAAGTTCACTAGACTTAGAGTGAGGAAATGGCTATCCACTAATAATATTTAAATCTGTCAGTAGGCAGAGTCCACCCTCAGTATGTCACAAGGTTGACAAAACCATGGTACTTAGAGAAGAAATTAAAATTTGAATATACCCAGTGGAAAGAGAAAGACACCGAAAATAACTGTCTCATTTATGATGAGCCTTATTGGTCAATGCAACTGGACATAATTGAGAATATTAAAATGGGGATTAAGCTTTCACGTTTGAGTCTGGTGTTAATCTAATAAATGTATTTTTGTGGCCTATTTTGAAGTCTTTGGGGGGAAAAAAACTTGACCCTGCACATCAGCGGTCTCAGAAAAATACCTAAAGGATCTGTGCTTGCTTTGTGCTTGGATGGAATGTGGAGGGCAGCTTCGTAAAACTAGGAGCAGACCTGTCTAATAGACAGACCAACTCTTTTCCCAGAGAGGAATAACTACGTCTTAGTTAACCATGAACTTCTTGTTTAAAATAATGGGGTAAAAGAACAAATAGTGAATTATTTAGAGAGAGTGGGGGAATGCTCCTTCTTTCCTGGGTTTGGGGCCTGCTTTCATATGGAAGGTGTTCCATCAGCACGGCATTCCACACTTCGGTCCATCCCTTCATTCAATCATTCCTTCCCAGGGAGGAGATACAATCCCTTCAACTAGTTAGAAGAAGAACCTGGGCGTGAGCAGCTATGAACTCATTGGGGCTGTCCTAAGCTGTCAGATACATGATAGAGTTGCAACTGTCCTCACAAATGAACTTGGGCTATTGACGCTCCTCCTGCCACAAGGACCGAATAGGGCTTGTTCCAGCAGCCAGGAGGATGGTGTTGAGTGGAGCCCCCAAACGACCCTTGATGGTCATGTTGCACAAGTCTCTGTAACTTGGAAAGATTTGCTGTCATGCTATATGTAGCCTATCTTAACTGAAGCAGAAACGAATTCCTAGAAATGTTCATATCAAAAAACTAAACTATGTAGCATTGCCTGTAAGCCCAGGTAATGAAGAGTGGGGCAACTAATATTGAAGTTTGGAAATATTATGAACCTATTCAGTGACAGAATATTTGGTAAAAAGCATCGCCTGCAACAACTCAAAAGGCAGATAATGTATCCAACGAGCTTATAGGTCTTAGTGAGGAGGTTAGAAAAAAGAACACTAGTACCACATGTTGCTTACTGTTTATGTGTTTGAAAAGGTAGTAGAATCTCAGGAAAGATAGACTAGTTTGCACGAAACAATGCAAATGCAGAAAGGCCATGTAAGATTAGAAGGGCCATTTCATCTTTGTCTTGTAGACAAACTATAACTCATAGGAACTCCTTGAGCA
>CM052899.1:26441504-26463972 GCA_028534135.1 Potos flavus
ATTTTAGTGCTTTTAGAATGGGTTCAAACTTAAGCAACCAACTTAATATAGACTGCTATATGCATAAGATGTTGTATATGAGCCTAATGGTAACTACGAATCAAAAACTTGTAATAGATATGCAAAACATAAAGAGAAAGGAATCTAAGCATATTACTAAAGAAAGCCATCAAACCACAAGAGAAGAGAGCACAAGAAGAATGGAACAGAGAAGAATTAAAAAACAACCATAACACAAATAATAAAATGGTAATAGGTAATACTTCTCAATAATTACTTTGAATATGAATGGAATAGGTGCTCCAATCAGAAGACTTTCTGTAACAGAATGAATAAAAATATAAGGGCCATTGATATGCTGTCCACAAGAGACTTATTTCAGACCTAAAGATGGATGCAGATTGATTAGTGAAGGGATGGAAAAACATTTACATGCAAATGAAAGTGAAAAGGAAGCCTATTGGATAGCTATACTTATATTGGACAAAACAGACTTTAAAACAAAGGATAATGCAAGGGACAAAGGAAAACACTACATAATGATAAAGAGAACAATCCAACAAGAGGATATAACAATTATATGTATTTATGCACCCAACATGGGAGCACCTAAATACGTAAAGCAACTCTTAACAAATAGAAAGGGAGAAATTGACAGTGATACAACAGTAGGGGAATTTAACACCTCACTTACATCTATGGATAGATCACCCAGACAGAAAATCAACAAGAAAACAGTGGCTTTCAATGACACATTGGACCAGATGGATCTAACATATTTTTAGAGCATTCCAACCAAAACCAGAAGAATGTACATTCTTTTCAAGGACATGGGGAACATTCTCCAGAATAGATCACATGTTAGGCCACAAAACCAGTCTCAATATATTCACAAAAATTGACATCAGATTATACATTATGGATGCTAAATAATAGACTATTTAAAAAAAAATAGACTATTTAACCATGAATGGGTCAACCATGAAGTCAAAGAAAAAGTCAAAAATACAAGGAGACATATGAAAATAAAACTACTGGGACGCTTGGGTGGCTCAGTTGGTTAAGCAGCTGCCTTCAGCTCAGGTCATGATCCCAGGGTCCTGGGATCGAGTCCCACATCGGGCTCCTTGCTCGGCAGGGAGCCTGCTTCTCCCTCTGCCTCTGCCTGCCTCTCTGCCTGCTTGTGCTTTCTCTCTGACAAATAAATAAATAAAATCTTTAAAAAAAAAAAAAAGAAAAGAAAAGAAAAGAAAACTACAACTGTCCAAAATCTTTGAGATGCAGCAAAACCTGTTCTAAGAGGGAAGATCATAGCAATCCATGCCTACCTCAAGAAGCAAGTAAAATTTCAAATAAATGACTTAACTTAGCACCTAAAGGAACTAGAAAAAGAACACCCCAAAGCCAGTAGAAGGAGGAAAATAAAGATTAGAGCAGAAATAAATGAAACAGAGACTAGAAAAAGAAGAGAACAGATCAACGAAACCAGGATCTGTGTCTTTGAAAAGTTAAACAAAATTGATAAACCTTTAGCCAGACTCATCAAGAAAAAAAAGAAAGGTGACTCAAATAAATAAAATTGGAAATGAAGAAGGAGAAATAACAGCCAACACCATAGAAATACGAAGGATTATAGGAGAATACTATGAAAAATTATATGCTGACCAATTGGACAACCTAGAAGAAATGGATGACTTTCTACAAATATATAATCTTCGAAAACTGCATCAGGAAGAAGTAGAAGATTTGAACATTATAAGCAATAAAATTGAATCAGTAATTAAAAAAAAACAAAAACAAAAACTCCCAACAAACGAAAGTCCAGGAACAGGTAGTTTCATAGGTGAATTCACAAAGTATTTAAAGAAGAGTTAATATATATTCTTCTCAAACTAACTCAAAAAACATAAGAGGAAGAAAAGCTTCTAAATTCATTCTATGAAGCCAACATTACTCTGATACCAAAACCAGATAAAGACACTTCAAAAAAAAGAAAACCACAGGCCAACTTTCTGATAAACATAGATGCAAAAATCCTTGATGAAATATTAGCAAAGTGAATTCTATAGTACATGAAAAAAGCCCATTCACCACGATCAAGTGGGATTTATTCTTGGTGGTTGCAAGGGTGATTCAATATTCACAAATGAATCAACATGATACATCACAATGTGATATATCACACTGTGATACTTTATCACAAGATAAAAACCACATTGTTATCTCAATAGATGTAGTAAAAACATTTGACAGAGACAAAATTCATTCATGGTAAAAAATCTCCAAAAATTAGGCTTGGAGGGAACATAACCTCAACATAATACAAGCCATATATAAAATACCCACAGCTGACATCATACTCAATGGTGAAAAACTGAGAGCTTTTCCATTAAGATCAGGAATAAGACAAAGATGTCCACTCTCACCACTTCTATTCAACATAATACTGGAAGTTCTAGCCACAGCAATCTGACAAACAAACAAACAAACAAATAAATAAATAAATCTTCCAAATAGATACCTATATGGAAGAAGTAAAATTTTCACTATTTGCAGATGACAAGATACTATATATAGAAAAATCTAGAGACTCCATCAAAGAACTACTGGAACTGATAAATGAATTCATGAAAGTTGTAGGATACAAAGTTAATATATGAAAATCTGGTGCATTTCTATACACTAATAATGGAATAGCAGAAAGAGAAATTAAGAAAACGATCCCGTTTATGATTGGATAAAAGAATAATAAAATACCTAGAAATAAACTTAACCAATGAGGTGGAACTCCTTGGTACTCTGAACACTATAAAACATTGGCAAAAGAAATTGAGATGACACATATGAAAGATCAAGTGTCCACTGATTGGTGAATGGATAAAGAAGATGTGGTATATAAATATAATGGGATAATACTCAGCCGTAAAAGAGAATGAAATCTTACCATTTACAACAACATGGATGACCCAGAGGATGTAATGCTAAGTGAAATAAATCAGTCAGAGAAAGATAAATACCGTATGATTTCACTCATATGTGGAATTTAAGAAACAAATGAACAAACAAATAAAAAAATAGATTCTTAAATATGGAGAACAAACTGGTGGTGGCAAGAAGGAAGCTCGGTGGGGGGATGGGTGAAATAGGTGAAGGGGATTAAAAGTACAGTTATCCTGATGAACACTGAGAAATGTATGGAAATGTTGAATCACTATATTGTACAATACCTGAAGCTAATATATCAGTCTATATTAATTGTACTTGAAAAAAGTGCAAAAAAAAAAAAAAAGGAGAAACAAAACTCTTTTTTAAACATCTATTTTTTAAGATTTTTATTTATTTGGTAGAGAGAGATAGCAAGTGAGCACAAGGAGGGGATGGGCAAAGGGAGGGGCAGACTCCCCAGTGAGTAGGGAGCCTGACGCCGGGCTCAATCCCAGGATCCTGAGATCATGACCCGAGCCAAAGGCAGACACTTAACCAGCTGAGCCACCCAGGCACCCCAAAACTTTCTCAATTAAATAAAAATTCAGAAAATTTTTCAGAAGGAAATCTACCTTGCAAGAATTGGTAAAAGCAGTTCTGTAGAAATAAGGAAAATTATATAGGTCAGGTACTTACATCTACAGAAAGAGCATTTAAGAGGAATAAATGAAGGTGAAATAAAGTTTATTTTTCTTATTCTTAATTGGTCTAAGAAATAAGTTTCTTGAAATTAACAATAGCAACAATATAGTCAGTGATTATACCTTATAAATAAGTGAAATGAATGTCACATGTCAAAGAGATGCAAGGAAGGAATTACAAATACTGTTATGAGGACATTTTGCTACCAGTAAAGTAGTACAGTGCTATTCGAAGTGAATTTGGATAAGTTGTAAGTGCATATTGCAACCATAGGGCAACTAAAAATAGTAAAATGAAGTAAAAATTGATATGATGAAGGGAGAGAAAATGGAATCTTACAAAATTCTCAATTTAAACTAGAGAAGACAGAAAGGGTGAAAACAAAAAAAAAATACAAAGAACAGTGACAATATATAGGAAACAATAATAAATATGATAGATATTAATCTAACTAGATCATTAATTACATTTAATGTGAATAAGAGATT
This sequence comes from Potos flavus, assembly GCA_028534135.1. Taxonomy (NCBI): domain Eukaryota; kingdom Metazoa; phylum Chordata; class Mammalia; order Carnivora; family Procyonidae; genus Potos; species Potos flavus. The sequence goes on from CM052899.1 coordinate 26,445,620, forward strand.
GTCAGTCCTGATTTAAAAAAAAAAGACACAGATATGTTGTCTTCAAGAAATCCACTTTAAATATAAAGACAAGGAGATTAAAAGCAAAAGATGAAGAGAGATAAACCATGCAAATATTAATCAAAAGGAAGCCAGAATAGCTATATTAATTTCAGAGTAAGCTAACTTCAAAGAAAAGAAAATAACAAGAAATGAAGAGGGCCATTAGTAATGATAAAAGGGGTAAGTCTTCAAGAAGACAACAATCCTTAATGTGTATGTACTGAATAACAGAGCATCATTATACATTAGGCAGAAACTAATAGAACAGCAAGGAGAAACAGATGAATGCATTGTTTTAGTTGGAGACTTCAACAAACTTCTGTTGTATCTATTGACTGGCCCAGCAGGCAGAAAATCAGTAAGAACAGAATTGAACTGAACAGCATCACCGATCAGGTGGAGCTAATTAAAATTTATACACTACTTCATCTAATAACAGCAGAATATACATTCTTCTTAAGTCCACATGTAACATTTAGCAAGATAGACAATCAATTCTAGACCATAAAATATGTCTTTAGAAATTTCAAATAATAAAAATTAAGCAAGGTTCACTTATAGGCCACATGATATTAAACTGAACATCAGTAGCAAAAAGACAGCTGGAGAACCTCAAAATATTTGGAGATTAAATAACACACTTCTAAATAACACATGGGTCAATGACAAAATCCTGAGAGAAATTTAAAAGTATTTCGAACTAAATGAAAATTAAAGCACCATTTGTGGATTGTAGAAAAAAGCAGTTATTAGAGGGAAATTTATAGCATAGCATACATATATTAGAAAAGAAGATGTATTTAAAACTAATAATATAATTATCCATCTTAGGAAACTAGAAAAAGAAGAGAATTTAAATCCAAAGTAAGCAGAAAAAAAGGTCTAATAAAATTTGAGCAGTAATCAATGAAATTGGAAATAGGAAGTCAAGAGAAAATCAATATAACAATTGTGTTCCTTGGGGGAAAAAATCAGTAAAATAGATAAAACTCTCACCAAATTAACTAAGAAACAAGACACAAATTACTAATATCAAAAATGAAAAAAGATGAAAAAGAAGCTCTCACTACTGATCCCATGGCCATGAAAAGGAAAATACAAAAAAATATAATGAACAACTCTATGTTCACACATTTGATAACCTTGATGAAATGGATCAATTTCTTTGATACACACAACCTACCAAAATTCACCCAAAGAGAAGTAGATAATCTGAATAGGCCTGTATCTACTAAATAAATTGAATAATCAATAACTTTCCAAAATAGAAAGGACCATACCTGGATGGTTTTTCAACAAAACACTTAAGGAAGAAAGAGATATCAATTCTTCATAATCTCTTCTAGAAAATAAAAGAGGGGCTACTTCTTAACTCAATCTATGAGACCAGAACTACATTAACACCAAATCTTGACAAAAACATTGTGAGAATGGAAAACTATGAACGAATATCTCTCATGAATATACATGCAAAATTCCTAAACATAATTTTAGCAAATTAAATTAAGAATGTATAAAAAGAGTTACCACCACTAACCAAGTGGGAGTTATTTCAGGTATACAAGGCTGACTCAACACTCAAAAACCATTTAATATAGTCTATCACATCAAGAGGCTAAAGAAGAAAAATATGATTATATCATAGAAACAGAAAAAGCATTTGACAAAATCTAACACTCATTCATGATAAAACTGCCAGTAAACTAGGAAGAGAGGGACACTTCCTCAACTTGATAAAGAATATGTGCAAAATGCCTACAGTTAAACATCATACTTAATTGTGAAAACTCAAAGCTTTTCCACTACAATCAGAAACAAGGCAAAGGTTTCCCCTCTCATCACTCCTTTTCAACATTGTACTGGAAGTTCTAGATAATGTGCCAAAACAAGGAAAAGAAATAAAAAGCCTACAGAGGAAGAATGAATAAGTAAAACTGTTTTTGTTCACAGATGACATTATCATCTATTTAGAAAATCTAAAAGAACTGACCCCAAAACATCTGAAACTAATAAGTGATTATACCAAGGTTGTAGGATACAAGGTTAATGTACAAAAATCAATTGCCTTCTTCTATAACAGTGATGAAAAATGGAATTTGAGATAAAAAATATTGGCATCCCTGCCCTGCTGAGAGAGGAAATACCCTAGGTAAAAAAAATCTAACAATATGTACAAAATCTAGTTGAGCAAAACTATAAAACTCTGATGAAAGACATCAAAGAAGTAAAGAAAGATATTGTATATTTGTGGATAAGAAGACCTAATATTTTCAAGATGTCAGTTCTTCCTAACTTGATAAATAGATTCATTCAATCCCAATAAAAATTCCAGCATGATATTTTATGGATATTGACAAACTGATCATAAACTTGATATGAAGAGGCAAGAGAACCAGAAGAGCTAATATGACATTGAAGAACGAGTTGGGAGGACTAACACTACTTGACTTCAAGACTTACAATAAGATTATTTGAGTAATCAAAATAGGATAGTACTGGCAAGAGAAGAAACAAATTGATGAATGGGACAGAATAGAGCCCAGAAATAGACCCACATAAAAATAGTCAACTGACATTTGACAAAGGAGTAAAGGCAATACAATGGGGGCAAAGATAGTGTCTTCAATAAATGGTATTGGAACAACTGGACAACCACATGCAAAAAAAAAAGAAGAATTAGACACAGTTCTTATACCCTTCACAAAAATTAATTCGAAATGGATCATAGACCTCAACATAAAATGCAAAACTATAAATCTCTTAGAAGATAACATTTAAGAAAATGTAGACGTTCTTGGGTATGATGATGGTTTTTAGATACAATATCAGAGACATACTCTATGAAAGAAATAATTGACAAACTGGACTTCATTAAGATGAAAACATTTGCTTTGCAATAGATAACATCAAGAGAATGAAATGCAAGCCACATACTGGGAGAAGATATTTGCCAAAAACATACAATATATACAATAATATATGACATTCTTTTCATCTTGACTTTCCCAATGGGACAATGTTTATAAGGACCTCCATTCTCATTATAATAGTCATTCATTCATTCTGACTTCTGTTCTAAGACAGGCTGCAAATTATATTCAATATTCTGCCACCTCGATGGATCACCCCCTTCTCTCATATTTTCGTTTCCACTGATTCTTTAGTAGATAAGGTAACTCTGTAGTTGAGCATCACCATGTGGAATATTTCGTTTTCAAAGGAAAAATATCTCCTATTTGCCATCAGTAAAACATAGGCTTTAATACCATCATCACAAATGTGTAGAGTGCTACAGTTACTTTGATTAGCATACTTCTTGGAAATCTTTAGTGTGAACATCAGCTTCTGTCCTCTAGATAAAAAAGGACGTTTTATCTTCTACTTGTGGGTCTTGGTGGCAGCTTCAGCTCTTCCAAGTTCATATTCCCTTCAGGAATAAATGTGTATAATACCTGCAATTTCCATTCCCACTGCACATCTCAGGGCACACAACCCTGAAGATATGTTCTGTCTTTGCCTTGATTCATGACCACCTTTAATGCCTATAGTTAGCATTTGGTGCACGAGGCTTCAGCTCCAGTAAAAACATTAAAACTGCTGCCAGAAAGGAAGAACAGTGGAGCGAACTGCTTAGGCAACAGAGGCTGCTAAGCTCATTTTGACCAAAAATCTAAGATTCATATTGTGGTTTATTTAAGCAGCTGACTCATAAAGCTTAGAATTCCATGTGCAGGAGGACTTTTGCACAGATGTTAAATGTTTTAGCTTTCTTTCCACTTTATGAGCTAGATCACAACATATGTCTTCGTCCCTGTTTCATTTCTTAGTCTCCTAAAGCCCAGTTATGGTCCCGAGTTCTGGTGATTTCCTTTCCCCCAAACAAAATGGGGGCCCCCCTGGAAGAGCTACAAGGCCTAGGATGACAAAGAGAGAGGAGGCTGCTCAGGGACCACGGCTACACTAAAATATTATTGAGCTTGTAATATAATGAGGTCATCTCACTCACCAGGATCATTTCCCAGAAGAAGCACTCCTTGCATTTGGGAGCACAGCTTTGAGAGGCTGGAGTTGGCCTCAGAGTTAGAGTAGAACTCCAAAAAGCAGGTTTGAGTAATAACAAATGATCCACGTCTAAGGCACCATCGAGAGAAGCTACGTCTGGGTAAGTGCACCTTGTCAGATGACCGTTTAAAATATTTTTAATCATCTCATGTGTAATAACAATTTTGTGTTTACACAGGAGAATTTCCTTATTTTGTGAATATGATGTGGAAATACGGAGGACAGAAGTGGCCTCCTAGCTGTAATTTACTTTAAAGTACAGCAGCAAAATAAAATAGATTATGCAGATATGGCAACCTGCTCACAATTGTTAAACGTAAATAATGGATATCTGGCCATGTCATTCACCCCACTTTTCTAAAATAAAAAGCAAAGGTTGCTTAATAAGATATAAAAATTGAAAGGCAAGTGAGTAGGTCAGGGCAGCAGAAGAAAAGGTGAGCACCTTTCTCTGTCCTTCCCTATGGCACTATTCAGCCTGATGTCTAAATAAATATTGAACAAATATTTAGGGAAATATTTTAGAGATATTGAATGATGTACTTCCCTGGGAGTTGGGGCTATACAAAAATTCTTCACCTATCTCTACGTCAGACTCAACCATTGGCAGAGCTAAGAAGTAAAGACCTAAGAAGTCAAAAAGATGAGAGGACATCTACCATTTGGTGAAAGAGAACTTCCCCTATAGCGAGTATAGACAGAAGAGAGTATCTCAGGGTGCCTGGGTGGCTCAGTGGGTTAAGCCTCTGCCTTCGGCTCAGGTCATGATCTCAGGGTCCTGGGATCAAGCCCCGCATCGGGCTCTCTGCTCAGCGGGGAGCCTGCTTCCCCCTCTCTCTCTGCCTGCCTCTCTGCCTACTTGTAATCTCTCTCTGTCTGTCAAATAAATAAAATCTTTAAAAGAAAAAAAAAAAGAAGAGAGTATCTCTCTATATCTCAAGTATGAGAACATCAAAATACAGCAGTCTGCTTCAATAGTTTCAGAAAGTGTTATTGCCTCATCGCATGCCATGTTCACAGTAACCACTTGACGTTTTCAAAGAAAAGTCACTGTTCACGGAATAATTTGTTTTAAAGATAGGAAACCAGAGGGCAGTTTTCTAAGGATTCTATGCCAAGTGATTGATTTTTCTTAAAGTGTGGTAATCAAGGAGTATTCATCAGTTATCTGAAAAATGTCTATTATCCTATTTCATCACAGTGCAAAGTAAATTATATAAAGTGATGCCATAAACCAAGAGAACCCTGTTTTCAGGGCATTGTGGAGGAGTTGGTCAGCTATTTTAAACTTCTATATTCCCTTGCAGTGATGTGGAATGTGGGCCTATCCTTGAGGAATTCTCCTCCTGCCCCTGCTCCCCCCGCTCCACCTCCACCTTCCTTCTTTTTTGCTGTGGTCACTGTCTTTTCACTAGTAGGTTATTTAACATACACATTCCAAAGACAGGTTAATTGTAGAAACATATGGTGTTTCTGTGCAGATTACTCTGTATGTGCTAGGGAAAGTAATAAAACTGAAAAATACTTTTCATGCCCCGAGCCAAAGGTAGACGCTTAACTCTTTGCACAGTTTGCAAGGGAGTCACTGGTAGGCAACAAGGATGGTAGTAGAAAATGAGCTCATTAACTATCCAAGCGAGAGTCAGAAGATTAGGCAGAGAAGTTAGGACTGCTCCACCAGCTGGGTAATTTGATATTGTCATTAGTGACCACAAATCTTGTAATTTATCAAAATAGGCTTAAACGGAATAAAAGAGAAAGTTCATGATCTTAACTATATTAATTATATAAATAAACCCAAAGATGCTTATTTTTCTTCTATTCTATTCTTTTGCAGGCACATAGCATAAATATCATTTATCTCTTCTTTACCATAATATTGGTTCAGACTAGTATTTCCTTGAGTAGCTTCAAAGTTGATGGGATTTAAAAAAAATTAAAAAAAGAAACTAGGCATAATCCTTTAAGTATAGAGTATTTAAAACAGAATATTGAACTTCAGTCTTGGTAAGAAAAGCTTAGTATTTTTCCTTTATTAATTATAATTTTGAATCTCTTTCCCCAGTCTTCCCTTGCTTTTTCAAATGGAATTTAATTTGCAAATATTTGATTCTATAAAAAATAAATAAAACAAGTGTATTTCCTCTCATATATATGTATGTATTTGTGTATGTATATATATAGTGACATATATATATAGTTTTATATATATAGGGTTGGGAAGAAAGCACACGAAAGCACCAAAAGATCTAGCTACCACACTTATCTGATTCAATATAAATTTCAGCATGAATCCAATAGCAATTTTGTCCTGAATTAATTTTCTAAAATCCAGTTGAAAGATAATTTTTCCTTAAACCATTGTAGAACTGGCTCAGCACTTGCTACCATTTTTTGGTTAAAATATTTCTAGGTAAAAACATGCTGAGATTTCAGTTTTCACAAGGAGAAGAAATAATGAAAACAACATTCTTGAACTAGTATTCTGACCTTAGGGTGTTGAATTGGAGTATCATTAGTGAAATTAAGTTAACATTTGTTTTTTTCAATCACATATAAAAAGCAAAGGAAATAAATAAAAAGGCCAATGGTGTTATCTGTCTATCTACCTATCTCTGTATATCCATCTTCAGATATACAGATAAACACACATTTATTTTTCCCCCTAAGAGTGAGATGAAATTAGAAAGATGTGGGTACCTATAAGAAATAATGTACCATATGGCAAGAGCTAAAGAGGAGATAAGTTCTCTCACCTTCAGTGGTGAGATTGTATGTGTCAACAAACCCCCAACACATATGTTTTTAAAAATGTAACACCATATATATACTTTTGAATATAGGAAATAAAATTTCACTGTAATTAAGATGGGAAATAGTCATTACCCATTTGGATTCATTCCAGTTTTCACAAGGGCAAATTCCTAAGCTGTCATTTTCTTTTCCCATTATAGATTCTGGCACTAGGGCAGGATATTAGGATTTTAATGCCTTATTATATTCTATGAAATATACTAGTGTACTTTACTATTTTGACCTTTTGGCACATCATATTTTGATTCGGATGGCCATTTCATTCTCTGCTCTCAAGCTCAGGGAGGCCATAAAAGAGTGAAATGAATGGATTGACTATAGCTAGTCACAATACAGAATACTGAAAAGGTCATTGTATCTCATCGACTGTGCTATTATTCATGGATATACAGGACCTTAAATATTTGATACTATAGTCTTGTGACACAGAAATCAAGAAAAAAAAGGAACCAAGAATCACTTCTCATGACAAAATTGCACCATAATTCAAGAAGGAGAAATAGCAGAAGTCTAGTACAAGGGGAAAAAAAAATCATTTGCACTTCTGCTCATCTCTCCCTTTTTGGTGAAACATATCTGTGAGCACATATTCTCAAAACGAAAAGAAGTCATAGAGGCAATCTCAAAATGTTAAGGAAACAGCTTGAAAATAACAGAACTCAGAAACTGAGATTTCTGGTAGTATTTTCTACTACCAGAGTTTCTAGGTTATGTTTGCTTGTTTTCTGGAGAAGAAGTTAGAGGACCACACTCCAGTAATTTCAAAACATGTTCCTTTTCACCCATATATGAGTGTCAGTAACCAGAGGAGCCCCAAGTCCCTCCTTCACAGGTAGGAAGTCAGTTCCCAGGTGGCCCATTAACCAGCATGGCTTACAGAGTAGCCATATTTATTGCTGCTAATATTTTGTTAGTTTACTTAAATGCAATCAACCATAAGAAAGATAAAACGGATGTGAATCAAGCTGACGAAACACGAAGAGGCAATTCGTCAAAGAAGAAACACAAATCAACAATGAAAAATTTTGACAAAAAGCTCAATCTCACTAGTAATTCTTTAAATGAAACTTAAATGACAATTGTATCCATTTTCAACTATCAATTATTTAAGAGTAAAGGAAGATAATACCTAGAGTTCGTGGGAATGAGAAAAATGGTATTCAGATTTTTCTTAGGAATATATGTTGTTAGATCCTACTCAAAATGCATTTTTGTTTAAATACATTTAAAATGTGCATAGCTTTAATCAGCAATGCAATTTCTTGTTTTCATCCTAAGGAATAAATTGGATGTGTGCAATGACTTATCTTTAAGAATGTTAATCACAATGATATTAATAATAGTGGAAAATCTGAAGACAATAGGAGATTAAATAAATTATGTTCTATTTACATCATTTAACTCAAGGACACTTGTAATGGTTTTGGAACACGTTCATGATACAGCGTAAGTGGGAAAAAGTAAGTAGCAACTGAGTATCTTGAGTGTCTTCCCAATTTTCTAAAGTGGGTGTGTATGCATGTAAGTTATATTAAAAATCTATTTATAATTTCCACAACAGTTGAGTCTAAGTGATTACATGACGGTATAATGGGTGATTTTGTGTACATGTGTGCATATGTGGGGAAAAAGTCCGGTACACTCAGCACTAAAATGTTAGCAGTGGTTAATTCTGAGAGATAAAATTATAATTATGGATAATTTTTGAATGTATATGTGCCTGCGCCTGCTTTTCTGAATTTCTTCAATATTTGATAATCTCTATATACTGCTTCTTTGAAAACTGAAGAAAAGGCCGTTTAAAAAAATATATTTTATTTATTCATTTGAGAGAGAGTGAGAACCCAAGCAGGGGGAGAGGGAGAGGGAGAGGGAGAAGCAGACTCCCCACCTAGCTGGGAGCCTGACATGGACCTTGATCCCAGGACTTGGAGATCATGACCCGAGCCAAAGGCAGATGCTTAACCATCTGAGCCACCCAGGGACCTGCCATTTTTTTTCCCTCTAAAGAGAAGAGCCAGGAGAAATTTATTTAAGTGGTGACAAGAAATCACAAAGGAAGATCAGAATTACAGTGATTCTTCAGAGAAACTTTCAAAGATTTCTTAAGTGAATGTCCTCGTTCTTCTCCTGAATGTCATCTCTCCATTCCAGACTACTTCCCAGGGTGTATGGGAACAGGATGGGGAGATACAGATGAAAACATTTTTTTGAAAGGTAAGAGGGAGATGAACTATGAAAGACTCTGGACTCTGGGAAACAAACTGAGCATTTTAGAAGGGAGGATGATGGGGGGGATAGGTAGCCCAGTGATGGGTATTGAGGAGGGCACGGATTGCAAGGAGCACTGGGTGTTATATGCAAACAATGAATCTTGGAACACTACAACAAAAACTAATGATGTACTGTATGGTGACTAACATAACACAATAAAAAAAAAAGAATAAAAATAAAGATAAGAGGGGAAATTTGCTGGATGTTGTAAGGCTAAGATTGTTAAAAATAGTTATCCCTTTAAATTTTTCTGAAGAGGAAGGACTAGCAACCAGGAAGTGGCTTGAATGTGAGGGTTTACCGTTTAGCCAATCAAGTGATTTATATCTAATGGCATGGATCTCCCTTTCACACAACTGCATAAACATCACACCAAGCAGACCTTTCTTCCAAAAATAATCCTTCTGTACCTTGCCAAGACTTTCTTGAAACTATCAGAAAATAAGCCTGCAACCCAGAAGTATGGTTTATGTTCTGTCACTGTCAGGAGGAAGTTAACTACAGATTCCTTGGGATTCTTTAGTTTGCAGTGCCTTAAAGGACATTTGTGTTCGGTTAGATAAAATCAGTTGTGGGGCTCTTATCAGTACATTTTCATCTACTACAAAGCCATGAACTGGTAGGGGAAACATTCTAGTTCATAGATTCCTCTTCAAGTTATGAAAACAACAGTCTTTTGGAATATGTGGCTCTATCCTGGTTTTATTTTGTGTAATAGCATTATATACTCCAAACACTGAAAAGAACTCAATCCGACTCATTTTGTTTTAAAAAAATATAACTGCGTCAACTTATATTTTTCTTTCCGTATTCTTTCCTTCTGTCATTTTTCCACAGCGAGCCTTCACAGAAGTTGTTCACAGTTAACCTCTGATCTGTATTTGAAATTATATAGGGTGCTCCAGAACGGGATGAGTATCTTAAAAGGCAGCAAGAAACAGGAGAGATTTCTTTAGATTTTCATGTGGTAGAGGATTATATATCTCTAGATCAAAAGAAATATACAACCTTCCTTCTGGCAGTTCCCTCACACATTAGGCACTGGGGTCCCAGTCCTGGCAAAGATTTTTTTCTGCTCTAGGAGGCACAGAAACCACAGAATCATCAAACTTGCGAGATGTAATATGGACTTAAAGCTTTTTAGAATACTCTGTTTGGCCCACTATCTCTTGAATATTTGCCCATCTTTGGGGCAAGGGGACAGGTATGTATAGAAGTGAGATTACTGAATCTCTTGCCAGCCTCACAGAATGGAAACTTGGAGTCAAATATGACTTGCTTTGGAGGAAAAACAATGCAATAGTTCTCATATATCCAAATTTGTGATTGCAAATATATACTGGCTACAGAAGTCTGGGTGATATACATAATCCTCCTTAATCAAATTTTGAGTGGAAATCATTGTTTTGTTTTTTTTCTTTTTGCCTTACTACATGCCATTTTCCAAACCCCCCAAACAAAATGTTTTCCATATCTAATTTCTTTGTATTTGCTGTATTTTTTGACTTTCTCCCACTCTCTGATGATCTCACTCTTAAGAGCCATATGAAATGTACATTTCCTTTGGGGCAATTTCTTGGCCCTTTTGGGTATAAACAAACGGTCACAGGGCTGAAGTATTTCCCTATGAAGTTGTATATGTTCATGTCAAAACAGAGATCATCTTATAACCATCTTGTTTCATGAGCACATACTATGTACCAGGCACTAGAGTGTTGCCTAGGGCACAGACCAATAAAGATACTTGATTGGGCTTAAAATGTTACAAAACCAGTTATGTATTAGAATAAGATACATCTGAAATGTCATCTAGATAAATATCCTCATTTTATAGATAAGAAAACTGAGTCACAGGAAACTTTATTACCCAAAGCAGTGAGTGATTCTTTACATAGAGCACAGATTGTTGAACACATATTGTTAGATCCCACCCCTGGAGTTTCTGCTGCAGTACGTCCAGGGCCTGAGAATTTGCATCTGTAACATTCCCAATGGAGCTGATGCTGCTGACTGAGGACCACACGATGGGAAACACCAGCCTCATGTCACACTGATGTTCATTCAATGGCACAGCAAGATGAGGATTCCAGTCTCCTGATGGTGCCACACTGACGTGGTTTTTCCACAGTTATTCATGCCAGCATGAGTGATGACAACAATGACCTGAACATTTACAAATATTAAAAAGATCATGAAAATTAATTGCTGGTTTTTAGAATTGCATTCAAGAAATGAAAAAATTGAAGGCAAAAATGAAGGTAGAAAAGGTGTCCTCCCTTCTTTTAAGGATATCCTTTGGTTTAGGGGAGGCTGACCAGTTTGCTTGTATGGGGATTATAGACAGACCTCGTCCACTTCTCTCCGGCCATGTCCCTGCTGATATAAATTCAGCATCTTTTCCCTCAGATTTTCCCAAAGCTTTTGCAAAGCCCCCAAGTTTCTGTCTCCTGACCTGCTGGAGAGTGAAGCTTAGGTTTCTGACAGCTTTTGGTCCATTTTCCTCCCATGCACAGGATTTAGGAAAGCTATCTGTTTACTTCCTCCTAGCTGGTGTTCTGGGAAGAAACAGCCATCAGAAGGGAACACGTTTCTAACATTTAAAGACAACCAATACTGGTTTCATTTTCCAGGTACACTGGGACTGAATGTTAACATATGATTACTCCCTGCCAGGCCATACAGCACAAGCTGGTATTTGATGGATTGAGGGAGTCAAAAAGCAATAATGTTTTAACACTTACATAAAACCACCTTTTGTTTAATAGGAATAAATAATGTTCCAATCATAATAATGCCAACTCTGCACACAGAGCTGTAGCATCTAATGAGATGGGACCTCTGGACGTGAGGCGGATACAACAGTATGAAGAATGCAACAGAGCAGCAGGAAAAAATAGTTCTAATCCCATGTACTGAGAAAAAAGATTGCTGAAGAAAACACCATATAATTAAACCAATTTTTTGTGTATGTGATTCTTAAAGAAACAGATTGATCGTGCTCTGAAATTAAGGACAGGTGATAGGGATTTTCAAAATAGAATTTCAATAGAGTCAGAGCGCCTGGAACTAAAGCAAAATAAAACACAACAGCGACAAAAAACTCAGCAAAAAGAAAAAAAGGAAAGAAATATATAAGCTCCTGTCTCCATGTTTCTACATTTCTCCGTACTCTTGACATGTCCTTGCATCTCTCAGATTATGCACAGGTGATTACAATTGCTTCCCTAGCACTGAGCACTCTGTCTGGCAAATGGTATGTTCTCAGTAAATATCCAGAAATATACCAAACATTGGTTATTCAGCTGAAGTTATCTTCCTAGGCTGTGTAGCTCACCTCTTTCTGCAGGCTTCTTTCCCGTCCAGGCTGGATGGGTCACCACGTGAGCTGCACAAGCCATTTACCTCCATCCATAAGTGAGAAAACCAAAGCTCAGGCCAGTTAAAACACTCTCTGTATTCCTCAGAGATTTAGAATAAGAAAAACTGAGATAATATATGAGCTCTTTAAGATGTTTAAATGTTGATCACTGGTTCAAGTATATGATTTCCTCTTTTTCCATCAAAGGTGGAGAAAGGATTCGGTGTTGCTTTCTAAATCACTGTTCGATTCTTTTATTTGGCACAGGATATAATCACAGCAAGTTGGCCAGAGTTCATGAATTGCTTAATCTGTGTAGATTTTAAAAATGCCTGAACATCAGCTGTTGCGCAAATTACTTCGGTTCAGCTAATAACTGCAGGAATATACTATTTATACTAATATGGATGGAAATAGGATGACTGTAAAAGCCATTTTTCCTCATGTGACAAATGGCCATCAGGAGTTTGGAACTTCCTAAAAAGAGTTGGGTGTATGTTCCATGGAGGGTTTTCTTTACCTTGCAGATTGAGTTTGGTCCAAGTGGTGTTTAGGCTTTTTGAAAGGATCGCGCTTGAATCTGAGGGTTGCGCAAATCCATAGGTTCCCCAAAGACCATCTGACTCCTGTTCCCTTATAAGCTTAGCTACCTGAGGAAACATTCAGGCGGCTCTTTTCGGAGAGCATTCTACTTGCCATTTCTCATATACCTAACAGATTCCACAGTAATTTTTCTCCTCTCAAATTCACAGCCTGTTATTGTCTCATTGTCTTAAACGGAAAATAAACACAGCCGCTTTGGAGGCTGTCTATACAATATGCTCTCTCACTGCAAGCCTCCCACAGAGCAGATGAATGTTTATGTGTGAGAGTTCACTTTTCCACTGGGTGGTATGAATAACATTATCCCTACTCTTGGATCTCTTCAATTTGATCACTAATTCTTTTTTTTTCTTCGTGTTTCTTTATTCTTATGTATTGAGATATAATTTTCACACAATAAAATACAAAGATAGTAAATATTCAGTTTGATGATTTTGACAACTGTGTGTACCATAAAGCACACACCCATAAAATGACTATGCCGACCAAGATAGAATACTTCCATCAGTATTCTGATGGAAAAAGGAAAAGCCCTTTGTACCCTTTTTTCGGTTAATTTGCCTAATGTTTGTCCCCACCCTACCCCACCACCACTCCCAGCCCAGAGGCAAGGACTTTCTGATCTCACCACAGATTAGTTTTGCCTGTTCTTGGCTCTTATACAAACAGCTACTTTGTTTGAGTTTGGGTTTGTTGCGCAACCTAACATTTTCAGATTCATCCATGTTATATGTAGAACTAGGTGTTCCATTTTATTGCTATGTAGTATCTCATTCTGTGATTATACAGCCGCTTGTCAGTTCATGCCTTTGTCCGTGGGCATTTGGGTTATTTACACTCGGGGACTATTAGGAATAGTTCTTATACAAGATGTTCGTATACAAAACACATGTTTTCATTTCTCTTATATTTTCCTAAAAGGTGTATTGCTGACTCATATGGTGCTTATAAGAAACTGCTGAGCACTTTTCAAGTGATTGAATAATTATGCATTCCATTAGCAAAGAGAACTGAGATTTTGTTTTTCTGTTTTGTTTTGTAATCATTGGAAGAGGTCATTCAGAGGACATGACCTCTGGTTGACCTGCAAGCTGGAGCCAGGTGCTTAGAGGCTCCTCACCTCTCCCCTGCCCTTGCAGTATGCCTTCCACCCACCAAGCCCACAGTTGAATCCATTTTCAAGGGTAGCCCTGAGGGAGTAATGAGTCACTGGGATCATCTGGGCGCTATACTTAACTCTGCCCAGTTAAGGCACCTATATAAACCCATAAGGCTGTGGGTGGTTGGCTGGCTGGCTTGCTGGCTGGTGTGCGTATCTACTCGGCTTGTGACCGCCCAGAACAAGTCCAGGTAAGTTCTCTCGCTTATACCTGCTACCTACTGACCTGGAGTGGCCTGCCTCTTTCTGGGGTCTCTCCTTGTGTGGTGTGTCCCCTCCTCCCTCCCTGTGCTCTTTCTCTCTCTCCCCCCTTGTGTTGTCTCTCCTTGGCCTCTGTGTGTGGGGCGGTTTGTGAACCAACATTCACGTTTAACCAAAGTTTGGTATAGTCATTCTTCTTTGATTCTAGCCGTTCTAACTGCCTGAAATTGTGTTTTATTGTGGTTTTAGTTTATATTTCCTGGATGACTAATGATGTTGAGTAACTTTTCATGTTTTCATGTGTTTCTTGGGTCTTTATCTTTGGGAAGCGTCTTTAAATTGCTGCCGATTTTTAATTGGGTTGTATTTTTTGTTGCTGATTTGTGAAGTATTTTTAGGATTTTATTTGAAAGAGTATGAGAGAGAAGACAAGCAGGGGGGAGGGGCAGAGGGAGAGGGAGAAGCAGACTCTCTGCTCAACAGGGAGCCTGACACAGGACTCGGTCCCAGGACCCTGGGATCATTACTTGGGCCAAAGGTAGGCCCTTAACTGACTGAACCACCCAGGTGCTCTGTGAAGTTCTTTATGTATTCTGGATATAAGCTCTTTGTCAGATACATACAGATATATTGTCAGATACATGAATTATAGATTGCTTATTTATTTTCTCAACCATCCTTTTTGATAAACAGAAATCTTTAATTTTTGATAAGTCCAAAGTACCTTTTTTTTTTTCTTTCATGGTTAGTATTTTTTTTTTTTTTAAAGGTTTCATTTATTTGAGGGGCAGGGTGGAGGGGAGGAGGAGCAAGGGGAAGGGAGAGGCAGAGAATCTCTAGCAGATTCTGTGCTGAGCATAGATCCCCATGTGGGACTCAGTCTCACGATGCTGAGATCATGACCTGAGCCGAAACAAAGAGTGGGAGGCTTAACGGACTGAGCCACCCAGGTGTCCCATCTTTTGTGGTATTTTGTGACTTACCTACAGACGATTTTCCCAGCCGAAGGTCACAAAGGTCCATTGTCTTCTGGAAGGTTTGTGGTTCTAGTTCTTATGTTTTGGTTTATGATCTATCAAAAATTATATATACTTTGAGTTGAAGTTATGTTTCAGGTCCACTTATCCATATGAACGTTTCATTGTTCTACAACTATTGAAAAGGCTATTCTGTCCTCACTGAACTGACTTGGTACTTTGGTTGGAATTATTAACTAATATTATTGGACCTGACCTATCTGAAATTTGTATTGTCTTCAATTCTATTGTCTTTCTGTTATCTGTTGGTTAGTCTAATTTATGCTGATACAACACCTATTTGATTACTGTAGCTCTATCATAAGTCATGAAATTGGGTATTGAATGTCCTCCAAATCTGTTCTTTTACAATATTGTGTTGGCTAATGAAGAATTTTGTTTAGAATTGCTTTGAGTCTAAAGATTATTTTGAGAAGAATGAACATTCTGATGATACTGAGTCTTCTAAATATATGAAGTGATATATCGATGTAAGACTTTATTTTCATGTAGCAGTATTTTACAGTTTTCAGTGCGGAGGTCATAAACATTTTTGTTATATTTATTCCAAGGTGTTTCATGTTCTTTGGTTATATTACAAACTCTTCCAGTTGTATGTAGCCAATATATAGAAATACTTTATTAAATATTACTTTTGTGTCCGATTTACTGGCTAAATTTCTGTATTAGTGCCAGGAGAGGTTTTTGTACTTAAATGTTATAATGTTTTGCATGTATGCAACAATTTAATCCAAGCATAAAGACAGTTTCACTTCTTTTAGATCTTTATGAGATGTATTTCTTATTGCACCGACTAAGACCTGCAGTACAAGGTTAAATAGAAGTAGAGTATCCTTGTCTTGTTCTCACTTGTAAAGAAAAATTGTTGGTTGTTTCACCATTAACTATGGTATTACCTGTAAGTGTCTTATATGTACACCTTATAAGGTTAAAGAAATTCTCTATCTTTAGATGGCTAAAAGTATTTATCATGAAGAGTAATTGAATTGGGGCCAATGTCTCTTTTCTCCATCACTTCTGAAGAGCATATTCTTATCCTTTTTAGTGTAGTTTTTACAGTGATTAATTTTTTTAAAATCTTATTTTTTTTAAGATTTGTTTGAGAGTGAGGGAGGGGCAGAGGGAGAGGGAGAGAAGGAATCTCAAGCAGACTCCCCACTGAGTGTGGAACCTGATGCTGGATCCCATGATCCTGAGATCATGACCTGAGCTGAAATCAAGTCAGATGCTTATCTGCCTGGGCCACCCAGGCACCCCAAGATTTTAAGTAATCTCCACATTCAACATGGGGCAGAAACCTAGCACCCGAAGATCGAGAGTCACATGCTCTACTGATTGAGCCAGCCAGATGCTCCTACATTGATTAACTTTCAAATGTTAATCCAAATAAGCATTCCTGTGATCTTACTGATCATGATGTATTAACTTTTTAATAATTGCTGGATTATATTTTCTGTTTAATGAGGGATATTTATCTGCAATTTTTCTTCTAATGGTATTAGAAGTGTGCTTAGCTTATTAACGAATCAGGAACTATATCCTCAATCTCTCTTTTCTGAATTTGTTCAATGTTGTTAGTCTTTCTCACTTAAATGTTTTCTAGAATTCAACCAGTGAAGACCTGAGGTTTTCTGTGCTACAAATTTAATTTCTTTGATAGATATAGTGATAAGCTTTTTAAAAAAATTTTGGTTATCTTTTCTAAGGTATTCATTTTATTTAAATTGTCAAATTTATTGGCAAAATATTTATCTGCATATATACTTAATATCTGTAGTATTTTGTATGATGGATCCTCTTTCATTCTTGATACTTTTTTTATTGACCTGCTTTGTTAGGGTTTTTTTTTAATGTTAATTGGTTGCAAAAAGTCAATTTTTACTTTGTTGATTCTCTATTGCTTGTATATTTTCTATTTCAATTATTTCTACTCTACTTTCATTTTCTACTGTGATTTTAATTTGCCATTTATTTCCATTTTTTCCACCTTTCTTCTTTTCTAATATATGCCCTTAAAGGTAAAAATGTCCTTCTGGGAGCTGTTTAGCTACCATATACAAACTTTGATACTTTCAGTCCAAAACATATTAATTTTTGTGGGGATTTTTTGGTTTAGGGATTTTTGAAGTGTTTTTGGCCAATATCCAAATATTCGGGAATTTTCCAGGTAACTTTATTACTAACTTCAAATTTAATTTTACAATTACTGGAGAATCACTTCTGTAAGAATGTGATTCTTTGAAAAAATATTGATTTCTTAATGGTGTCGGATATTTATAGTTAAGGTTCCACATGCACTGAAGGTCTACTCTGAAGTTATTGGATATAGTCTTCTATGAATATCAGCTAGATCTAACTGGTTGACAGTGCTGTTCAAATTCTATTTTTACTTTGTCTACTTGTTTGATCAATTACTCAAAGTAATGTTAAAATTTCCAAGTAAAATTGTATATGCACTTACCTCTTTAGCTTTATTAACTTTGCTTTATTGATTTTAAAGCTTTATTTGATGCATCAACAGTTACGATTTTTATATCTTGATGAATATTCTTATTTACCATTATAGAATGTTCTTTATTGTCTGGTAGTATTTTTTTATCTTGATTTATTAGGCTTAGTAGCAGCATTTTTCATATTTTTTACCTATTTTCATGTTTTCATATTTCAAGTATGCTTATTACAAACCTTGTAAAATTATTTTTTATTCAGTCCTTTGACTTTTAATAGGAGCGATCAGTGTCTTAATATAGTTTTTGACGGTTAAATTTTTTTTTTTTTAAAGATTTTATTTATTTGACAGAAA